>JAYRCH010000482.1:0-351816 GCA_037179445.1 Phengaris alcon alcon | reverse complement strand
CGAGAAGCCGTATGCTAATTTTTTTGCGAAAAGTGAGCCAACTGTCCCACGCTCAAGCCTACATTCCCCCAGAAAATGACCATAATATAGTTCAAGGTTTTTTTTGATATTAGTTAAGCAGTTTTTTAATTTTTTGTCTATAGTTTATTCTATTATATAAGTTATCTTTTATAGTTTATCTTTACCAACCTATGTCAAGCAGCCAGGATGCAGGGACCTCTAATATTTCGACCGTGTCCTTTGGAAATCTGTTGCAATGCTCCCACTGTTCCCGATATTTTAAAAGCCAGCGGGGTTTGAACATACACGTAGGCAAATGCCACAAACAGCTTGTAACAGTCATTCCCCCAATAACCAATTCACTTCCGAACCCAATTTGTGAAACAAATTTCTGGCAAGAAATATCCAAATTTAAACGTTTTATACCAGTTCTAAGACGGATCCCTAGGGGTGCCAGAGTGACTGTAGCCCAGAAGCTTGCCGAGACGATACGCCACACAGTGCTGGAGAACTCGAGGCAAGCCTGGGAAAATCTACTCACCTTTCCCTACCGTTTTCTGCATATCACTAGAGATCCGCTCAACAATGCCTCCCTCACTTCAAGAATCAAAAAGAATTGTGTTTCGGACATTAACCTCAACCCAAATTTTTCTTCACATTCCACGGTCAAACATAACATCGTGAAAACTGTGGAAAATAAAATAAGTGAGGGAGACATTAAGGGTGCAGCGCGGCTCCTGTTTTCCAATGACACGGTCGCCCCCGACTGCCCAGAAACCCTCATCGCCCTGGAAAACAAACATCCATCACAATCCAATCCTTTCACAGTTTCCGATGACGCATTACCACCACTACAAACGTCGAAAGAAAAAGTACGCGGAGCCATCATGTCCTTTCTTCCGGGTTCAGCTGGCGGCCTCGACGGTCTCACCCCTCAGCATCTGAAGGACCTCACCAGCGGTTGCTGCGGGGAGGCCGGCGAGAAGCTCCTGCATGAACTTACGAATCTGTGCAACCTGATGCTACGTGGAGGGGTCGCATCAGATATCGTAGACATTCTGTATGGAGCTAACCTCTGCGCCTTGAGGAAGAGAGATGGTGGCATTCGTCCGATTGCTGTCGGCTCCACATACCGGCGCCTTACAGCCAAACTAGCTTGCAAATCGGTAACTTCCCTCGCGTCATACTTCCAGCCAAAACAGCTCGGTTTTGCCTGCAAAGGAGGTTGTGAGGCCGCCGTTCACTCTTTCAGGACAGCTATCCACAATCAAGGCGATGATGTGTTTTTGAAGGTCGATATCAAAAACGCTTTCAACTCAGTTGACCGAGGCGCCTTGTTGGCCCAAATTAAATCTAAAGCACCTGCCATTTTACCATTTATGCTCCAGTGTTACAACGACCCCACCAAACTCATTTACAAAGACCACCTCATCTCATCCGAAGTGGGCTGCCAACAGGGCGACCCTCTAGGTCCAGCAATCTTCAGCCTTGCTATACACCCGGTCATCGAGCTTCTAGATTCAAAATTTAATGTTTGGTATTTGGATGATGGGACCCTTGGAAGCGATGCACCCACTGTACTATCAGACTTCCGCACTCTGATCTGCGAGTTCCAAAAAATAGGTCTGCAGCTGAACCTAGGTAAGTGCGAACTTTTTGTGCCAGACCGTTGTGGGGATAGAAACGCGATTATATCCAGCTTTAAAGAAATAGCTCCACAACTGTCTGTCATTGACAAGGATTCGCTCTTCCTTTTGGGCTCACCTATTTTAGACGAATCTCTTCCGGACTTCTTAGATAACAAATTACAAAATTTTAATGAAACTTTAGACCGCCTCCTCCAAATTAACTGTCACATGGCCTTTACCCTAATCCGTTTTTGCATTTTCGTACCTAAATTGACATATTATGTCTTACGGTGTTGTCAACTGTGGAAGTTCCCTCAACTTCTCAAACAGTTGGATGATACCATAAGACAAACGCTCTCCACTATTTTGAATACAAATTTCGATGACCGCGCATGGACTCAGGCAACGCTTCCAGTTAGGTTCGGTGGCCTGGGTGTTCGAAAGCCTTCTGACATATCGCTTCCGGCCTTCTTGTCCTCAGTCCACGCGAACCATAGTCTTATCTCCAAAATACTACATCACCCATCCTACTCCAATACAGTTACCTTTCTGGACGAGGCCAAGGACGCCTGGAGCGTAACTAGTGCTTGTAGCGAATTGCCTGACAATACTTTTTCCCAAAGGCTCTGGGACGAGCCACTCTGCAGACTGGTACGGAATAATCTTCTTAATACGTCCTCCAGTCCTGTGGAGCAGGCTCGCCTCTTAGCTGCGGAGAAGTGGGAGTCGGGCCTTTGGCTACAAGCATTACCGTCACCCAATACGGGCACATTGCTGGATCGAACAGCTTTCCGGTTAGCTACTTCCCTGCGTCTTGGCACCCCCCACGTCGTCCCCCATCGCTGTGTTTGTGGTGCAAATGTGGACAGCCTCGGACACCACGGGCTGTCCTGTCAACGAAGCGCCGGCCGCATCTCCCGACATCACTGTCTGAACGATCTCATCCGTCGGGCTCTTGTCACCGCCGGAGTGCCAGCTGTGCTGGAACCCTCTGGTTTGGCGCGCGACGATGGTAAGAGACCAGACGGTATGACCCTGGTCCCTTGGAGAGTGGGACGGGCTCTTGTATGGGACGCTACTTGCGTCGATACACTTGCTCCGTCCCATGTCCAGGGCACCTCGAGTTCTGCAGGTGCGGCCGCCAATCAGGCGGAAAACCTCAAGCGGCGCAAATATGAGAACCTTAGTGGGGATCTCATATTTGAACCGTTTGGGGTTGAAACCTTAGGTACATGGGGTCTGGGTGCGCACAAACTTTTCGGAGAAATCTCCAAAAAACTCATTGAGGCCACCCGAGACCCCAGAGCCGGCACCTACCTGGCCCAGAGAATAAGTATCGCAATCCAGCGAGGAAACTCTTTGAGCCTTCTAGGTACTCTGCCTGGTGGGGATGACCTGGGAGATTTCTTTTTTTTGTAGCATTTTAAGTTTTGGAGTAGTTATTATTTTTTTAGTACTTACCTACTTTTATAGTACAATTGATTTTGTTATCCTAACTGATTAAATTTTATTGAAATTAAAAGTCATCAAGAATTCCAATAAATAATAATAACTAGTTACATATTATGTCAATTTTGCAGAATTAAATCCACTTGCCATTATAAACATAAAATAAATTCAAATATTAGTGAAGTCAATGTATAAATAAAGGATAATATATTATGTCAATTTAGTTATATACTACATTATTTATCGATTTATTTTATCTTTTCTTCAAATCTCATGTATTCGTCAAGAGTATAAAAGGAGTTTTCTAATAGCCATTTTGATATCTTAGTTTTAAAATTAATTAAATTCAAATCCTTAAATCTGTCGGGAAGTTTATTATACACTTTTATAACGCTAATGCAAACATTTATTTTATATAAATCTAGACGAAATTGGGGCATATATAATTAGTTAACTGTAAAATATTGTGGATTTTGCTTAACGAACACACAAAAGTCACGAATATATAGACACACCAGCGGAAATATGCGAAGTTTAGTAAAAAGTGGTTTACAGCTGTGCATAGACCAAGCTCCACAAAATAGCCCTTACACATTTCTTTTGCACCCGGAAAGCCTTTTCAAAATCAACCGAGTTCCCCCACAACAACAGACCGTAGGACAGGGGCGTGCGCTCCATATAGGCAGAAATGCAGTGCTTTACTTGTCATTCACAGATATTTTAATAAAACGTTCGTACGTTTTAGATGACTTTAATTAATAGTAAATAAATAAATTAAAAAAATATAATAACTTTAAAACGCCTAATATTTTATAAATAGCAACTCATGCAGTTGATTTGTGCAGGACAAATCATCGCATGTATGTGTAATTTTCATACTTCGCAAACGCACACACCCATGAATATCGACATAAATAAACAGCATAAAGTCATGCGGCTGGAGATGGCCGAACCGAGAGCCGAGCCGAGAGCTTCGGATCGGCTCTCCGATCGCTTACGAAAACCGCCGAACTGGCTTGTTGGAAATTATTCGTTGCCTATAATCCGAGTAAAAACAATACGATGCGAATCTAATGAATCATGTACGCACAATATGCATTTTTGTTTAGTAAGGTATTATTTGTTTAAATAGAAGAAACGTTTTGTGTTTCGCGGGGGCCATATTGCATATTTCAATGATAAGCATTGTTTACAATTTAATCGCTCCAGTTTATTTATAGCTTTCTTAAAAGATTTTTCATTTTAACATTTGAAAGTGTGTACATTTAACAGTTTATTACCGAGTTTCTATAATAATTGTAGTGATTTGCTTTTACTAGCACTAGCTAGTAAAAGCAACTAACTCACTAGAGTTAGTTGATTTTTTTATTTGATTGTGAGGTTTGCGTTGATAATGTGTGTTTATTAAAAATTAAAAATAACAAGTTCTCACAATTGTCATTCAGTGAAAAGATTCAAATTTTGTCTAAAGGTAAGTGTGTACCCGAGTTACAACAATTAAACCAGCAAAAACATAATGTAACTCGAAAATTTCATGTTAAAAGTTATGAAACGTATAGCTGGCTGTGTGGTTGTGTACATACGACTAAATTATATTGTTTTCCTTGCATATTATTTAGTAATTCTAGTACAGTGTGGACTGATTCGGGATATTCAGATTTAAATAATTTCTATTCCGCGGCCAAGAAGCATGACCATACAGAAAAACATCTGTAGTCAGTGAATTAACAAATCGCTATAAAAACATTAAAGATTTAAAGTTTATTGAGCTACTTTCTTGTGAGAATTTAAAAAAATATAGTGAATGTTTCCCTGAAAATGAAATCAGAGAGTTCACTAATAATTATCAGGCAAATTTTAATTTTGATAAATTGAAAAATGAATTGCGCTGTATTTATAGATCACCTCAATTTGCAAATAGTTGTGTATTTAGTATTATTCAAAATTTGTATAAGGACAATTTATATAAAGTTTTTTCTGAAGTGTTACGATTAGCGAAATTCATTGTGACTATCCCAGCAAGCAGCGCATCGGCAGAGCGTTCATTTTCGTGTTTAAAACGTATCCACACATATTTGAGAAACACACAAAATCAACAACGACTCACAGAGCTTTCCATGATTTCTATAGAAAAGGCATTAATGATAGAATTAAAACGCAATCCAACTTTCTATGACGATATCCTAAAATCATATTTAAAAAAGGATAGGCGCATAGATTTAATCTATAAATGAATGAGTAGTTTGTTTTTTTTACTAACCCGTAGTTTTATTATTAAGTTTATTTATATATTTTGCGAATCACATGAAAATCGGCCTTTTAAAGGCCACATCGCATATCTTGCAAGAGACGTGTTCTGTAACTATCACTCACTTGGATAAGATATTTGAGGTGGCCGAAATCTTGCGTTTATTTACATCGGGATATAGTAATCTCAAGTAACCGGAACATATTCAATATGTGAAAATTGAAGCTGACTTACTGGTGAGTAGTTATAATATTTTAAAATATGCTTATTATTTTACTTATTAGAATTTCTTCCGCCGCGACGATCGATCGCTGTTTTGTCTGCGTTGCCGTAGAAGATGTACATGAATAGTAGTACATCTAAGACTTGGTCTATTGGCATGGTTTCGACTTAGAGATCCGTCGCTTGGCTGTAGCTATGCTAAAAATCTATAAACGAAAAAGTTTTTGTGACCGAGTACTTACTTCGCCGCATGCCCAGTGTCATAATCCTGTGCACGCCACTGCCGTAGGATAGACCCGAGGACACGTAGCCGTGATATGCGGTTAACGCTGCTACCATAGAAACTTTAAGCCTTAGCGTTTTGATTGCGAACACAAATTTTTCTAGTTTGTTGCATACCAAATCAATGTGTGACTTCCAGTCACAGTGCCTGTCAACCAACAATCCTAAAAATTTTGTACATTTAACTTCCTTTAATTTAATGTCATTAAAAGTAATATTTATGTCAATAGGAAGAGCTACCCGGTAGTCACGAAATTGGGTTAATTTAGTTTTGTCAAGATTAACTTTTAAATTATTATAATAATTATAATATGACTAAAAAGCCATATAAATATTTTGTCAAGTGTAGAAGATACTATATTTTGATACGATTGCTCGCTCTTACATTTAATGAGCACACTTGTGTTATCTGCGAATATAATAGTTTCTTGATCGACAGCGTCAGGAAGGTCATTTATGTACATTAAAAAAATAAACGGTCCCAATAGGCTTCCTTTAGGAACACAGTAATCGTTGTGTAAAAATCTTGACCTGCTATTAACTTTAGTGCCATTTTGTATTTTAGTTATCTGCACGTACATTAATATTATTCCTTTACCGTTTTAAGCTATTTATTTATCTTAACTTTCTATTCTTTTATTGTGTTTTTATTTTAATGTATATAATAACATGTAGTGTATGTCCTAATTTGTCAAATTAACAATTTTTTTTGTTTTTTTTTAAAGAACTTGAAGGAGACTTGAATACTTTAATTTCGAGCACGGAAATGTTTAAGGTGCAAAAATTTAAAACTACATGGCTAATTGCTATGTTACAAATTGAAACTAATTTCCTTTATGAACCTTTTCCAAATCCTATAGATAATGTCTTAACAAAATCTCTAACTCGACATCATCTTTATACCCGGTTTTTTAGGTGAATTTTGTCCGTAGTTTATCTATTCACTAGCGCTTTTGGTTTGTTTTCGACGGGTTTCTGACCACTCAATCTGGTTGCCCTGTGCGGGAAAGTTTCGATGCCGAAAACGTCATCGGTTCAACTAGCGCAGTTTCCGAATCCCAAAAGTGTTATCTAGTGGTCCTTAGATGAATCTTTTTTTAAATCCGAGAATAAAGTAATTTTGTTTTACTATAATTTTGTTGAATAAATTATAATTTGGCAATGTAACTAGTTTTATGATACACATTTCTTACGTTGTGAGTGAAATGGAGATTTAAACTACTATAACTAAGAAAAACAATATTTTTCCGCATATTTTTTAATTCCTTTGCGTGTCAGTGCCATCTATCGGTAGCTATATCAATCACGAGTTTCGATAATCGATAAACGAATCGTTTTATGTAAAACTAGCTCTTGCCCGCGGCTCCGCCCGCGTATATCCCACGGGAACAGTGTACTTTTTCGGGATAAAAAGTGTTGCCTATGTGTCAATCCAGAGCTTGAACTACTACTATACCAAATTTCATGGAAATCAGTTTAGTAGCTTTTGCGTGAAAGAGTAACAAACATCCATCCATCCATCAATCCTCACAAACTTTTACGTTTATAATAGTAGTAGGATGTTCAGATACCGGGCATTATACTACTCTAGCAACACTTCTCACACACACATCGTACCACTTCTCACGATCTTCCCCGCGAGGTAGACATTCTGCGAGGACAGTCTACCGTCGCGTCTCTCAGTTTTCATCGCTTCAAAACTGACTGACGGCAGCTTGTCATAGTTTATGAGAGAGTATTTCCCGCTGAACGCGGCTGTGCTCCTGAAGTTAATGATAATATTCTATATGGTGTAGATCGAATAAACGAGCAGACGAGTGGTCTCATGGCCACGCACAACATCAGGGGAGATGTTATGCATTACCGGCCGCTTAGGTAATCCAGCCTTTATCCGCACTTATAATTTTTTTCAGATGCTATGGTACCTTTCCAGTCCAGCCGTAAGTTAGTACGTTTCTTGGCATAATATGTCTATTTCTTGGCATAATAATATGTCTATTTCTTGCCATAATATTATTTCTAGCCATAATGTATCTATTTCTTGCCATAAATAATAATTAATAGGCAACATAGAAGTAATACGAATTTGTAGCGGGTTAGGTTAAGCGTTAGTTCACACCAAACCACTAGACGCTGCGCGCTTTTTTTTAGATAACGATTCAAAATGTAACTTTATTCACAACACTACACAAAAAGCACTTGTGTAGTGAATATGTCAGTGCGCCGCACTTGCAATAAAACGTGTATCTTTTTGTGTAGCGAATAAAATTAAATTTTGAATCTCTATCTTGAAAAGGTGCGCGCCGCGCCGAAACACGGTGTGAGCTGACCCTAACGCATTGGTGGTATGTTTTTTTAATATGTAGTTTACTTTGAATATATTATATTTTAATTGTTTTTTTTTTATACGAACCGAAACTCAGCGTCATCGTCATCTGTAGTCGTGGTGCTGTCAACAGAAGGAGCTTTCTCGTCCTTATCGTCTTTCTCCTCCTTGTCAATACTTTCGTCGAATCTTTCAATAGACGGCGCTGTTTTGGTAATAATTAAATTGGCGGGAGAGCAGAAAATAACCTCGGACTCCTTCTTATGGTTCAATTCGTTTAAGTTTGTTAACTCGCTCTCCGAATCAGATTTTACACCGGAATCTCGAATTTTCTTTTGATTATTCTTCGATTTAACAGACGGGGTAGAGCTACGCCTTTTCGAAAATTCTCGAACCTCAGTTACTTCTACTTCTTTTTCTTTGTCAATTTTCTTCTCGCTAAGAGCCAGTTTGGGCAGCTCGAAGCATCTCATAATATGCTTGTTGAAGTCAACCTTGAAGGGACTGCCCGCTAGGCTTTTACACATTCTCTCGTCGTCTTTATCGCAAGATATCTTCTTACCGAACGACTTGGTACTGCCGGGAGAATAGTCTAGCACAGAGAATAGCGGCAGAGGTATTGTGATCGTATCTGGCTTAGCTACTTTAAACATTCGCGTAAAACATTTAGCATTTGTGCAAAGGGTGAGGGTAGAAAGAAAAATTATTTCAAATAAGTAATCGCACCTGTATTACACACACGACGCAGTTTGGTTATGACGTCATAATAACCAAAGTTTCAAATAAAATCATACAAATTAAAAATCAATGTAACATCTTCCACTTTCCTTATTTAAAAATAAATGATACTCTTCGAATCATGATGCCTCATTAGCTAGCTATAAAATTATGTACCAATTTTTTTTTATGTCATAGGGGGCAAATGAGCAGTATCACCTGATAGAAAGCGACACCAGAGGAGTCGCAAGTGCGTTACCAGCCTTTTAGAAAGGAGTACGCTCTTTTCTCGAAGTTTTGAAGGTCGTATTGGACCGAAACAACCTCTGGCGACAATTCCTTCCAGAGCTTTTGTAAGTTGAAGTTACAGACATCTGCTGTACCGGGCGGCGCGCAACACTCACCGTGCTCGTTGAAGTGTCTCTCCAGCTCCTCGTGCGAGAGGTTGGTCTGCGCCGGCGCGTCCGTCTCCACCGCCGCCTCGGGCCGCGACCGGGAACATCTGGCATACAAATACACATAAATATATCTATAGAAAACAGAAATAAGGCATGGTCGTATTCGCAAAGTAATCGTCCCCGCGAGCTAAGTACAGCTGTGCAGAAATGGCAATACATACTCCGCGCCACTGAGGTCATTGGCCTGATTGTGATGACCTCACACAGATGATTTCAAAACGTTGCACGGACGATTCCCGCTAGAGATTTATTTTCTCACAATGTTTTGTACAAAATTAGTACTACACAATTAGTTTCCTTACATCAACTACAAAGAAAATTACTATAGTAAGTATGAACATAAACGGGCAAACTTCGGGGATATTAGAAACTTTGTGCATATACATAAGCAATGCATTTCGTAGTAACGTCCAATACGTCACATGCCCTTAAAACTTTTGTATGGGGCGTTCGCGAGACTTACAAAAGTGCTTCAAACAATCCGTAATTTCTTTGAAAATATTGATTTTTATATACTATACATTTTGTAAATTGTCTTATTTTTCAGAACACTATTCGTTTATGTAAATAAATAAAAAAAGGCCTATTGTCATTTACACGGTCGATTTTCGCCATCGACCGCGGCGAAATCGTGCGGCGAAAATCGACCGTGTAAACCCATTACATCGGCTGATATAAAACGCTTACCTGAGCATAGCATTGCTACATTTGAGCGCAAGCTCGAGGCCGTCCAGCCAGCAGTGGCCGGCCGCCTGAGACGGCGCGCGGAATATCAGGTGCGCGGTCGGCAGCGGCTGCACCACGGCGCCTGCGACAACACACTCGCACGACTGAGATACCACGCCTCTGGCGCACACACACTATCACATAATGTAATATCAGGGAATCTAATTCATAAGCAGATAGATACTCAAGGTAGAATGTTCTCATTTTTTTTTAAATAATAATAATTCATTTATTTGCAAGAATGTTGAGTAGACAGATGTTCGCTTTAAGGCTCAATACATCCAACTAATTAAATAGTAAGTATGCAAAATATAAAATAATTCTTAGTGTACAACATTATTACTGTTAACGATCATTTTGAGTATCAATGACAAAACTACGTCATTAATGTGATTCAATTCATTTAAATGTAATAATGTTTATTATAATGACGACATGCAGTCACAACTCACGACGCAATTATCAAGGACATGTCAGTTGGACATCAAAATATTATTATATAAAACGAACAAATTATGACAACCATTTCGACACAAAATATTTCTAAAGAAACGTCAGTCCGCCCTCGGCCGCTGTGAAACGACACATTTATCAAACGCGTCCTTAAAGTATACACATATATATATATATATATATATATATATATATATATATATATATATATATATATATACACACATACACGCTATATGACTAAGAAGAAAATGTTTACACTTTACAACAAAATATCCTACTACTATTATAAATGTGAAAGTTTGTGAGGATGGATGGATGGATGGATGGATGTATTTTGCTCTTTCACGCAAAACTACTGAACGAATTTTGATGAAATTTGATATGGTAGCAGTTTAAGCTCTGGATTAAGACATAGGCTACTTTTTATCCCGAAAAAGTAGTGTTCCCGTGGGTTACTGTATTTATGCGGGCGGAGCCGCGGGAAAAAGCTAGTTATGCTATTAATACCATCGTTCAATACCACTGTGCGAGCGGACCAGAATGCACACACATACCGATGGTCTCGTTGTGCGGACCGCGCGGCGCCCAGATGCTCTGCTCGAGGGGGTGGTAGAGCTTGAAGCAGAACCCGTCCTTCTTGCTCGGCCTCTCGATCACCTGGCAGCTGGTCAGCAGCACCGTGCCCACCCAGTGGCTCCTCTGCAACATTGGAACTCTCCAGTGAAACATCCAGGACAAAATCAAAATTAGCGTTCAAAAGGGAGAAGGCACGTGGCTTAATATTTACTTGATATTTTACTCAGAATCGTAGAGGCTGGGACTATATGATCCGGAATCCGTAAGGCCTAGGCACTGAAAATAGAACTCTGCACTAATGCAATAGAGCTGAAAATCTACCACACAAGTGTGGAGTCAAATGTCATATACGATAGCTCAACACTCGACACTTCGATTTTCAACTCTATTGTATAAGCGAGTTCTAGCGAGAGTCAGAGTTCTATTTTCAGTGCTGAATTTTCCCGGGCCCGCCGGATTCCGGATCATATAGTCCCAGTCTTAGAGTCTACTTTTCGTTAAGTGCAACTAATATTATGTGTAATTGAATTATCTGCTACAAAGTCTGTGTAAATGTACTGTGGGAAGTGTAACTGACCTTTGCTTTAGGGCTCTTGTACAGCAGAAGCAACCCCGGTTTCAGCACGCACCACAGCTTAGTCCACGACTTGAGCGAGCCCCGGACCTGCAAGTTTAATAGCATTTTATCGTTAAAAGTTACGACCGTCTTTCCAGCTACATAAACTACACGAAATTATTAATAAAATAATGTCACCAAAAGTGTCATTGATGAAAATAACACAAAAGTCGAGTCGCTAAGGGTCCGCTCACACCGAGACGCGGCGCGGCGCAGCATTTTTAAGATAGCGATTCAGAATTCAACTTTATTCACTGCACAAAGAGACATTAGCACGCCCGTCGCCCACTACCATCTGTATCACACGCGTATAAGCGCTGTTTCGCACACTGGCGTTGACTGCCAACGTATATTTTGAACCTTATTACAATGAGGTAGTTTACCACCATTTATATTGTATGCCTGCGTCATACAAAGACCACATCCTCCAAGTTTATGGTCCC
Organism: Phengaris alcon alcon; assembly: GCA_037179445.1. Taxonomy (NCBI): domain Eukaryota; kingdom Metazoa; phylum Arthropoda; class Insecta; order Lepidoptera; family Lycaenidae; genus Phengaris; species Phengaris alcon. The sequence goes on along the minus strand of JAYRCH010000482.1, from coordinate 339,669 downwards.
TACGATCAGCGGCTTAATCTGTGCGTTGATCCCTCAGTAATTCGGGCCATACATTTTATCTAACAGTGGTCAGATGACGTCACAGACGTTCCGTCAACTTCAAATGATATTTCTCACGGATTAAAGGCTCCCCCACACAGGCGCGTTATTATAGGTCGATAATATCGCATGCGTTATTGTGATATATGTTTTCAGTACATTTTGTATTAGGATGACAATGTAGTTACACACTGCTGCGATAATAACGCCGCACTGGAAGTAGGACGTTGCGATTCTCCGTCCTGCGATATTCCGATATGAGTTCTAGAATGTTTTGTATCAGGACGCAAACGACCGTACACACACCTGCGATAATAACGTTAGTACTTGTAGGACGTTTGGTTTTATCGACAGTTTGAGAGTGGTTACATAACTGTATGAGTGTCCTAAAAACTTTTCTATAATATGGATATCATATCATCAGATGAAGAATGCTTATTACTAACAGTAGCAATGGAAGATGACCGAAAAAGACGCCAGCAACGAAGGTAAGTAATACAGCGTGGAATTACCGCAATCGACATTAGCAAAACCCTAGACTTGGAATGTAATTCTAAACAATTTTCCCATAGTAACCATTGATGAAATATGAATTTCAAAAATCAACTTCTCATACAGGAGTGTTAACATAATATGTTGCTTCTTAATTATGTACAAAAACTATTGTCTTTGTACATTTTTAATACTCGAATATTGTTGTTGTAAATAATTTTAATATCGTGAAGACCCTCAGCGCCTCAAGAAGTAAAGTTACTAATTCAACTAAATTAACGAAATATTTTTGTTTTAGGAAAATATGGGTTCACGAAATCAATAGTAAAAGAGTAGTTTATGGCGAGTTTTACACATTAGTGACTGATTTGTTGAAAGATGAAAAACGCTTCTACATATATTTCAGAATGACAATAAAAAGTTTTGAAGAAATTTTAAATCTAATAAGAGATGATATTACAAAGCAATTTACAAATTGGCGTAGACCAATTCCACCTGAAGAACGTTTTGCTATAACAATAAGGTAATTAAAACAATATTTCATATAATAATCATTATGTATTTATTGAAAAAAAAAACAAGTGCGATATTTTAGGCAACTGTTCGATCGAACGAGTGAGAGAAGAGGAAAGCGAGGTAATATTTAAGGTAATTTTGTCTTCTATACACCTAATTAAAATTTGCGAAAAATGACTTTAATGATTGTTTTCAGTAGCTTTGTTGGTTATGGGATGGTGGCGATTCATTGACTTGAGCAAATGGCGAATTGTGCATGGTGTTTGCCTCTTGGGATTGTATGTACGACTGTGCATTGTGATCTGGTGAAAGTGAGCTGCGTGATGTGTTTGCGACTGGTGAGGGTAAGTAATTTGGTGGTCGTTCGTTGACTTGAGTAAATGGTGAATTGTGGATGGTGTTTGCCTCTTGGGATTGTATGTATAACTGTGCATTGTGATCTGGTGAAAGTGAGCTGCGTGATGTGTTTGCGACTGGTGAGGGTAAGTAATTTGGTGATGGTTGGTTGAATCGTAACATAGTTTCTTCATAATGGGCAACCTCTTCCTCCGCAATCATTTTAGCAATGTTCATTTTAATCCGAGCCTGTAGTTGAATTGAAAATTGTTTTATTGATTTTGCATAGCCTATAAAAATCAGTTCCGTGGCATCGAAGTTATTTTTCTTATTTTCTAAATACTGAATAATTCTGTCCGTGTTTGAAAACGTGTTCTCACTATCCGAATATATCTGACGTCTTCTCTGGCTATATCCATGAGACCTCGCATGCGTTTCTTGTAAGCTCAAGCTCCATTGGGTGCCTTGTGCATCTGAGCTTGACTGAGTGTCTTGTACATCTGAGCTTGACTGTTGTTCCAGGTTTTTAATTGTTGACGCGAAGCCTAAATGTGGTTTCATGAATTCCATGTGCTTCGCCCATTGCCAGTGAAAATATTTTGCTGATGCTTGTCCCGTAGAAGTTTTTGTACCTTTGAGATGCTTTGTAAATTCTCCTCCTCTTTGTAAATCCTTTAAATTTCTCCATTTATTATTTTTAACTTCAACTGTAAAATAATATACAACTGTAAAAAAAAATTTGGGTGTATTCCCACTTTGTAACACCCCTTATAATAACAGTGTTACAAACTGCAGCATACAAACATATATACCTACATAGGCTGATGAACATTACCCTTCCTTAGCGTTGCGCTGTCGGGTAATAAAAGAAAGAAAGAAGAAAGAAAGAAACATTTATTCGACACACACAAATAAGTATAAAAGACATTCAAAGACAGACAGACAGACACAGACAGACAGACATACATACAGACATTCTTACTACTTAAGGTACTGGTAACAATGTTACAAACTGGGGAAAAAAATCAAATCCCCTTCCCAGTTTGTAACATTGTCATCAGAAGAGATGTTACAAAGTGGGCACACATAAATTTTTGGTAATAAAAAAATAAAAAATGACAATGATATTTTTACTCTTAATGACTGGTTGTCCCTCTTGATTAACCATGCCTTTTTGTTATAGAGCATTTAGCAACGGGAGCATTCAGCAAAATTATAACAGAAGTATTTAAAGCCATATGGAGCAAGTTAAGAACTTATTATATGCCAGAAGTTACATAATCACACTGGGAAACAATTGCACAACGTTTTCAAGAGAAATTGAGGTTCCTGAATTGTATCGGAGCAATCGACGGGAAGCATATTACTGTGAAGTGCCCTGACAATGCCGGATCGATGTACTTTTCATATTTGAAGAAGCACAGCATTGTGCTTTTGGCTGTAGTTGGGCCGGAGTATGAATTTGTATGCATCGATGTAGGAGGTTACGGCAAAAATAGTGATGGGGGTATTTTTGAGGAATCCATCATGGGTAAAAAATTTAACAGAGGTGAATTCAACCTTCCACATGACAAACCTCTCCAAGGACAAGAGGAGCCAAGTCCATTTGTACTCATAGGAGACCAAGCATTCGCGTTATCACCATATTTATTGCGATCCTTTCCCTATGAGCAGTCACGAGACGATTCACGTAAAGATACATTTAATTACTGCTTGAGCAAAACGAGAAGAGTCGCGGAAAATGCATTCGGCATTATGACAATGAAGTTTCGAATATTTTTAAGACCTATTGAAATGAAAATAGACAGTGTTTCTCTGCTGGTGTGTATAACCTGTCTTCTTCATAACTATTTATATAGGTCGAGGAAGATTACAACAGGGCATTGTTTTTTTGTTTTTTTTTTTTTTTTCGAATGGGTCTACGCTAATGGCTTTAAGCCCCCTTAGCTTAGTCGGTCTAATGACTGCCATTTAGCAGTCGTTTTGGTACAGGGCATTGTTGGCAACATATCCAATTATTGAAGGTGAAATGATTTCGCTACAGCCTATACCTAATTATAGGGGACCCGCAATTTCTCATCGTATACGTGAAAAATTTGCAGATTACTTTAACAACCTACACCATTAAGTACATGTATGAGTTTATAAGAATAAAATGATCTCTTTTTTTAATTAAAGGTATATTCAAACTAATAGATTATGTGTGTTATCTTATCTTTTTCTTTTGTTTTTTTGTTCTGTTATTTATTTATTATTATTTAGATTTTAGTTAGTTGTAATCACTGATATCTACAGACGCGTCACACAGGAACATGAATGTCGTTAAAAGTGTCCAAAGTTGTGCTAAAGCTACGTATACCTATTTTTTTGTTAATTTTGAGGAAAAGCTGTAACTTTATTCTTATTCATCACTATCAATAATCATTTATCTCATTATGTTTGTCAGATCAAAGATAATCACGCGGCCAACCTAATATGATGCTGATAACATAACGATGTTATCAGCATCATATTAGGTAGAATAACGATTCTACCTATAGCATGGCATTGCGACGACATTCGCGCATTAAAACAATAAAATAAAATAAGTTTATAATTAGTATAAAAAAATACCCGACTGTAAAAAAAATGGTTTACTTTCGTTATATTGATTGATTGATTTTAGGATACGTCACATTGGATAAAATGATTTTCATAAAATAATTTGTACCACATATTGATATGTACCACATTAAATATAAATAAAAATAAAAGAATAATACATTATATAATTAGTATTTTAATTTTTTACAAGATAGCGACACGTTCCAACTATGACCTTGAATGCGTAAAGTAAGGCCAACCAGACGAGATAAAGAATGTAAACAAATTTTCAGGGGTTCAAAACATTTTTATTTGAATAAATTATTATAAAGTTCGAATTTTCATCGCTGTCGTCTGTACTAGACAAAGATGATTCGTCGGAAGAGTCCGAGTCAGCTGTGTTTATGATAAAACTATCTATCCTATTATCAATCATGTTGTCAATATTGCTATAAAAATTGTCCTCGACTTTTATTACATGATCCACACAATTTCGCCATTTATCAGCAGATACACGTTGGATCCCCTCTTGTAGCAGTTTTTTCACATCTTCAAATTTAAATGTAGTATTATCTGTTTTGTATCAATATCCGGAATCCATCTTGAGTCAAGCACCTGTCTTTTCGCCCACAAGCCCGCGCTTTTGGTTGCCTCCCCGCCAGAGCCCCCTCTTCTCACCTCTTACCACTACCTCCTATGATCTCACTTTGGAGGGGACTGAGTGTTGGTTCATCATTATAGCGTCGTTTGTCACGCCGTTCCCAAGTCTTACTTGTTTTTATGTTTAAATTTTATTTTCTTTTCATTTTAATAATTTAAAGTAAAATAATAATAAAAATTTAGTTTAGTTTTTTTAATAATTAAACTTAAAATTTAAAGTTGCCTCTCCGTTAAAATCATGGAAGATCAAGAATTACGTAATAATACTCGTAATTGTGAAATGGCGAGCGGTGCTAATGAAGTTGATAATTCTCGAAAGCGCGTTCGCTCTGTTTCACCGGATGTAGTTTGTGATCAAAGTGAATCGTCTAATAGTGAAAGTGATTCTTCAAGCCATAGCTCAGCTAAAAGAGCAAGAAGACAACCGGATACTGTGAGTACTGCACATTTCGAATTTTTATCGCAACAAGTTGCATATTTAACGGATCTTATTGCGAAAAATAGCGAAGTTACTAATAATTCGAACGCTATTAATGCATGCATCGAAAAACCCACTACTTCAAATGATTTATTGTTACGACGCCCGGAAGGCGTTAAAAATAACCAGCTTAGTATACTTTCTGAAATAAGTACAACTGTTAAAGATCCAATTTACCAAAAAGCAGACGATTCATTCTTGGAAAAATTAAATCAATTACAACGCCTTATATGTAACGATTGGTATGCAGTTCGTTTTATTGATACACAAAAGAAATATTTAGCTACCCCCGGTTTTATCGAACTTAGGGTAAATGATGAATTGAAGCAATTTGAATCAAATATGTTAAAAGACGATTCACGTTCATATTTATTAGAGCGTTCATTTGCTGGATTAACGAATGCTATCCTTCAGCAAAAACAAGAATTGCAAAATACTTTACAAGATTTAGTCGATTGGGCTAGTGACTCAAAAAATTCATTAACACCTAATTCGTTGTTTAATAAAATAGAAGCATCTTTTTCTAAAGAGTCTACGTATAGTAAAATATCAGATGACATTTTGCAAATAGTATGTGGTAGGCGAGCCGATTTTATAAATTTGCGCCGGGATAGCTTGCTCCGCCATATACCCGAGGAATATCATCGCGACGTTTTACATAAGATTCCCCCTAGCTCAGAATACTTATTTAATGAAGAGTCCGTTCAAAATTACCTTAAAAAAATAGGGGGGGGGCGGAGAAATTAATTATATCCTCTAGGCCAACTGCGTTACCCAATACTAAAGAAAATTTTTACCGAAATCAACGGCCGTCTACTAGCAAGCAAAACGATGAAACATTTTTTCGACGAAATGCTTCCGAAAAAAGGGCAAAACGTGCACCCCATCCGTCAAACAAACCTAGAAGAAATAGACAAAGTAATGCTCACGAAAAGCAAAAAGGTAAGAAAAGTCAGTCTAAATCTTCATTCAGAAATAAACATCACCAATGACTTGCGGACATTTCGAGGCGGCTGTCTGAAGCATTTTCAAAGTACTTGGAGCAATTTGGGTGCACCAAAGAAAATATGTCAACTTCTGAACGGTGTCTGAATTCCATTTATTATAAAGCCGCCATTAATTTTCCCGAGTACATTGGTAATGCAGTGTTACCGAACCAAAACATCAGTAAATATGACAGCGCAAATACAAGATATGTTAAGAGTCAGGGGTCCTGGAACAAGCAGAGCAAAACCCCAGTTACCTTTCGAAGTTCTTTTTGGTCCCGAAACCGGATGGAACTTCCCGTCCAATCTTCAACCTAAAACGACTGAACCAATTCATAGACATAAAACCGTTCTCTTCAACCACTTCCGGGTGCCAACATTTTTACAGCATCTAGATTGGATGGTCAAATTAGACCTAAGTCAGGCTTATTTTCACGTTCCTATATTGAAAACACACCGCCGCTTTTTACGGATGAACTATCATCCAGATTCTCATCAGCATCAGCTGTTGGAAATGACCTGCTTACCTTTCGGCCTTTCCTCGGCACCCAGAACATTCGCTTCGATTACCAATTGGGTAGCCGAATTTTTAAGGACCCACGGTATACGTTGTGTAGTGTATCTCGACGACTTCCTTTTCGCTCACCAATCGAAATCCCAACTCCAAAAGGACATTGCATTCGCAATAAAGATAATGCAAATTTTGGGCTGGACAATCAATTTCAGAAAATCCGTTCTAGCTCCGACACGATGTTTAGAGTTTCTCGGCATAACATGGGACACAAAACGCAACGCAAAGTCCTTGTCCGAGATGAAGTGCCTATCACTACGCAGGGTACTTCAAAAACAGCTTGGAACAGGCAAATGGTCCCTCAAACAGTATCAATCGCTAATGGGGAGACTCAATTTTGCAACTTTCGTAACCCAAAGGGGTCGGCTTCATTGTCGAAAGATACAATATTTCAGTCGGCAACTTTCCAAGCATCACCCATATCGCCTAGTAAGTATTCCACAGCCCGTTCGTGTAGAAATGCTTTGGTGGACAAAAGCAGTGGGAGGTTCTATGCCGATACATATGAGCGCAACGACACACCTACTGACCACAGACGCATCCGACATCGGTTGGGGAGCGCAGATGGACGACACGATAATAACAGGCTCGTGGACGAAACAACAGCAATCGTGGCATGTGAACCAAAAAGAAATGTTTGCGGTTTACAGAACAATCGTACACGAACAGCTTCGTCTTCGAAATGCCCAGATACTGCTTCAAACAGACAATCGGACAGTGGTGTCTTACATAAACAAAGAGGGAGAAACAAAATCCAAGAGGCTCCTGAAACAGACCCAACAACTTCTATCACTCCTAGACAAACTGAATGTGCATTTAGTAGCTCAATATTTTCCCGGAAGATTCAATTGCGAAGTGGACGCTCTATCTCGTCAGAAGGTTTGTCCCGAATGGCATCTGACAGCTACAGCAACCACAGCGATATTTCAAATGTGGGGCACCCCGGAGATAGATCTTTTTGCGTCCAAAACAGCACATGTCGTACAGAGGTATGTATCAATAGACATATTAGACGAAAAAGCATATCTACACAACGCATTTTGTCACCAGTGGCAGTACGGATTAGCATGGCTCTTCCCTCCACCGAGCCTGATCCCCAGGGTACTACAACACTTGAACCAGGCGCAGGGACATTACATATTGATAGCCCCCAGGTGGAACAAAGTGTTTTGGCAGGCCGATGTTCGCCACCGTGCTCTTCGGCCTCCGTACACGATTCCAGACTTGCCACGTGTTCTCCTGGATACGAGAACAGGAACTCACCCTCCACAAGTTCAAGACCTACAGCTGGAGGCTTGGCTAATTTTGGGTGGCAAGAAGTGTTGACAGACTGGACAGAAGATGAACAAAAGTTGCTAATGTCGAGTTGGCGATCTTCAACAATAAAGACATACAGACCTGCGTGGGACAGATGGAAGAAATGGTGTGAGTCTCGTTCTAAAAATTTTAAGTATCCTAATGCTGATCAAGTTGCACGTTATCTTGCTTATCTACATTGTGACATAGGTCTCTCATATAAAACTATTTTAGTTCACAAATCGGTAATATCCACTTTTACGCATTTAACATCTAACATTGATTTATCTTCAAATTTCTTTATTAAGCACATTCTTAAAGCTATATCAGTAGCTCGCGAAACACCATCTAAACCACCTATATGGAATCCTAAACAATTGTTAATTCATTTAGGTGTATACAATTTAGATGAAAATAATTTATATCAAGTGTCACGACATACAGCTACACTTTTACTCCTAGCTTCTGGCCGCAGGGTTCACGACCTCACTTTGTTACGCGTAGATAATCAAAGCTTAATTGATGAAGGTAGTACAATCATATTGTGGCCTGCATTTGGATCGAAAACTGATAGTTGCAATTATAGACAGTCGGGATGGAGGCTAAAAGAACATTATATTAAGAGGTTAAATGTAATTTTCTGGATAAGGCGTTTGATAGAGTTAGGTGCGGATCGTAAACAAAATACAAATCACTTATTTATTACCGCTAGGGGTGATGTCAAACCTGCCTCTCGGACTGTTATAGGGAATTGGGTTAAATCTCTTTTAAGTGAAGCTGGAATCGAGGCTACTCCCGGTTCAGTACGGTCAGCAGTAGCTTCCCTCAATTTTGTTGAAAATTTCCCTATAGATCAAATTCTTAAAACTGGTAATTGGAGATTTGTTCACATTTTTAGAAATTATTACCAAAAAGAATTAGTTGATTGTAATAATGTAAATCAGTCATTGTCATTATCTAATTATTTTAATCCTGTAAATTGATTTTGTTTTTATACTTTTAAGTACTTATAATAATATTATTAAAAAGATAATCATACTTGATACCTTGGCGTTTATCTATTTTAACACATTATAGCGTCTTTAGCTTTACAACACCAGGTGATAACAAACAAATCACTCAAGATGGATTCCGGATATTGATACAAAACAGATAATAGAGAGTTTTACCTAAAAATAAAACTTACCTATTATCTTTTCATCAATATCCGGAATCCAGGTAATGGCTACCTGGTGCATCATGAGTTCTATAATGATGAACCAACACTCAGTCCCCTCCAAAGTGAGATCATAGGAGGTAGTGGTAAGAGGTGAGAAGAGGGGGCTCTGGCGGGGAGGCAACCAAAAGCGCGGGCTTGTGGGCGAAAAGACAGGTGCTTGACTCAAGATGGATTCCGGATATTGATGAAAAGATAATAGGTAAGTTTTATTTTTAGGTAAAACTCTCTATTATTGCGAGCTACGTGTCCCTTTATGTCAGCCCATACGAGTTCAATGGGATCAATCCCATTGAACTCGTATGGGCTATAGGCTGCCACCTTATCATGCGAGCTCAAGCTCGCAATGATAAGGTGGCAGTCTTAGGACTTCCACCTTAAATTTTTTGGCGAGCTCATCCACAGCGTATCTTTGGTAGTTCGCCTTTACGTCATTCACTTTCTTTAAAAGTTCTGCCTTTACGTCTTTTTCATCATAGCTTAGTTCTTTATTACGCAGCCATTCTTGAATACTTGCTTTTCTCCATGCTCTGGTAGGTGTTTTTTCTTGGCGTCTTGAGTGGTAAGGAGCATTGTCCAGTACCACTACATCATTTTCACCAAGTTTTGGTAAAATATTCTCAAACCACTGCTCAAAGCGGTTCGCGTCCATTGACTCGTGGTAATCACCTGTGTTTTTTGACTCAAATACATCATCAGCCCCCTCTGTGAAACCATTTTCATTTCCCATATGCACCACAATCAGTCGTCTGCCCTTTGAAGTAGGGTTCTTTGCACCCGTACTTAGTCCCTCCATAAAAGCTTGCCGTTTTGAAGTTATTGTAGTATCCACGTAAGTTTTTGAAACAGTGTGCCCTGAAAACGAAATAAGTTTTACATTACCAGTGATATGCACTGCCGAAAATTCTAACTATTTTAGTAAGTCATCTTCTTATTTTGTGGGCTGCAAGGCTTATCGATCCCAGAAACCCAACGAGAGAACAACAAATAAAGTGACTTTTTAGTATGTGTGTCCCCTGCGGGAACCGAACCCGCGACCTCCAGATTAAGAGCCCACGCTCAGCCCACTCGGCAACGGAGGCAGTAAGTAAAGTAAGGGAAAAAGCTAGTATTTATTAACATAATAAAGGCACAATTATTTGACAAACCTGCATTCACCCATGTTTCATCCATATAGAATATAGAGCGATTCTCCGTTCGGTATTTTTTTATCTTTCTTAAGTAATTCATTCGCCATAGTATAATGTCGTCTCTGTCTATTAAAGCATTGTTTCTTTGTCGTTTTATATACTTAAATTTTAAATGTTTAAGTGTTTTCTGAAATGTCGATCTCTTAAAGTTAGGTAATTCTTCATCATCATTGACAGCTTGGAGTACTTTTTTTAACGTAGGTAATTCGCTTTTCAGATAAAAGCTATGAACTTTCTTTCGTATGGCCTGTTTATCAAACTCGTCCACTTTTTCCGAGAATGTGACCCTTTTTTTGTTGTTGATGGGCTTTGTACATTCCCAGTTGTTGCATATTCTTTTATAATTCTATATACGGAAGCGACACCGATGCCCAAAATGCTCGCTGTTTTCTCCATTATACTTGTTTTGTACGGATATTCATCAGTAGGCCAAGTTTGCTTCACGTATTTGTGCACATTAACGACCATTCCTTTTTCATTAGATGTAAAATACGTCCGCTGTAAATAAAAAAAATGTGAGGAATGGTAAATTTTAGACTATTTTCTTATTATTATAGAAAAAAATCTTTTTTGGTATGGAACCATAAAAATCAAAATTATGGTAATGGTTCAAGTGCAAATGAATTAATAAGTTAACTTACCTTTTGACGCTTTTTGCGTGGTGAATTGATTTCTTTCAAAGGTTGTCTAGAGCCGCCAGGCTGTGATTCCATAATTAAAATCAACAACTAAGCACTCACGATAACAGCAAAAATGAAAAATAAAACTAACCGAAACGGAATAATAACAACAAAAAACAATCCAAATCAAATCCAAACAAATCAAAAAATAACAATCCAAACAGGAATGAATTTGTTCACAATTGTTTGGCGGACCAAATGTTGACAACTGCGGCACTGGCCGCTTTCCTTACCACGAAACACGCTACGACAGCTGTCGTCGACCGACTGACGTCATTATTGCATACGAGTGATAAGGACAGATATAATATTAACTCACTTTCATAATGCAACTCAGTAGCGGTCCGTTTATTTACGTTTTTTATCTCGTCTCGTTGGCCTTACTTTAGTAGGTAATCATTTTTGAGTCTCACCGAAATGGTATGCGCGCAGCCCGAAACAATAGATAGCAATGCAGCAATCCTAACCCCCGCGCAGACCCCTCGCTGCCCTGTTCAAATGTATGTCTGCGCGGACGACCGTCCGCCATTTTGGTTCATTATGGCGCGATCTTGTAAGTAGGTACTTACTAGTTATATCCATCGCTGTGCATATTTCCCTCCATTTTTTATCCTTCTCCCCTCTGTCTTTATATAGTGGATTTCGTAAATCATATAAAACAGGTCGTTCCTTCACTAAAGCTATGAATAATTCGATATTCATTTTTAAAATATATGAGAGAGATGGTACAATAGTGCCGTCGCGGCGCGGCGCTCTCTCGTAAGAAATATCGGACGATAAAAACGAAGCTGTGTGCAAGGAATCGGGACGCATTATCGCAATACCGCATGCGATATTGTCGACCTATAATAACGCGCCTGTGTGGGGAGCCTTTATTGACGGATTCCAAAAATTTTAGCATTGAACGATTCGTTTTGATCTATATTTAAATACCAGTACGTCGAATATAATATTAACAACACGAGTAAACTTCTTCATTGTGATGCGGCGCGTACCTTGAGCCAGTCGGCGAGCACGACGACGCTGGGGTCCTCTATAGAGTGCAGCAGCGCGGTGGCGGCGCGCTTCTTCTCCTTGCGGTAGTGCTGCCGCTGCGCCTTGTAGCTCTCCTTGCGGGACAGCGCCGCGCTCGGCGTGCGCGACACGCCCACCGCCGTCTCCGACGACTGCGACATGCAATTTAAATACGTATTGCATTTGTATCTCTAACTGCAGGCAAATTCATGAGACAAAATGAAAAATGTAAACGAACATTAATTAGGGGTTCGCAACTGTTGGATCTTAATTGAAAAAAAAAAAAAACATGACGCGTACAGAGTGCAGCTCCATACGGCCTCCGTGGTCCAATGGTTAAGAGCTTGGCTCTCGACTCGGCGGTCGTGGGTTCGATTCTCGCGTTTGAACAACAAAAAATGTTGTTTCCAGGTATGTTAAAGACGATGCACGCTGATCACCGGATTGTCTGACAAGAAAGATGATCATGCGTCGGATGGGCATGTAAAAAGTCGGTCCTGCGCCTGATCTCTCCCCAGTCGTGTCGGTCATCCGTCCCACTGGCTTTCGAGAGTAAAGGAAGAGTGAGTGCTCTTGTGTACTGTGCACACACTTGGGCACTATAAAACGTGACGTGACACGACTTGCATCGAAAATTCATACTAAATTTAAAAAAAACAACTAAAATTACCTCTACATTTGTCAGAGGTCGAATGTCGAGTTGCATCGCGTTGCACAGCGCTTGTGCAGTGTTTGACTGATGTCATATATGTATTATGAAACATGCAGCACCGCGAAGCGTCACGTATCGTCGCGGTGTGAATGGACCCTAATATTGTATTGCAAGTTTAACGAATACTGTCCCACGCGCTTTTAAGAGGCATAAAATCGCGTAGGCCTCGTTTACGGTTGACTCATACTATCAAATGTATGTTAATTTCACCGATCCACTCATGTGGGGATATAGCTCAGTGGTAGAGCATTCGACTGCAGATCGAGAGGTCCCCGGTTCAAACCCGGGTGTCCCCTACAAAACATTTTTTTCTTAGCTCATTTATCATTATATTTTGTCTTAACATTATTTAATAGTCATTTTGCATAAGTAATAGAACCTGACCAACGAACGTTTTAAAGAAATTAAACTATGACCATGGAGGAATTTAGTTTTATTGGTCCATGGGATAGGACTATTATTATTAAGTAACCCACTTCTATGTTCCATTCCGTTTCAACATTATCTAAATGTAAATAAAGCTAGATATGGGCGAGTATAATGCTTCCAATTTAAATATCACTTATTCACCGCGTAATAAAGAAATACAATGACACATTCATTTGGTAAGAATTTCATTATTTTGTTTACATTTAGGTATGGAATAATGTTTTAATGAATAGTGAATAGTTCAAACCACTGCATAATCAGACAACTAGCACTAGAAAGACTGAATAATGTAGGTGTCCTAATGTTGTCCTACGTTTTAAATGATGTAAGATATTTCTTACATGGGCAAGATAACAAAATATAGAAATTATCAAAAAGTACGCCCCCGGGTGGGCTCGAACCACCAACCTTTCGGTTAACAGCCGAACGCGCTAGCCAATTGCGCCACGGAGGCGATGGACGACGCCGCCAAATTAGGCTACAGCACCGTGAGTCTTTTCAGCCTCGGTAATTAAAACATGTATTTGTCGTTACCGGTATATCGCACACGTATATCCGTACACTGAGAAGAACATTTACATACATACGTCATATACGGCATATGATTTTCAAAGATAATATGTAAAAGATTTACGACATCAACGTAAGCAAACGGCAAAATAACACCCTTATTTTTTTTCACCGGATTTAAAATAAGGATTACTCTTTTCAATTCGTTTATCACAATATGACATTACAAGTCATGTCGAAACGTGCCTTCTCTTGCAAGACAGTATGTTTTAGAATCATCACGGCCATTTAAACAGGAGTACCACAGGTCTCCATTTTAGGCCCGCTGCTATTCTTAGTTTACATTAACAACATCTTAGAACTTTTCACTGCCACTTCGGCTATTCCTCACATTAGTTTTATAGACTATTCGAGAGATGAATATTGCACTTGTTTTGCATTGAAGTATTAAGTTCCACATTCCTATAATATTTCTGCAGTAGATATAAAAATTATGAAGCCACCCACGACTCGGCGAGCTTGTTAAAACTGAAAAAAAAAACTATTACTACTTCACCCATTAGGTCGTCGTTTAGCAAAATATATAATTAACATAATGTATGCGTACGTGTTAGTTCTCAGGAACGGATCGATAGTGTGAAGACTATGTCTTGCTATGCGGGTAAATAAAAACATCACTTTAACGTTTGTAATAACTACATTTTTTTTTTAAACTTTAACTCAACTACGAAATAAATATAGCCTATGTCAGTCGGGCTATTATTACGAATCTACTGACATCTCATTGGTACATTGGTGGAACAAACACTGCCAAAATCATTACCCGCTCTGGTTTCGCCGTAGTGGGGTAAAAACAAGAAAATCATAAGTCATAAGTAGGGTTGCCACCCGCACTTTATAATAAAGTATTGCACGTTATTTCAGGTAATTGTACTCTATACTTTATGAGAAGAAAGTACACGTAATTATTATTTATTTGGCATGATTTGGTTTCTTTGGTATTTTGAAAAGTTTAGTCGTATGTATTTTTCGTTAAGCGAAATACATCGATTGCTTAATAGATGTCGCCACTCGCCAACGCCACATCATCGTTACTACAAGTACGAGACGAGTACAAATGACGAGACGAAAGAAATAAAGCGTCTCTGAATTTGATTGAAAATTAATTACTTATTTATTATAATATTTTAATTTAAACATAGACCGTATAGATGCTGTGCAATTGTTTAGTAGATATACTAATTTGATTCAAGTGCAAAAATCAATAATAAATATGTATTTAAACATAATAATAATAATAAAAAATAAATTGTACTTTATCTTAATTTTATGTACCTACTTTTTTTCCTACCTATAATAACCAATGTACTTTATCTGCAAAAAAACTTTATCTGCAGGTGGGGCGACCCTAGTCATAGGACGACGACCCTACCTACGAGGGACCCTAGTAATAATTATATCAATGGACGCTTTCACACCACGTTAATCTGGTCCCGTGATAAGTTCTCCGAGAACTTGTGTTACGGCCTACGGGTGGGTACCAGACAACGGAATATATTTAATACATTTACAGTCTTATTCATAAAAACTTATAGAACACCTAAAGTGTTCTTTATGATCGCTATAAGAAGATTCGCAAAAAATGGTATTCATAACAGCACTATATCACAAAAGAGTTCTATAAACCTATCATAAAGTTATAGAGGCCAAGACCCTACTATAACAGTACTATAATATACAAAATGGCCGAACTCATAACAGCTGATTACTAAAAACTGACATTTGTGAAGACAGAACAATAACGAGGATTTGCAAAAATTTAAAATAGTAAAATCGTGTTTAATATTCTTTGTTAATTAAGTTAGGTAGGTACTGTTAGGGTACTAATAATTCAAATTTGATCCTTGACCATTGTTGACAACTTGAAAGCACTTGACGTTTCGTATGACGTAGACAACAAATTATAGTTTTAAGCCGTCATGTTGTCTATGATCAGACGTATTTTTACAATCGATACTTATTATCTATGATCAATTCAATATGTTCGTCAAACTTGTTTGCCAACTTCCTAATAATGGCAACATTTTTGCTTATAGACAATTTTTAGTTATAGAAGGTTTATAGAACTGTTATGAATAGACAATTTTATCGAACGTTTTATAAGCCTATCGAGCATTTTAACTATTATACGTTATAAACGTTTTATAAGCGTTTTTTTATGAATAAGACAGTTATTCTATACACAATTTCTAAGATTTTGTAACGTGGCCTAGCTTCAGTCAAGGCATGCCCGGTTCTAAGGTGTTTCGCTGAGATAGTGAGAGTAGCCAGTACCTTGTCGGAGGACGTGCCGTCCGGGGGGTGAGCCCTGCTGTCGCCGGAGGCCGGGGTCGCGAGAGGAGCGCCCGGGGACCGCGGCGGCGGTGTCAGTGTCGGCTCGCCTGGAATTAATAAATATACAAACAATATTTTACTATGGCATAATATAATAACCGCATATGTATGCACGCGAACTTTTCAACCTCGCGGCGTATTTCAATGCGCGCTTTTTCAATAGACGGAGTGATTACTGATTTGAGCGAAAATAATTATAATTTCTGTGGACGCTTCACACGACGTCAATTGGGCCCGTGGTAAGTATCCGAAGAATCTTGTGTTACGGGGTCCAGACTACGGCATGTACATTTAATACTTTTATACTGTACATATTTAAGATTTTTGTATTATTGAAAACTTTTTGTTTCTTCGGCGGGATTCGCACCCACGATCACTGACTTGAGCGCCAACGCGCTAACCACTGAGCCAGAGGCCGTCAAATATGTATGGAGCAGCGGGAAAAAGGTAGTAGATAGACATAGAAGATACCGACTAACTCCACGAGTCAGAAGAATAGCACAGCACGCGCACGTATAAATGGAAAAACAGTGTGTTTTTCCAGTCAGTGTCCAAACTTTAAGAAGTAAAAGGTTACGGCATAGGTATTATTTTGTAGGGCAGTCCATGGGCGTACCCAGGTAGGGGCAGGGGGGGGGGGGGCACCCCCCCCCCCTAGAAGATAAAATAAACGCGTCAATTTTCCAATTTTCAATATACCAGACCGACCATCTTCTCGAAACAGGTATGAGCTGCCCCCCCCCTAGCTGAAATCTTGGGTACGCCCTTGGGACAGTCGATTTCTTTTCAAGTAGGAAAGTAAATCTCATAGTAAAAGTTGCTTATATTCAAGAGTATATTCACTCCTGAAAGTTTGAAATAGATATTCAAATGTATTTTCATGGCATATTATCAGTTTTCACTTCTCAGTTAACACAGAGAGTAAACTATATTGAATTTTCATACACGTTTATCGTCGCCTCCGTGGCGCAATCGGTTAGCGCGTTCGGCTGTTAACCGAAAGGTTGGTGGTTCGAGTCCACCCGGGGGCGTGGAAGCTTTTTGTAACCCAAATAATGTCGCATCATTGACACATTTAAAAGGTTTATTACTAAAGAAATAACGACAACAACCCCAATACAACAAGGAAACTAGACTTATAATCTTAAATACTTATTACAAGCATAATAAATGTGACAAGTAACATTTCTAAAAAAATATTTTGATGAAATAGTGTTGCCAAAAATATTTTTATACAAATTAATGTATATCCATACTCAGAACAAATAAAAAATGAAGACAGACCTTTGTCAAACAAAAACTGAGTCAGGTTTTTATAAACACCACACACCGTGACAGCTCGCCTTGCAACGTAAGGCCACAGTAAACAGAGAACAGTAGGACACCTATGGCTGCCTGGCGAGTTATTTGCCTACTCTTGAGTTGGCGCAAGGGCTATCAGTCGTTACTTCATACATTTAGATAAATATTTTTATTTCCGTATTATTTATGTTTTTTTCAATTCATAAATGAGGTACCTACAGATAAAAGGCTTTTGAAATATTGAGATTATAAAATTGCATTTATTAAAAAAATAATATTGAAAAAAATCTTCTTGTTTCTGCATATTCGGAACGCTTTTTGGTTAGCAGATAAAGTTAAGTAAATTATCATCCTTATGTTAACGTATTCATTTAGTAAAAAGCTTTTATAGATATACACTACAATATTTTTGCTTCTGTTCGAACTTCGAAGTCATCATGATCAAAATAAGTGCTAAATTAATTTAGGCGAACGCGAGCGGTGGTACTTCAATGCGCGTGATCACGGCACGTACGCAAACATTTAAACCGATCGCGGCACGTTTGTATGAAGATGTTCTACTGTTCTTATACTGTGGTAAAGCGTAGACTCGTTACATGTGTGTGCGTGAAATTGTGTAATTACACGGCAAGACGGAGTTGAGACCGGTCTCACTGTGTGGACCGCAGAACTGTCTTCACTTATTTATTTGTTCTGAGGTCATATTATAGTGACACATGATGATTTTCTAAAAATAAATAATTAAGTGTTAATCACTTCATCTTTCTCTGTATTAATTAATAAATCTCAATTATGACTACAAAGTTATTTATTGGCTGTAATTTTTTTAATGGGTTTAAAAATCAGAGATTAATAATGGTCTTTGTACAGAATACATTAAGCAGTTAACGTAATGCACTATTGTATTGAATAAATAGAACCCGCCAAGTGCGAGTCATCCTCGCGCAAGAATGTTTCTGTAAAAAAGATAAAAAAAGAACACGTTTGTTGTATGGGAGCCCCACTTGAATATTTATTTTATACTGTTTTTATAGTATTTACTATTTGTTGTTATAGCGGCAACAGAAATACATTATCTGTGAAAAAAAAAAGATATAATATAGTACCTAATAGGTTATTTTACCCTTTGGTTACGAAACCCCCAAAAAAGGTAATTTTACTGATTGACATAATTATAAATCAGAATTGAGAGTACATTATAATTTACAACTACTTGCATTTTAATCTTTGGCAATTATCGTTTTCTCTACGGGCAATGTAGCGAAAAACGAAGTTTCTCGAAGGACATTAAGAACCTCGTTGTACTGTATACACTATGCAGTATACTATATTACATAGTGGTTAATGACGATGAACTGCGGTTGGTAACACGGACAATGTCCATTCATAACTAGGACGGGGTGTAAGGTTATCGTTTACGAGATATTTACTCGCCCAAGCACAACCTGAACACAAGAAGATCGATTCTGCTAAAAGTTAAAAATGCACAAAAAAGTATGAAATAAAACTTATTTTCTAAATAATTCCCCGTTTAAATTTGGCTGAAATTTTAACTATTTCTCTACTCAATCTTCATAAAGTCGGTACCAGCCCGAACAACATCCTGATAAAACAAAATTTAAAATAGAACACACGTTCAAATACCGACTTCAAAATTTTGAAGATTGAGTAGAGAATAAGTTAAAATTTATTATTTTTTATTTATTTTATTTTACAATTTATGTACACACAATGTATAGGTTAACAAACACAAAAACAACAGGCAAGGAGTTCCAGAGTCTGGCAGAGTGTATAGTGAAAAAGTAGGAAAAGAAGTCGGTATTGTAAGAAGGAATTTGGAGAAGTGTACGTCTAAAAGATCTGCAAGATTCATCATGGAGATGGGGAAAAGAAAATAGCTTGCATAGATAGGAAGGGAATTAGAATGAAAAAGTACTTTAAAAAGTAAGAATCCTACAGTTTCGACGCTGGCGAATAGGGAGCCACTGTAGATTATGTGAAATATGATCATACTTCTTTAGCCCAAATATAAATCGAATGCAAATATTCTGTAAGCGTTCTAAGCCAGGGTAAAATGGTGATAGATTTGCAAGTCGTCTGCATAGAGGTGATACTTGGACGTAATTACTTTAGTTATCTCATTAAAGAAAATAGAGAAAAGGAGGGGGGACAGCACTCCCCCTTGCGGCACGCCGGCAAAGAGATTACACCAGTTTGAAAAAGTGACATTAGTCTGTACTCGTTGCGAGCGGCCACGAAAGTAGGAATCAAACCAGGCTAATACCGCAGAAGATAAGATAAAAGATTTCAAGATAGCAATAAGGATGTCAAACTCAATAGTATTAAAAGCATTACTGAAATCAAGCAGGATGAGGATAGTCAATGTTTTGTTCTCCATGGCTAAATGTATGTCGTCAGTAACAGATTGCATCGGGCTAATTAAGTTGTTACTGTACAGAAAGGAAGAAAGTTGCTTATGAACAATGTGCTCCAAAACTTGATAAAGGAAGGGTAATATAGAAATTGAACGAAAAGAGGATCAAGATATAGGATTTGAAATCTTAGGCAATGGAATAATATTGGCATGCTTCAATGTTGAGGGAAATGTATTTGAGGATAGGGAGAAGTTTAGTATGTGAGTGAGAATTAGTAACAAAGAGGGAAGTATCAATTTGATCAATTACTATTTAGAAAAAAAAAATTAATTCATACTTTTTTGTGCATTTTTACTTTGGAAGTCGGTTTCATTTTTTGTTTAAAAATAATAATACTTTTTCCCTTTTTAGTGATATTTGTTAAATTATTATTAATACATTTTAAGAACGTAAAAAAATAAACGATCGAATGTATAATTGAATACGCGCCAAGCTTCCATTAGGTATTGTATATAAGATGATGATAATGATTACTGTAAGTTACATAATGACATATGCTTGCAGTTATTTAAACAATGTCGAAATTTCCAAACGCGTATCTTCAAAGACTGAGGAGTTCTGTTAAGTTCGTTTGGATCCAGGGTATACCTTGGTGCAGAATCTTACTTTTTGGTAGCATATGCTTGGGTTACTTCTGAAAAAGTCAAAATCACTATAATATGTCCATATAAATTTTGAGGAGTTCCCTCGATTCCTCATGAATCCCGCGATGGATGTTTGTTACTCTTTCACGCAAAAACTACTGAATGGATTTTGATAAAATTTGGTATGGTAGTAGTTTAGGCTCCGGATTAAACATGGGCCACTTTTTATCCCGGTATACTTTATATACCCGGCGGAGCCGCGGGAAACAGCAAGTGATTCAACATAAGTAAAATGAAAGTGTTAGTTAATTACGAGAATTGGGGTTCTGTACTTTAGCCCATGCCAATTCTCTGACTAATCTCTATCACTGAAATGACTACCAAAACATAGTCTACTAGCTGACATAAACTTGTTCAAAGCCTGAACAATGTATATTTTTTCTTAATATATGGCGTCGGCTTAAAACCATTTGCCAGTGTCAAGTTAAAAAGGCGGGAAATAGAATTTTCGTTTCAATTTTCAACGCCGTATTCCTAAATCCTCAAGTCTAAAGTCTAAGTCTAGTCAAAGTCCAAATAAATAGTCAGTGCAGTCAATGAGTCAAGTCAGTCGATTCAGTAAAGTGGTAGAAGCTTAATTGAAAGTTCTAGGGAGTTTTGGAGGAAACACAAAATAGCACGTTTTGTTTGTAATATTCTACCAATATTACACATTAAGAACCGAAATAACACAAATTTATGAAAGAAATACAAAAACCACAACGTCAACGTCATATTCTCCTGATTAAAACAAATTCTATAAAAGCTTTCTTATTGAATGAATTTGAATGGTGCAGGTGTTTCAAACAAGTGTTTCAAGAGTCTCGAATAGAGAACGCCATTCACTGGAGCATTGGGTTTCGGGCTCGGCTTACACAGTCTAAAACACCTAAACAAACAACATTATACCACAGTTACATTCATGACGACCTCCGTGGCTCAGTGGTTAGCGCGTTGGCGCTCAAGCTGGAGGTCGCGGGTTCGAATCCCGCCATGGGAACAAATAGCTTTCTGTGTTCCTGGGTCATGGATGTGTATTGAATATGAGTAATGAGTATAATATAATAAAAATCTTAAATATATGTACCTAGTCTTGCTATAAATACTGAAACAAAGAAAAAGAAATTATATTGCAAATAACATTAATTACTTTTACAGTGTGTTAGTTTAATACATAAATATAAAATAATTTAAAATATAAAAAGCTTATTCGAAGTGGCTACAATACAGTTACACTTTCAACTTATTTTATTGAACTAAAAATTAACCGTCTTAATATCATAAGCTGATTTCTGGAGTTTGTACCAATCAAAGCGGGTTTGGCGTTGGTTTGACGTTTTTTAGAATACCATTTTGCAGTTAAACATAAATCGGGACTGGATTGTAACAGCTGTATTATTGCCGGATCAACATAGCAAGAAAATACTGGAGTTAATGCGAAAATTTATAAAATTCAGAGCAGCTCTTCAAACTTTCTGTCGGCGCCGCGCTGTTAAGATTTGAGAGGCTCTTGAATTTTGATCCCTTAGGCTACGTTCCCACGAGCTTCTTTTGTGGTCGTGACAGAAATGCACTCCGCTAATACAATAGAGCTGAAAATCGTGTACAGCTGTCTAATCTGACCTTTGACACTTGACGTTCGATTTTCAGCTCTATTGTACTAGTGCTAAGTTCTATTTACCATAGAGTTTTTTCTGTCGCGACCCCCCTAAAAAAACGCTCGTGGGAACGTAGCTTTAGGGTTCCTTGTAGTAACTAAGGAACTCTAAAAAGGCAACTTTTCTCTACATAACGTTCGTCAGTATAATTTTACTGTATATAACTCTACAGAATAAGGGCCTGTCCGCACAGCCGTTATCCACCGCGCGGTGTTTTAACATACCGGCGTATAATTATTTATTAAATACCTACAATTTGTATTCAATAACAGATTGTTATCCACGCGATTGCTTAGCGGTAAGCTAGTGGGCCTACGTCTATAACCGCGCGGTGAATAATCGCTGGGCGGCCAGGCCTTAAACTCGAAGGGTCACTCACTTGCAAGAAACTCACCGTATGTAGGAGGCGTGGAGGGCGCTGTCGCAGACAGTACCACGTTCAAAGGCTGGTGCTGTTTCTGCGGACATCAGCACAATCAATAAACATCGATCGTAGCGTAGATAATTGCCACTGCAAACATGTTTGTGAATAATATAGCAAGACCAAGGCTGCAGCTGCCGCTTAGGCTATAATCACATAGAACTTAGAAGGACTAAGAATTTGTTGAGGACGCGTTTACAAAGTTGTCATAAGTTAGCAGTTTTTCAGGTTGATTTTGCGAAAAAATAAAACCAAATAGAGTACCACACTCATGTGAGTGTGAACAGTGTCACGCTCTCGCTTCTCTCAGCCAAGGTCTTGATGCGTATTATGACTAATCTTAATTAAAGTGAGGCATTTATATATACACAATATACATTGTATTTTATCAAAACAAACTTATTTTACTATTACTTATTCAGCAGTCGGATAGTATTATTCAGTTTCCGGTATCGATTGTTAAAGGCTACCGCTTATCAGTAACATGTACTGTAATTTGTATTGCAAAAACAAAATATGCGTAATGCCCGCTACACACGTTCAAATAGTTTGATCCAACATCCATGTTCCAACTTATGCACCAACCAGAAATACGATTTTTTGCCCTTAGTCTCCTATCCCCCGATCTAATGATTAGCAAGGGGCAAGATCTATTTTTCATACTATCATTGCCCTTGATCTCCACGAAATCGGGGACCAAGGAGACCATGGTCAATAAATAATTTAATACAATTCAAAAGTTCAATTCCTTGACTTGTGTGGAATTGGACTTTTCATGAGTTCATGACTTTTCACGGAGTTCATACTCATCACTCGGGCTCGTGTCCCTCGGGCTCGACTACATTTTACAAAAGAATAATACCTTCTGGTAGTTAGGCGTGGACGTGTGGAAGTGGTAGTCGGGGGGCCGAAGCGCGGGAGACGATGGGGCGGCCGTCGGCGTGGACGTCGGCTCCACTGCGGGGGACGAGCTCATCCTGGCAGACGCGTCAAATCATCATAGGAGCAGGACAGGAGATATACCGTGTGGGTGGGAGAGGGATAGATATATCACCATATAACCTTTATAATACTTTATTAATATCCAACCAATATTATTAATATTAAATTAAAATGTCATATTTAAAGTTTTAAAGTCTTTTACTGGAATGATACAATGGAATAAGGCAGTCAAAGTGTGGAATGTGGATAAGTGGGTAAGGAATGGGATGATTTCACCTGGAAAAGAAACGAGTTGAAAAGTTAGTCACATTGCCAATTGTTTAAATAAAATTCAAGTTGCGAGTTCTATTGTCATTAAGTCGACACAAAGTGCACAATGCATATTGGCAAGGGCGCCCTAACAATACAAATATTTGAAGAAATGTTTGGCGTATTGTGTACATGTCATTAGAAGCTTGGCGCAAACATGTTCTAACTCTCCTGATAGTGCCAAAACAGCTACACTTGATGATATGTAACTTAATAACAGAAAGATCCGGTGAACGGACAGTACAAATAGAGTATACGAAAGTGATTGACCTAATGATTAATCCAAATATTCGTATATTATGATACCAAAAATAATGATGTAACCTACACATAATACACTTTCAGTTTTCCGTAACGCTGGTAAAGTTAGTTCATATTCAAGGTCTTAGCATTTCACGTGTTATCGTGAGGCCGAATAAGTGCTAGCCCAATTTCGTTGTCTATATATCCATTATGATAGCCATACACCACACAGTCTATCGTCTAGTCAGACTTGATAAGTTCGATTAGATCATTTTCTTGTTGACAATAGTATCTCCCCGCACCGACGTCGGTGACGTTGGCTGGTTTCATTGAAACCAGGCCAAAAAGTCGAAAGTCAATTTTTTTATTTAAATTTGGTATTATTATACACTTTCTGAACGTCGGTCTACATGATGCCTACCACCAGGTCATCAGCCTGCATTGTCCTAACCAACATTTTTTGGTCTTCCATCGCGGTAATCGAACCCATGACCTCCGAGTCGAGAGCCAAGCTCTAAACCACTGGACCACGGATGCTGTATATTGACATAAACAGCATAGAGACCGTCAAGCCAATCCATGTCCATATACGGACCACGGGCAGTTCTCGTTGATTCAGTCGAACTGATTAAGTCGATTGGACGATAGCCTGATTGGTGTATGGCGGCTATCATTAGAAACCAGGTGAACACTGAATACCGTAAATATACTGAATACATTTCTATGTAAATAAGCCGTATTTTCTAAATCGAACTTTATTCTTTATACGTTCTCTAAGCTAAGGCTCACGGCAAAAAACAACATGTAGGTACTTTCAAGAAATCTCGCGAGTCGTCTGTTCCCACTCTGGTAAGTCAGCGAGAGAGCGAAAAGGAGATAGTCCACATTCAAGTTTCTCAGAACTTCTTGGCTAAAGAAACTAAAGACGGTATGTATTGGCCGGTCACCACATCTTATACTTTAAACGAGACAATCTTGATTATATAATCGGCTCCTCGAAAACGGCTGCAAGTATTACCATGAAATTTAATATGCAGGGAGTTTCGAGGGTGCCAAATCGATCAAGTGGTGCAACAATATATTATATTATCAATAATTTCGACTCTAATATTATGTCAGTCCGATTGGCAGTTTGGTGCGTATAATTTTTACTTTGTTCGGAAATTTGGAATGTGGTGGGTTTGAATCCCGGTCTAATTTATCAGGTCTCCAAGCAAAGCTCGGTTACGCAATACGCATGTACTAATATTTTATGCGACCATAATTATTTTAACGCTTTTCCTTTTCGCTGTTAATGATCACTAAGCATAGGGAAAATTAGCAAATTTTATATCGAGGTAATCTCGTAGCTATTCTAAATACGATCAATCAAAATATGATTCGTTATTAACACTATCTAATCTCTTATCTCAGCTTCAGTCGCCGCAGGATTCGTCGAGAATCTGCGACTTTATTTATTCATTCTAAACTCCGATAAAAAGGTTTTTTACATGTAGCAAAAAACGAAAAACCATAGATTCCGGACCATATTGTCCCAGCCTTAAAGCGTAATCGCTTACTCTCAGGCGATCGATCGACAGAAGAAATTTGACAAGAAAAATATATTTTCTACATAACCCTAAAATTTTTGTATAACATACATGAACTTGACCAACTGAAAAATTATTTTTCATCAACACCCAGACCTCATACACTCACTAATTGTCACGAGGCATCTAGAGCAATTATTAAGGAGATAATTTCTATGATTCAAAGCTATATTGGACCGAGAAACCAGCTCGAGGTTTCAACGAGGTCAATACAATGATGGCTGTTGCCTGGTAATTTGTTAGCAAAACAAAAATCTATCTCTCCTATGGGAATTATACGTTTTATTGGGATAGCTTTTGTGTTATAACATCTATTCTGCGGTTTCTACATGAAACAGTAAAAATTTTGCAAAAATTAAATGTTACTGGTAGGATTAAAGATCTTTAATTTTCAAAGATGTTTTAGGGTTCTGTAATCTGTTATCTGTACCCAAAAGGGAAAAATGGGACGCCATTACTAAGACTTCGCTCTCTGTCTATATGTCTATCGCCAGACTGTCTCTCTTTAACAGTGATAGCTAGACTAGCTAGTTACGATGTATTTCTGTTGCCACTATAACAATAAATACTAAAACAGAATAAAATAAATAGGTATTTATGGGGGGCTCCCATACAAACGTAATTTATTGCCTACAATTTAATTAACATTATATTTATTAATTAAATTGTATGCTATGGATTACTGCAAAGTAACACCTGATTGTATTGGCTGATTTATTGCAGTTTTTGTACGGAACCCTTCATGCGCGACTCGCACTTGGCCGGTTTTATATTTTATGATGTCATAGTACATATTAGTACTGTATACAAAAGTTGCTGCTTCGGGAACTCTGTGGGTGGTGACTGGTATAGAAAGGATACTATTTGAGGAAAGTAGTTGCATGGTGGCTAGTTAAAAATATTTGCTTGCGATTCGGCATAGAATTCGCTAGATTTAGAGACACTAGCGGCCAGGTGGACAATAAAAGTACGAACTGGAAAAGCCTAGTCGGAAAGAGGAAGGTAAAGCCACACGGCCATTAAAGCCACAGCCGGGAAGAATTAGAAAACTTTAGCCACAGAAAGAGAAGTGGGAGGCATTTGAGGAGGCCTTAACCCTAAAAGGGACCATATCAGGGGAGGAGAAAAACTGACCATATACCATGACCTTTGTGTTATACAAAGTATAAGCAATAAACCTACACAACTAACTACAAATCTTTGATATAAAATAAATGGCTTTACTATTATTATTGAGTAATTTAATTTTAGTCCTTTGCCAAACCAAAGCTAATTAAAACGGACTAAGAAACCATTAACTGTGAGAATATATTATGTTCATGCTTAACTCACAACCTGTAACATTCTAACAGCCTCTGTGGTCCAGTGGTTTAGAGCTTGGCTGTCGACTTGGAGGTCGTGGGTTTGATTCCCGCATTGGAACAACAGAAAAAATGTTGTTTCCAAGTTTGGTTAGGACAATGCAGGCTGATCACCTAATTGTCTGACAAGAAAGATGATCCATGTGTCCGATGGGCATGTAAAAAGTCGGATTTGCGCCTGATTTCTCGCCAGTCGTGTCGGTTATCCTTACCACTGGGTTATGACAGTAAAGAAAGAGATTGCTCTTGTGTACTGCACACACAAAAACAGAGGGGTCATATAAATTTGTGTTGTCAGTCTGTGGCATTGTGGCTCCCTAACAGATAAAACTGATTTTGATTTAGTTTTTATTGTTTGAAAGCTTAAATTTCAAAGAGTTGAATTATAGTTTCAATTATAGTTCATCATCGTCAGCTTGCTCACTATTCGTAAAAATTTAAATATTGTTTATTTATATATACATTATATTCATTTTACATTTAATTTTCATTTACTACTACCTACTTCATTAATCAATCATAGGTCCATTGATATTTAAATTTACATTGCAAATTGACATTATCAAGTCACTAGTAGATCTATCATCAACAGTAAATTCAATATTATAAGCAAGGCTAATTATTATTATCAAATTAAAATTTAAATGGTGTTTTCTAGGCCTTTTCCTTAAAAAATAAGGAAGGTAAATAATTATGTCATATTATAAAATAAATAATGCATGTTTCAAAATTAAGTACCTGGGTAACCAAGCTTTGCTTGGTGCGCTAGTAGATTTGAAAAAATATAAAAAGAATCACAATAATTTTTACTGGGGTTGGGTTCCGCCCTCATTTCGAATTTCCGAACAGTGCAAAAATTAACCAAAATACTAATCGGACTGACATTACAGAGTAAAATTTATTGATATATGTTTGCATAACTTAAAAATGTGCAGTTTTCCGGGGATAAAACCTAGCCAGACCGATTTTTCTCCCCCAAAACTACCTGCATACAAAATTTCATGTAAATTCACTTGCAGCCGTTGCTGGGATTACGATAATATATATACAAGATTGTCTCATTTAAAGTATAAGATAAACAAAATAAAGCATGTGACCATTGAGTATTTTACTTGCTACATATTAGTAACCTATTGATAAAATATTGATTTGAATCATAGTAGTAAGTTTATCTTCAATCTTGATAACCCATGAGGAGATACCATACCTGACATTTTTACATGTTTATTCCAAGAAAGAATGCATGAATGGAAATGTTTTGACTAGAGCAGGGGTTCCCAACCTTTTACCCCATGCGCCTCACCTAATGTTTTGAAAAATACTATACCCCTTGGTAAAGTTCCTCTTTTTTGTTGCACAATTTGCCACATCTGAGCTTTCATCACAATGCACTGCAAACCTGGGTGCTTCTCTTGAATGAGACCTGATCCCCTCTAAAACCTAGTCAGCACTGCACGAGACTTTATCCCCTCTAAAACCAAGTCCGCGCTGAACGAGAATTTGAACAATTTCAATAAAATTTACTGTTATTTTAATTAAAAGAAACGTGATTTTTTAAACTTATAACTTTTACCCTAAATTTCGTATGCAAAAGATCAATGTAGAAACTTTGAACTGTATAAAGACTACACTGTAGTGTGGTGCTCAGGGCTCACAAGTTGCCAAGTAAAAAAAAATACAGTTCACACACATTAGTTTGGAATTTGATTTAATACTTCCTTTTATTTTTGCCCAAAATATTAGCGAATAAATTGCAATGGCTTCTCTATGGAATTTATAAAAACCTTGTATTTTTTTTTCACTTATTGCTCTTATACTAAATTAACTCTAATTGGATTAAAAGTCTACCAGCCTACGGAGACAATTCCCACTAACCAGAGGTTCACAGCCAGATCGAGTTCCGCTCAACAACACATTGCTCACTCGCGAATGTCCACAGCCCGGTGGAACATTACAAAACACGATAGATCGTTACGAGTAACTGTAAACGGACATCGCTCGCCTCTAAGCGACATAAACATTCCACTGCGAGCACTTTAGTAATATAATTTAACCGCTTGTTAAATATATAGATCAATGACTTATTACAGCTTCCCCGAATGAACACTAAACACAATTTGAACACAAGATTTTGTATATATTACGGTGTTTTATTGTCTTTTGTACGGAATCGGAATAATAATTGTTCGTGCAATATCGGCTTGGCAAGCCCCTGATTCGAAATAAATATTTTCGCTTTTTCTTGCAATTCAATAGTTTGGTGACACAAGCACACTAGGGATTATTTTTGACTGACATACAGCAGTCAAGCAACTAGCAAGAGATATGACATGAACAAGAATATCCCAAAAAAAATTTGAAGTTTCTCTATGCAACTAAAGCTGATATAGACTATCAGACTCTTTCATAAGTCGCCAATGTAGGGTGATGGTATCTGCGGACGTTACTTTTCATACCGTGTAACGGCCGAATACAGAAACGCTAATCAAATTTAGATTTAGAGCCCTTTTAGAGAATTTAGAGCCCTCCTATTCACAGGCTGTCGCTGTCTCTGCTAGCCGAAATGACAAGGACAGCATGTGAGTTGAGAGTCAACTAATAGTAAGCGGCGTTGGGGGGTGGGAGGGGGGGTGGACCCACCTAAGTAAAACCTACATACTCGTTCTCTAACTTGTATACTATATAAAGCCTGACCAGAAAAATAAAAAACCTGCACTGGATTTTTTAATGCTGCGCTTCATTTTTTAATTGCAGCAACACTAAGAATGGCTGGGATGTGATTGGTTAAATCTCAAACATTTGACATTTCGTTTTAGTGCCGTGATTTCCCGCAACATGGCGAGGTTTTTTATTTTGTTGGTCGGGCTTTAATACTCAAACAACTTCCAATAAAAAAAAACAATACTATTAACTATTAAAACTATACACTTTCGTCCGGAATCCGGTACGCTGGTGAGAGTTCAGAGCACTGAAAATAGAACTCTGCGCTAATACAATAAACTAAATGGAAGTTTCGAGTGTCAAGCTGTCCTATATGACATTGACATTTGACTGGACACTTATGTGTTCGATTTTCATCTCTATTGTTTTAGCACAGAGTTCTATTTTCAGTGCTCTGAATTCTCACCAGCGTACCGGATTCCGGAGCATATAGTCCCAGCCTTAAGTCCAATAGTTTGCACCAGGTGCACGGTGCCCCTATTATATTTATAGTCGCACCGCGACTGCTGACTCGCGAATTAAGAACGCGATAATTTATACATTATTGGAATATAGCCCTTAATTTTCTGGAACATGAGACATGACGTTGACAATTGACACAAAAAAGTCATTTGAATTTGGGAAATTAGAAAAGTAAACAAACATTCGCGATTATACAAAAAAATCTTCTATCTTTAATTTAAAGTAAAAAACGATCAACTTACATTCAGTTTGGAAGAATATGTCGTCTTATTTATGTTTTATATGTCACAGCACAGTTAACAATGAAACAAACGAGGAAAGTCGAGATAAATACAGGGAAGTAGTTGGGATACCAGTAAGTATTTTCTCATTTTCTCGTATGAAGATTATTCATATTGGTACAAAATGAAAAGTAGAAACTGTAGGGAAACAATAATACTTTATACGTATCACATGTTTGTGTAACATTTAAAACCTACATGTTATGATAAAACTATATTTTAGAAACACTTTTTTAAAATTTAATGTAATGTAGGTTCTTGATAAATGTTTCAGCTCTGTCCTGACTCTCACCTCTGCCATATTTGTTGTCATATCCTCAACAAGCTGTATTTATTCAAAACTGTGTGTTTCAAAAGGAGTTTGGAGTATCCAGTTCTATTCAGGTATTTAAAATTTTCCTTGTAAAATGGACTGTTAGTACTTAACAGTTATTAACTAATGGTGTTATTATTTTTACTGCAGTGAAAAAGGAACACTTTACTTACAAAGAAATGATTTAGAAATCCATGTTTTATGCTCTGATGATTGTGACATTTATATGCAAAAACCTAACTTTAAATCCTATCATTACAACTACAATAATATTAATGATAAAACAAGTAATAATGAGTATGTCAAATTTGAAGACAATGAGTTCCATGAGTATCTTAATGAAATAAATAATGATTTTGACAAAAGGTATGAATTTGAGAAAAATAATGATTTTAACAAAAAATATGATTTTGAAAAGGACAGTGATTTAGATAGAAATAATGTTTATGATGTCGCACATAATGAAGAACAAAGTGACAATAATCCTTTTGAACAAACAAATGAAGGAAACGCCAATGTATATCAGAATGGTTTGGATAATAATATAGCTTATGACAATAATGATGATATACCAAATATAGATTATAGTTCCAGTGATGTAAAAAATGATGTTGATATTGACACTCAAAATGATGAAATGGTAGATAATGAAAAGAGTGATGAAGTTTTTGATGATTTTGATGACCAAACTGAAATTGAAGAAGCATCTAATAGTCATGACACTTCAATCGCCAAAGTTAAAAAATCTAAAAAGTCCAAAAAAAGTTACAAAAAGATAGTCCTCAGTATGGAGCAACAGAAATCAGAATTGGAGGCAAATAGACGTGACAAAAAGTATATTGAGGCGGAGTTTAAATGCTACAACTGTGGTTCGGGTTTTCTCTTTAAAGATACTTACCAAGCCCATATGATGAGACATGAAGAGGTAGTTTTAATAAGTGATTAATGAGGGTATTTATATTAGTGCCATCTGACAGAGCTTTTTGACACGTCAAGAACCGTCGGGCTACCAAGCGCAGCCTGGTGACAGAAAAAGAATCGAAAATTCTTATTGACCGTTTTTGGTGCAACCTACACCACCTGCGTCTGCGCCCTAGCGACAGAAAAAATATCAAACACCCTCATTAATATAATAAACTAATATATGATGAATTATTAGATTACATAGATTCCTAGAATCATAATTTAGGCATGATACACATGTATGTATGTAAATTACTTAACTCATTTTTTTATTTTCAGTCCAATGGTGAGTTCCAATGTCCAATCTGCACGCTTAGATTCGCCACACAAGCATTATTGAGGTCTCATACTTCAAGTCATATGGAGCGGTACAAATGCACAAAATGTCAGGAAATATTAAAACCAAAGTCTACCAAAACTCATCCCTGTGTTGCAAAGGAAACGCAAAAGATCACCTGCCATCTCTGTGGAAACTTATTAAAGTATGTATTATATAATGAAATAAAATAATATCTTGAACTCATAATATGACTGTATGTATATACTGTTGTAATATGTAATGTCTGGTGTTGCTAAAGAACTACAAATGTTTAATTCACACAACTCTTATGTGTAAAGCATAATATGCTTTCCTGCTGGCACAGTGGTATTAAATAATAATAATAATATCTTTGTACGCTTCCACAGAGATATTGAAAACTGGATTTCATAATACAAATAATAGTAATTATATAAATGAATAAAATAATTCATTGAATATTAGCTGTTAAAAAACACAGAGAACAACTTGATACAGACAATATCAATCTCAACTGCCTGCCTGATTAAATACAATAGTAATATATTTTCAGGGACGCGAACGGCCTGCAACAGCACTTGAAACGCGTCCACACACGCGCCGGCCACCAGCGGCTGACGTCGTGCGGCGTGTGCGGTGAGCGCTACGCCGGACAGGCGCTCCGCACGCATATGATGTATGCCATCTCTCTGTCTACCAGTGGTGGGGGGTTTCTATTACTCCATTTCTATCGGCTTTACTTACCACTTAGCTTTTGAAGACCCTCATCCAAATTATACAGGCTAGGGCTTTCCTTTGAAGGAGAACCAGGCTTCGCTTCTGCTGTCTACCACGTTACAGCTTAACCAGCGATCAGTGATATAAAAAAACACTCGCCAAATTCACGAAACTAAATTGGAATGTCAAATCTTATAGATGTATCACATCCCACATCCAGACTAGAGTAAAGAAGCACCTCAATGTCTCTATTACACAAAAGTAATTAAATAATAGTTCCAAAACTGGCCATAGTGGCGTTAGAGTCGGAAGGGTGTGTCATATGAAGTTAGCAATAAGAGATGGAGTGAAGTGAGTTGAGTTTAGTTATTTAAATTTTTTGACGACTTTAGTAGTAAGTTTACTTGTAGTTAATTCAGAAAATCATGAAAATTGTAATAACTCCCGTAGTCGAAAATATTATCATAAATGTAACCAAAGATGCTATGATTTGACCTATTTAACGCTTTTTTACCGACACTCAATGTATGGAGATGTTACTCCTTATCTCTAGTCTCCAACACATCCCAGCTTTTCTTAGTGTTGCAGCAATAAAAGATAGAGACAAGCTTTATTCTAATATATCATTATTTTTAACACCTTGTCGTCTCTCTTGTTCTACGGCAATTGTGAGGAAACCATCTCATATCGCGTTAGCTGTATGCGGTATTTATATTTATAATAAGCATTAATTGTATTTAAAGTGTATTTTAAAGCTAAAGCTACTTTGGACACATCGAATTTGAAGTGTGTAGTGTTGTACCCTTCCATATGACTAACTCTGTGTTTTGCCGTAAAAACATCAATAAATTATAATAATTTTTCGTATTTTATTTTAAAAAAATTACAGTGTAACTTTTTTTTATTGCCGTTTTTTGGCGTAAAACGGAACACTTCAAAGTAGCTTATACTTTTAAATACCCTAAACATATTATGTTTCGGGATATAATCAGAAACATATTCACAAATAAGTGTTTTTTTTGTCGTTTCCAGAAAGCACATAAAGAAGAAGTTTTCCTGCGACCAGTGTTCGTCAGTGTTCAGTAGTCCATACACGCTGACGCGACATAAGAAGAAACACACCACGCTCACTGAGAACCACTACTGTCCCATATGCGGCGTCAGTTACACCTCGCGCAAGAGCCTCCTCGCACATACGCGGAACTCCGCCGTCCATCAGACGAATATGTGAGCTGTTAGGAAGCTCCAAGGCTGGGACTATATGATCCGGAACCCGGAAGGACGGGGCAAATTCTGAGCAGCACGATTAAAACTCTGCGCTAATACAATCGAGCTGAAAATCGAACACACAAGCGTCGAGTCAATGTCAACGTCATATATGACAGTTCGATACTCGACACATCGATTTTCAACTCTATTGTTAATGAAATAGAGCTGTATTTTCATTACGCTGAATTTTCCCGATCTCGTCGGATTCGGGTTCATATAGTCCCAGCCATAGTACAGTAGCTTAGATTATTATAGCACACACCGCCCACCAGTAGGCCTAATACATACAGATTTCGATTTATTGGTGCCGGAGGCCAATACTACTTATATACAGGCGTATTACAGTTTTAAATTATTTAACGATAATAGGTTTGTTGCGTAGTGTGGAATAACACACTTTTATAAATTAAATTTTAAAATTGTTGATTATAGATACATAAATCTAAAAAAGAGGTAGGTTTTAGATTGACGCGATTAAAAAAAAATTGCCTATATCTTTCTCGCAAAAGGATTTGTTACGTCACAAGTGGCAACCGCTCGTCATTTTGTAATGACAAATGTATAGCGGGTGCAACTCGTGACGTCACAGGCCTATATATCGCTCTCTTTCATATAGTAAATTTAAATTGTTTGAAGCTTCGTTCTTTTTTAAGAATATAAAATAATAAAATAGGTTCTAGCTTGTTTATTAACATGTTGTCTAACATCGAATTGACGAAAAAAAAAATTTTAGGCAACATGCCTATTTGGAATGAATGCTGTGATTGAATTTAATTTGTTACCAATAATTTATTTTAATGCTTTAAGTCTGCGTCCACGATTTACAAAACTGTCGCTGCGATATTTTTTCTCCTAAACTGTTTTTTTTGTTGTCTTTATGAAGTCTATAGAGTTGTATACTCTGTTCCGATTCAATCAAATCTAAATCTCAACAAACTTTAATATAGGCGGCTATAATGCTACTTATTAAAATGTCACTTACTTATTTAATTTTTCTTGTTTAGGTTAGGTTACATTGTCCCGATTTTACCAAACTTACTAAAACGCGCTTAATGCTAAACTCGGCTTCTTTCTCCCGCTCTCATTCAATGTTAGAACGGGGCAGACCGATCGATAACCGTAGCTCAGCCCTAAATGTCTGTTTAACACGTTGGTGTTAAACCGACATTAAGGGGCAATGACTCGAAACGGAGTATATGAGAGAGAAAATTTCGCAGCTACATAGGAGTGTGTATTGTCGCAGGCTAGAGTGCGCAGTCTGCGGTCGCGCGTGCCCCGGACGTCGCGCGTTGTCGCTCCACACCGCGCGGGTGCACGGCGGCCGCGCGGACCACGTGTGCCCGCTCTGCCCCGCGAAGTACACCACGCGCGGCGCGCTACTGCGTCACATAGATGGCCATAACAAGCCGAGACTCAAAGCTGCCGTCTGTCATCTGTGCGGAAATAGCTTTAAGGTTATTTTTTTCTTTTATAAGGTGTTATTTTATTTTGTTGGCGGGGCGGGATTTGAACAGTCCCAGTTTTAGCATTACCAGTGCCCTGGGCGATTTCTGAATGAATGATGATTTCATACTGCAAATATTAGATTTTAAAGTGACGAAAGTGGATAATTTTAATAGTTAATAGTATTCAGTGTTTTTTGTATGTATGTATGATGTCATCAAATAAGTAATTTAAAAATAGGTAACAACACATTTTATTTACAGGACAACAATAAACTGAAAAGACATTTGCGAGAGGTTTGCGAAAAAGACAGAATTGAAGAAGAACTATCAACGGTAATCAATAATATTATAGATTAAATAATAAGAAACATGTTTCTTCTCCATTTATCTTTACCCTAGTTAATACAAAACTCTAAAATAAAAATATGTTTGCAACAACGCGGAGCGTACCTACTTGTAGTCAAAAATTATAAATGATTGACACTAATGACTACCATGATTTGACGACCTGTGGCTCATTGGTTAGGTTAGGTTAGCACTCAAGCCGGAGGTCGTGGGTTCGATCCCACCAGGGAACAAAAAGTTTTCTGTATTCCTGCGTCTTGGGTGTGTATAAAATATGTGTATTATATAATAAAAATCTTAAATATAAGTATAGTATAAGAAGCATTAAATATATAGTATAAGAAGCATTAAATATAATAACTTGTGTTACGGGTACCAGACAACGGAAACCGTTGTCTGGTACCCGTAACACAAGTTCTTTGGGAACTTACCACGGCTGTTCCGTGTTGGCGTGGTGTGAAAACATCCATAGATATTATTATTAGTACAGGTGCTGGATTTGCAGGCTGGACCGTGAGTATGGCGCTTAGGGCCCCATATACGGTCCGGTTTTCTTTCAGTTCGGCCTGAACGAATGCAAAATCGTCTCGTCTGTGTGCAATTTAAGATCGCATCAGTCGGCCGTAGTGACTGAAGCGATTCTTTCCAGTGTTGCCAGCTCTGATTTTGGGAAACTACTAAACTCGCGTCGATTTCTACTAAAATCTACTGAAAACTATCAAAAAACCTACTCAACTTGTTAATCCCTAAAGCTCCCAAAAAGCCACTGCATTTTAGTTTTTGTTATATTAAAATTGTATTATTTATTGAATTATACTATAAATTTTATCGTTAAATTGAAATATTCTAGGAAATATTAGGTATATGGAGGCCCTTACTTACCAATTACCATACTCACAGTCCAGCTTGCGTAATCCAGCACCAGTACTAATAGCCGTCATTATGCGCCATACTTACCATCCGGCCTGCAAGCTCAAGGCCGCGGACTTGTAGGCAAAAATGTAAATGATTGACACTAGTGATAGAATGGGCCATGAGTATGGCGCTTTAGTGTCAATCATATAAAATGTTATCCTACAAGTCGACTTCAAGGCCGCGATATTGGATTTGTAGGCTGAACCGTGAGTAAGGTGCTATAATCTGAGGTCAAATCAATAAATGCATGAAAGAATAGAGGAAAGGTGAATCGTGGTGAGAAAAATGTTGCCCTTTGTAAAATATACTAACGGCCCACCCAGCAAATCCAGCACCGGTGCTAATAGCCATCATTAGTGACAATAGTGTCAATCATTTATAATTTTTTCCTACAAATCCGCGGCCTTGGGCTTGCAGGCTGGATGGTCAGTATGGCCCTTTAAAGTTAATAATTGTAGTTTTGCTGGGGAGTTCAATGGGTGATGTTGTGGATTTTGTATTTTTCATAAATTTGTTTTATTTCGGTTCTTAATGTGTAATATTGGTAGAATATTAATCATTAAATATTCGTTAACGTGTACAAGTTTGGGAAAGTGGTACAACTTCTAAAAACGTGCTATTTTGTGTTCTCGCCATAACTTTGCTGAATCGACTGACATGACTCATGGACTGCACTGACTATTTATTTGGACTTTGACTAGACTTTAGACTTGACGATTTAGGAATACGGTGTTGAAAATTGAAACGAAAATTCTATTTCCCGCCTTTTTAACTTGATACTGGCAAATGGTTATAAGCCGATGCCATATATAAATAAAAAAAAAGGCAATAATTAAAAAAAAAAAAGTCAATTCTGTAACGGTCAATGGCTCAATGCGGATTCGATATTTTTAAAATGGGAAACTGAAAGTTTTGTGTCATATAATTACAGTGTTATTTATAATAAAATTAGTTAAATGTGTGCATTTTATATTCGTGATTGTTAATAAAATATAGGTTTTTACGGTATTCGTATTTGAAATTAATATAATATATATATATCAACACTTTGGAAATCAAGAATAGAATAAAAATGTCGCGATTTGTTGCTAAAAACAGTAAGTAAAGCACATAAATTACATTAAATGTAAACATAAACATTATTTCTGCATCTCAATAAGCTCTTCAAGCATACAAAATCGTTTATGTGTTATATTTTTTAGGGATAAGCGATCTCCAAATGCTCCTCAGTAAGATACCTTTGAGCGTGTGCTGCAGATTAGTTTTACCGGAGTTCGGAGTGCAATGGCGAGACGTGAGCAGGGCTGTCCGGAACGCCCGGTTGCCGATGACCCCGGCCAGTGTAGCGAGAATCCTATCGAGACACGCTAAAAACCTTCCAAATGAAGATATTATAGAAATTATTTCAAAACTACGATTGAAAAGTTAGTAAAACTTAGTATTATTTCCCTTTATTTTAGTCTAATTTGACTAGAGGTCAGTTCACACTGCTATGATATGTGATGCTGCATGAAGCTGCATTGTTAACTCGGCGAGCGCAAGGTTGGGTGTAATACACCCAGTCACTTATAAATTGTTCGATATTTTCTATTTCGTATGTCAAAATGAATTTTCCATCTGTGCAGCTGCGTGGGGGAAGGTAAGTAAGCATTGTGTTTCACATCGAAGTTGTCCGCCGACTGATGAGGTGTTCATAAGGAGTTCAAGTTGCACCTGGGTGTGTTACACCCACCTTACGCTTTGTGTTACAAATTCGAGTAAACTTTTTTTATTTATATTCGTTATATTTTAGTTTTTTTTATATATATTTTAGTTATATTATTAACATGTCATACGGAGAAAACTAAACAAGATAATTAAGTCTTTTCAAATCAGCTGATAATGATAATTCTTGTGATAATTCCTTTTGTGACTTAAAAATTGTTGCTGGCCAAAGAAGCTCTAAAAGGTGATTTTGAACCAAGAGATAGATAGGGTTATCGGCTGAACATCAGTATCCCCCGTATCCCGGACCCAAAAAATATCATACTTGTTAAAAATGCAATTGTTATTGATATATTATATATTAGGTCTTTACCTATGAAATTGCCGTTTTGTATGAAAATATTTAAACGATTTTTTTCATGTATTTTTTATTTGTATTAATCAAAGTAATCACCCATGCAATCAATGCATCTTTGCCAACGCAGTGGCAGTTTATTGATGCCCTTCTTAAAGAAATCAGCTGGACGGGAGGCAACAAATTCTTCAAAGGCATTTTGTACTGCCTCTCGGGTATTGAATTTTTTTTCCGCCAAGAAGTTATCCAAATTCTGGAAAAAGTAGTAGTCTGTAGGCGCAAGGTCTGGTGAGTAGGGCGGATGACGGAGAGCTTCCAACCCCAGTTCTTGCAACTTGGAGACCTTCTGCTGTGCAGTATGAGGTCGCGCGTTGACGTGCAGGAGCAGCGGAGACGAGCGATTGACCAATGCTGATTGGAGATGTGCCAGCTTCTCCATCATTGTGTTCAGTTCTACACAGTACACATCTGCAGTAATGCTCACCCCGTTTGGTAAGAAGCTGTGATGAATCACACTGGCGCTAGACCACCAAACAGTGACCATCACTTTTCTAGGGGTAAGTTTTCGTTTAGGGCATTGTTTAGGTGCTGAACCAGGATCTAACCAACTTGCTGAACAATTGCGGTTATCAAACAGAATCCATTTTTCATCTCAGGTAACAATGCGGTTCAAAATTCCTTAATTTGTGTGTCTGACAGTTGAGCAGTGCAAGGCACGTCTCGACGCGTACTTCGCGCTGGCGATCATTGAGTTCGTGGGGCACCCATTTGTCAACCTTTTTTACCTTGCCAATGTGACGCAAATGGACCAATATTGTTTTGACGCTAACGTCGAAAGCTGCTGCTAATTCAGCCATAGATTGTGTAACATCAGCTTCCACAATCGCTTTTAATTCGTCATTGTTGACCAAAGTCTTCGGACGACCGCGAGGTTCATTTTTCAGGTCGAAATTTCCAGAACGGAAGCGAGCAAACCAATAACAGGTGGTGCGTTGGTTTGTAGTGTTAGCTCCGTAAACGTCGTTGATGTTGCCTGCCGCTTGTGCCGCGTTGCTGCCACGACGGTACTCATATTCCATAATTACTCGAATTTTTAACGTATCCATGATAACGAAAAAGATTGAAATGCGATGAAAATGTAACACTAATCAATAAACAAATGACTACATTTTGGAAAAAGAATTCCATGTTTTTAAAATAAAATTAAATCGAATTTAGAATTCTTAGCCAAACAAAAAATATTTTGATTTGAAATGGCCAGTATTGCAGAACGGCAATTTCATAGGTAAAGACCTATTATATATATATAAATTTGTGTTGTGCTCAAACTGAAGATGAATATGAGAAGTGTGACTAATTATATATTATAATTTTAGATCTCATTTGTTTCCAAATTTCATCAACTATAAGAAAAAACTATTTGTTTTGTTTCTAAGTTTACTTTTTAATAAATAATAATTCTATGTGCTACGCTATGTTTAAGTAAAAAACTAATCATTCGTTTATTTCGTAAATAAAGACTAAAAAGTATTTGTTTTTCTTTATTTTTTCCTCTCAATCGGTTCTTATTTATTAAATTTCGTAAATTAAAACATTATACATAACACAACAACAACAAGCAGCGAGCAGCCACTTTACATTTGAACACTTTCAATAAAATGTGTATCTTTTTTTGCAATGAATCAAGTTTATTTTCTGAGTAGCCTTTTCAAAATGCAGTGCCATGTCACATATCGTTCTGTTTAGGTTTGAATTATCCCCTAAATTATGTTTAATAGGCATTATTGTTTCTAATTGGTTTTTATGTTTAATGTTTACTTATTGATTAATTATATGAGTAATTAATTGTTGTAAACTAAAGTGTTGTAAATATTATTATATTACATCTTTATAAACATTGCGGAAAAAAAAAAATATACTAAACTAAGTAATTTGGTTGTAGTGGTGGTAACGCAGCGCAGGACGTGGCATGTTATTAAGCTATTGGAACAAGTATCCGATGAGCCGGTCAATACATTGGTTAGGGTGTTACCAGCCCGCATTGAAAATGCACTAAGGTCTTCCAAAACTAGTCGGAATATGCGTCCCGAGGTATGTAATTTTGAGATATTAATTTTTATTAAACAACATAAAAAACTCCTTTAACCAAGTTTATTTATGTTATGTCTTTCTAAATATTTTACAGTATCTCTCTTCAAAGCTTTTAAATTTTAGTGGTATACTGTTTGAAAATTCAACAATGAGCTGTATATATTATTCTTTATTTTACAATATTCCTAAAACACATTTACAGGTCCAATCAATTAAGATGGGTGACTTGATATACATCAGCATACAAATGGTATCAGAGTTTAAATATGGAGCAGTACTGTATGTAGCCTATCCACCTGGGGAGCCTGTGGCACTGGTCAGCTCACTGCATTCAAGCTCTCTGAAACCATGTTTGTTAGGTAAATACAGAAAAAACTCAATATTCCTTGAAACTTCAATACTGAAACAGTTTTCCTAAATTAAATGATGTACTAAATATACAGCAAATTGTGACCCTTAGCAATGAAAAAAAAAAAGAAAATATGATGTATGTCTGTTGCTATAAAAACAAATACTAAAAATAAATATTTAAGTCGGGCTTCCCTACAACAAACATGGTTTTTTTATCCGTTTTGTACAGAACCCTTCGTGCGCGATTCCGACTCGCAATTTGCCGGTTTTTTAACCCACATTATTGCTTTACTTTTAGGTTTAGGTTACAAGAAATGCGAGGATGCAGGTCTTAATGGAAGAGATGTGTACTCTTT
This sequence comes from Phengaris alcon alcon, assembly GCA_037179445.1. NCBI lineage: Eukaryota > Metazoa > Arthropoda > Insecta > Lepidoptera > Lycaenidae > Phengaris > Phengaris alcon. Next base: position 298,098 of record JAYRCH010000482.1, on the reverse strand, counting down.
GCTACGAATTATCAACAGTGGGAACACAGAGCTACCTGACCATCTAGCTGAACTCCCTGAATTTGATGATGGACCTTGCACTGTTAAAGGAGGTAGTTTTTCTAAATATATTTTAGTTTCAATTTCTAAACGGTCATCCACATATTACGTCACAGCGCAGGGGGGGGGGGGGCATACCAAACGTGACAGTACAATTATGACAGGGGGAGGGGTTATTAAAGTTGAAATTTCGTGTGACGTAATATGTGGACGGCTCCTAACCTGTAATGTATTACATTTCCGGTTAGGAGCCGTCCACATAGCGGGAAAATACTAGCCTGACTGATATTATAACTTTTTTAGAGGCATTAGCAAAGAAAATACAGGATGTCCCAAAATTAGCACGTCACACTGACACCGGAGGTAGATGAACCCAAGACGCATTGAACAAGCCTAACATGCCCATAGAGAAGTTTCGTGGGTTTTGAGTTATGACCAGTTTTAGTCATTTTTTAAAAATCACCATTTTTTTGTAATGTTCGTATCAGAGACTTTTTAAAATGCACTTTATTTTACTTTTTTTATGTGTACTCCCTCAAGTTACTTATTATGAAACAAACAATACTTAGTCGATAAGTAATGTGAAATAACGACAGTTGTTAGTCAATCTCAATTTTATTCTCACATAAAAATAATAGTTTCGACTTTGAGCAGCTACCGTGAAAAAAAATTACTTCAAACATAATGAACAAATACCTTTAAAAACTTCCCTATGCCATGCCAATTCCAAAATGGTATAACACTTGTATTGTATATTATTGATAAATTATCAAATTTTAGTTGTTTCTCATCAATGCCCTACGTAAGTGGAATAAAAAAAAATAAACCAGTAAGTCCTGCAGTTGCCACGATCAAGTAGGTAGAGAATTATTGGTCTAGTAGGGTGTCTTTTTTTTACGTGGCTTAGTAATTGGGACTGAAAGAGATAAAAAATAATACGCTGTTAACACCGAAGTGCTATCTGTTGTGGACGTGGACAGTATTTGAATAGTGCCAGAGCAGACAACAGTTTAGTTAACAGTTTAGTTTAGTGTGAATAACACAATATCTCTGCACCTCGCTCGCTGGAATGAAGTTTTTAATCTCACTTCTTCTTTCATCTCCCCGCGTTTTCCCTGACGCTAGAGCGCCAAATGACGTCATCGAGACAGATGCAGAGATTTGTGGGGTGTAGGTGTTGAAAAAAAATAAAAAAAGTTTCGTATGAATTTTGCATTTATTTTGTTTACAACAAGTGTTCAAATTGTCGTCCTCCCATTCTTATGCACAAGTGACACCTTCGTATAAAATTTCAGTTGAGTCTTCTTATTAAGCTTATGGTCGATATTTCACGGGCTGCTTCAAATACCCTTTGCCTTAATTCAGCCTCAGATGTAACCGGTATTGCGTAGACTTTATCTTTTAAACATCCCCAGTAGAAAAAATCCAAAGGATTTAAATCCGGGGAACGTGGCGGCCACAAGATCGGTCCCAGTCGCCCTATCCACCGGTTAGGGTATGCAATATCGAGGTGCTCTCGTACGGCGCGGGCGTAGTGTGCTGGGCAGCCATCGTTTTGGAGCCACATCCTTTCCCTCAATTCCTCAGGGAAGCCCTCTAGTAATACTGGAGAATCATTCTCCAAAAAATTTAAGTAATTTTCTCCATTCAGGACAACTGGTAACTCGAATGGTCCTACTATCTGGCCATTTAATATTCCTGTCCACAAGTTAATTTTAAATTGATATTGAGAGTGAACTTCTCTTTTTCATGAGGGTTGGTTAGACGCCAGCTATGAAGATTATGGAGATTAAGGTACCTATCCATCTCGTTTACATGCAGATTCGTCGCTCCACAAGACATCATTAAAAAAGTTTGGATTTTCTCTCCATTTAGCAATAATTTGGCGACAAAATACAACGCGCCGTTGGTAGTCACTTGTTAGAAGCGTTTGGACACGTGTGATGTGGTAGGGATAGTATCTGTGCCGCTTTAAAATTCGATGTGCCGACGATTTTGGAATCCCAGTGCGCCGTTCAATGATCCGCACTGAAGTACCTGGCTCCTGGCAGACTTCATCCAAAACAACATCATCATCTACAGTGCGGGGTCTTCCAGCGCCTGGGCCTCTCGTTCCTGGTACTCGACCCTCGCGATTTGCATTAACAACGGGCAAAATAATTTCGTAGTTTTTTAGTTTTAATTAGGATACCGTTCCGCATACAATGGTGCAGCCAACCTCGCATTGTAAGTTACGTTCCCGCGAGTCGAAACTCGCCTGGTTTTACCATAAATTAGATGCATGTCTGCGTACTCGCTATGAGAGTAAGAGACGTTGGGATTCGCCATCGTGCCCGTTTCACAAAATTCCCAAGAAAATCAAGAGTCCGGTTGAGCGCTGAGTCGCGTTTCCACTTTACAATAGTCCAAATTCACAAGCAAAACAGAGTCCAGTAGAAAAGCCAAAAACACGTTGAAAATCACAAAACAAAATGCAGAGACGCAGAGAACACGTCGGTAGCACGAAACGCAAGGTAACGAACTGGCTTGACTGGCTGGCTGGTCACTTGGTCAAGTATCTGTTATCGCCGTCTCTTTCTTTTTAAAACTTGTTTTACAGCGTTTCTATTGTTATTCAGAACCCGTGTTGGGCCGCCCAGGCAAATGGCAGGTAAAATGTGTATGACGTCATCTTCGCCTCAATAGCTTTATTCCCACTCTCACGTATTGTGTAAAGAATCAAAGGGCAAGGTTACACTATTTTGGAATCGGCATGGCATAGGGAAGTTTTTAAAGGCATTTGTTGATTATGTTTGAAGTAATTTTTTTTCACGGTGGCTGCTCAAAGTCGAAACTATTATTTTTATATGAGAATAAAATTGAGATTGACTATCAACTGTCATTATTTCACATTACTTATCGACTAAGTATTGTTTGTTTCATAATAAGTAACTAGTCTTGAGGGAGTACACATAAAAAAAAGTAAAATAAAGTGCATTTTAAAAAGTCTCTGATACGAACATTACAAAAAAAATGGTGATTTTTAAAAAATACTAAAACTGGTCATAGCTCAAAACCCACGAAACTTCTCTATGGGCATGTTAGGCTTGTTCAATGCGTCTTGGCCCTTGGGTTCATCTACCTCCGGTGTCAGTGTGACGTGCTAATTTTGGGACATCCTGTATATTACTAACGTATTGTGTATGCCGTTAGTGTCAGCGGCTTTATGGAAACTAGAGATAAGGGGGACAAAGACAATTTCTGCAGGCTTACAAAAAAGGGTCCATAAAAGAATAGGAAATAGGGGCTCGAGACGATGCTCACAGACAAAATTGGCAACAAACTAGTAACAGCTCTAGCGTGGCGTCTTCCCTTGTAGCCTGGCGTCTGGTGAAATGGCTTAATGGGTTAAAAAATGGGTGTTTGTTAAAACTTTACTTATTTATTTTTATTTACAGCCTTTATTCAGCACAAAGTAATACATAAAGATTTACCATTTCAATTTTTAAACTAAGAAAACTACGGTAGCGCGGTCTCTGTATCTGTGTGCCTCTTGGCAAAGGCCTCCTGTAAATACTTAAAACCATAAAAATTATCTTTACAGGTATAGACTTCACGGGTCGCGCGGCGGCGGATAAGTACGCGGCGGCGGCGCTTGGCCCTGATCCGCCTCAGCTCACCAAACTGGCCGTCACTGCTAACAGGTCTTTCTTCAACCCAGACATGTGAGTACATACCTACTACCCCGATAAGCCTGCCTGCCTCATAGCACAATGGAGAATGTTCACTCATTTTAATTTCTGTGGAAAATAAAAAACACTCTTCAAAGAATTATTTCAGTAAGTCAGCCGTCAAGTAGTTACCGAGATGTTTAATTTTAAAGTTTACCTCCCTACCTTTAAAGTAATGAATAAAAGGTGAGTTTTTTCCTCATTAATAATTAAATTTTTTATAAGATAGATTAAATGTATGCAACAAAACAATGCGCGATTGTAATACTAACAGACGGTAACTTGCGACAAAGCTTTGTGTAGCACGGCTTCGGGCTGGCGAAAGCATTGTGACGTCACGCTACAATTGGCGGGATTTGAAAATTTTTGGAACTTCGAACGCGTATAAAATTATAATAACTACTTAATATATTTGAATAAAACAAAAACTAGTGTATGTGTATATTTAATAGCTTTACTGATACAGTTTCGTGTAACCTAGTAACATTCTCCATTGCTCATGATACGCAGCGCGATGCGAAATATGTCATTGCGCCAACAGGTTGGCAACTATTATAGGCGGGAGACATTGTGATATTAATTATTTCTTTTTTTAAGTTTATTAATGGTAGGAGAATCTTGTAAGTTGTACCATTATACTTTGTAACAAGAAAGTCATTAAGGTTTTAAATCTAAGGAAGTACAGTGAAACCTGGTTTAGTCTGACCTGGATAAGTGAGAAACGTCCATTATTGAGAATTTCAATGAGGCCTCAGCACTTTCATAGAATTACCTCTGTTAATAGGATTATTTGAAGCTAGTTTAATGAAATTTGATTTGTAGGATTGTTTTCGATGTTTACCTCTATAATTGAGGATCTATAGCTAAATTCCCTGTTTAGCCTGGTTGGGACACTTTCGACACGTTTATTTGCAAAAATTTGAACCTTGATATCTCTGTACCTCTGTAAATGAGACAATTATAATTTAAAATTTCTTTATATGGTACAAAAACTTTGGTCCCTTGACACTCCAATAAGCCAGGATTCACTGTTTTACATGCTATTGTAAAACAGTGAAGTATATTTAATATTTCTAATCTGGATGTAGATTAAACATCTTTTCAATATATTTATAGAAAAATAATAATTTGCCTAATGAAAATTATCAACTCTTTTTTAGATTAAATAAGAAGATGAAAATAACTATACAGGTGAAAAGCGACGATATTGCCAAAACGCTTCATTCCTGGGCCGTCAAGCGAGTTATACACCCAACCTCCGAATGGTTCCGTGTGTTCCATCAGACAAAATCAAACAAGCTGCACATGAACTTTGATGATGAGTCCTCGTAAACCAAGAAACATTATGCTGTTGTTTTTCAGTCATAATATAGGATGTTTAACAAAGTGATGGACGAATTTTATTGAAATAACATTATGGAACATGAATTTGTTGTGTAAATAAAATATGTAATTATTTTTCATGTAAACAATAACAAACTTTGCACTATAAGACAAGTGATTTGTCAGCAATGTTAGCAATTATGATTTATATAAGTGTTAGGAAAGTATCACAACTAAACAGTGAAATATTAATATGATTTATGAACTTTAGTGTATGAATTTGAAATTAAGTGTGCATGTTAAATTTTAGTTAAGCAGTTAAAATGTAAGTACATAATATTAGTGTTTTAAAATGATTTCATGTGTCGTGCATGTTAATACTGAACAATTTTAATGAATATGAAATTATTAGATTTAAAATTACTATTTCAATCCAGTTTCCCCAAATTCGCATTACCCACACTTTACTTGCCTGCATTTACACTTTACGATAATGGCTGCTATGTAAAATAATGTTATACCATTAGAAAATCATTTATTTTACAAATCTTACACTAAAAGTCCATATCAATACATTTTTACATTTGGCTTAACATGATTCTTCAAATTAAAAACAAAAAGTTATTTTCACACTGATTTCATCATTCTTACATACAAATAACATACATAATCCTACATTTATACATAATGTATGGATGTAAGATGTATCTCCCTAGCACAAATGTCAGAGACTCGACGCGAAATACTCGGCAAGCACGCAATGACAAAGTGAGTGAATGACGGTGCGCTAATAGAAATAATATATATCGCGTCGCGCCGCATGTGCTAGGAGTGCCGGTTCCCATACAAGGCAGAGGCTTCCATTTAACGTGATCCTGATTCCATTTTATACAAAGCCTACATTCCATAGACACTAACATAATCTATTGCATATACATAATACAGAAAACACAAGCCTCTTAACAAAAAATGAGAGTTGAAATGTAGATTCTAATTCTAAAATAACTTAAACAGTAAACTTGATATGATTGTCCTTACTCCTTACAAATACTCAAGGTATTGTTTACAGACTTCCAATTCCAACACCAGGTTCAGACCAGCAACACACCAAAAACAGCTCTCCCAAAAATAGGCAACTTGACCTTGTTTTTATTTATGTACTAAACGCTTCATGATTGTTTAATTATGCTTCATTAAAAAATATATATATATTTTGAAACTTAAAAACCTACAAAAAATATTTTAAAAATACACTTTTTAAAAACCTCTGAAAACACTATTCGCCATGTTGGTTGATAGATTATCTATGCTTTCACGTCATACTAGTAATATTTGTAATCTGTGCTATAGTCTGTAGTAGTAAGGATAGGACTATATGCTACGGAATCCGGAACGCCGGTGAAGATTCAGAGCATTGAAAATACAACTCAGGACTTAAACAATAGAGTTGTAAATTGAACACATGAGTGTCGAGTCAAATGTCAATGTAATATATGACAGTTCGCCACTAGACACTTCGATTTTCTGCTATAATGTAATAACGCAGAGCATGTAGTCCCAGCCTGGAATGGCGGTTTTACGTTCCGGTTGACGTTTTGACATAACTTTTAAAGATGTCATGAACTATTTATTTACAGAAACGTTCCGTTTCACTACTACATATGTTTAGTGTGTTTGTGTCGTCACATCCTTGCAGGAAGTTACTTCGAGGTGTTTTCATCAGTAGAAATTAAAAAACAATAATACGTATTTTTAAATCAACTTTATCAATCTTAAGTTTTTAATTTATGATATCGCTAGAATACGTTTTCCTAAGCCAAGTACTAAAGGAAATACTCCTTCAATGTATTAAATTAAATATGAGTCAAGTAGCCTATTGTGTTTCACTCCAATAACAGTTAATTCAAAAATATAAAACACAAATATGTGCCTACTTATAGTGCAAAATTAGATGGTATATGATTTGACATTAAAACAAACATACTCTTATTTAAAAAAATATTTAAAATATCCATAACTAAAAAATTAAGATTATTTTTTTTCAATCTTAATCAACTTATTAATCTTTTAAGATTACAAGAATGAATTCTATACACAATTATTTATAACTTAAACTCAATGATTTTACTATTTACGCCTAAATGTTTACTGAGGCACCACTGTTTGTTGTTGTAATAGATTAGAGAGGAATTGTTCTTAATTTAATACTTTAGTAAGATTTTAAAAACACGGTACAGACTAGCGGAAGTGTTTTATGTCACAAGTAGCCGTCTCCAAAGTCACACAAATACACCGAAGTACATACATCACACTAAACACAAAGATTCGTTATATTAATTAATATCGTCGTAAAAACTAGCATGCTTTATCAGATATTTGATTTTTTAATTTGAAAATATGCCCTCACACCAATGGATAAGATTTATTTTGTTATACTGCAAAAAGTACTTACAGCGTTTTGTATTGAGTTCTATTCCGTTTTAAATTAAATGGAATTTGACGAATCATGAATAAAAATAAGTACGCGTAAGAACGCGTACTTATTTTAAAGTAAAGTCGTGGCACACGAACCACGTCGCTTACTTACATCGCACTTCCGCTTGTTTTCTGTTCCGTATTCAAAAACCATACTCACTGACAGACTTAAATCTTTAGTATTAAAATGTTACAATCATCCTTCTGTTCCTTTACTTCATATTTAATATCTACTTTAGGTTTATCTATTTTTGGTTTTGGTTTGATTTCTCTTGTGATTGCTGGTAGGGGTTTAGGCCTCTCTTCAATTAGACCTTTAGATTTAGCAAATACATTATTATGATTTGGTAAATTATTTATTCTTGTCGTTTTTTTGACCTCTACTGATACATTACTTAGTGATTTTACCTTTTGTACAACCTGTGTAATGCCCAAATTTGATTTTTGTCTGGTTTCTAAAGTGTTATTTTTTCCCTTCGGTAGTTGGGCAGAAGGTTGCAAGGGTACAGCTGGCTTAGGAGAATTCTGAACACTTTGCTGAGGTGATTCTACAGTTAAACTTTTGTCGTTTTTGTTTGGTTGAGTGTCAGGTTTTAATTTTTGGGGTGAAGGTGGTTTGTATTGTCCGATTCTCGTTTTCAAGAACCGAATCGGTTTTGATGCACGCTTCGATCTTCTCAATGGATCATTACCTGGGAAATTTTTCTCAAGAAATACTGCAAATGATTCATTAAAAGAAGAAGGTGTTGATTCTGAATCTATTGTTTTCCCCTTTGGCGTCTCTTCACCTTCATTCGATAGTTTAGGATCTTGTAATGAACCTAAATCCTTTACTTTAATGTTTGGCTTTTCCACTTTTTTAGTAATGTTATTTTCTTTTGTTGCATCCTCTACAGTGTTAGCCAGTGAGAAAGAGTTAAGTATCATCGGTGGTGGAGCTTCTGAATCATGTCTCACCTTTTTCTTGTGCGGCTCATTACTACTCGCGTCATTTAACATTGAGGTTTCTTCCAGAGCCTTTTCTATATCAGTGTCCGTCATACTTCGTTTCTCAGGCTTCCCACCATCATCACTCATATCGTCATCATTATCATAAGCTGACAATATAGACGTCATCTCCAGAGCCTGTCCAAACAATACTGTAAGAGTTTCTCTTTTGAGCTTAGCGGCGTCAAGTACGACACTTTCCATAAGTTGTTTAAATTGTAAATAGAGATCGTTGTCATCACTTTTCAAATCTTTCAATTGAAAATAAGAATCTGAAGCTTTCAAGAAAGAAGTTATCGAAAATTTCTTAAATTTGCTTGAAAACTTGTAGACTTTGAATGGATGCTGGGCGTGGTGGCCATAGTAGTGGACCTGTATCCCTTTTGGGAATTCTTGTAGCATAATTAAAGATGGGCAGACATTGACCATCCTGGTGCTTTTTCCGCATGCCTGCATACAGTGTGCATAATATTTGGAATCAACTTTGACAAATTGTGAATACCTTCCATTCGTTTGATACTCCATGTCCTGTTTCCATTTTGCGAGGTCTGTAAATAAATCATCTAGTTAACAAGTATTAAATACATTGAGATAGTGTAGTAGATAGTAGGACAACCTTTTGCAGCTAGTCCATCCTGTAGACCATTCACAATATAAAGAATTGTAGGGTATGCTAAAAATCACACCAAACTGAGGGACTATAAACCTATAATATATATATTAATATGATGTCAAACCAGATTAAACTTAACCCAGTTCAGAACAACATGCAATAATAATATATCTACATAATTTATAAAAGGAGATTTCCTGACTGACTGACTGACGTATAGACGCACAGCCAAAACTGCTAATGGTAGAAACATTAAATTTGGACAGAAGTTTTAATTTACAATGTAGACACGCACTAAGTAATTTTGACCCTTAAAGGAGGTGAAATAGGGATCAAAAGTTTGTATGTATAGATTTCTTTAATTCTGCACCAATTTCGTTGAAAATTGGGATTCATCCTCTTAAATATATTTAATTAAATACTTGTTTCAGGGTTTGTTAGAATTCACCCTCTAAGGGTGTTAAATGAGAATTTAGTTTAAAACAAAATTTAAAACCTGTCCCAATTTCCAAGAAATAGAATATCCGAGCTAATAAATCAAAATTATTGAGTACTTTTTTTATTTTTTTTATAAACCTTTATTATTACAATCTGTCTAGAGACATTTATTAATAGTTTAAAGATTATGATAGATCTTGGGCGTTACTTGACCAGTGTCAAGTATGCTCTATATTGTCAAAGCCTAAAATAATAATAGATTCAGCGGGATCTTTCTTTCGAGTCTCCTTGGTCTATATATAGTCTATAATATTGCTCATCAACTCTTTGGCATAGTATAGGCATAGGCACATTTGAATGGTTTGATATTTTTATTTTATCTTTTATTTCTTGCTTGTCTGGATTCAAATTTAGGTCATGGTGTAGTGTTTCATTATTTATGTACCAAGGTGCACCTGCTATCGTTTTGATGGGAATCTCTGTAATATCTCAATGTTTGAGTTTGCAGCTGTTCCCCATAACTGCACTTAGTTTTTTTAGTTTATTTGTTAAAGTTAGCAGTAAATCTCGCTTTATCATCCAGTACATTTTACGGACCTGCTGTCCCATTGGTTTAGGTTTTCCCAGAGGTTTAGTGTAGATATGTTTTGTTGGTTTTTTATCTAGATAAATTTCCAAGTATTTCGCTTCATCAGCTTGTGGGAAGCAGTAGATCTTTCACAGGAACAGTCATTTTGGAACCGTGATCGTGATTTGGTTGGAATACGTTTTTTAAGTGTTCGGCAAATACTTGTGCTTTGTCAGTATTATTAATTGCCCAAGTACCGTCTGGTTTGCGAAGTGGCGGTTGAGAGACTATAGGTCGTTTAAGTTTTTTTGTAGCCTTCCAAAGTGAATAGTTCGTAGCAACGCTGGGGTCAAGATTTTTAAGGTAATTTTGGACTGCCTGATTTCTGTTGTCTTTAATTATGCTGTAATATAGTTTAATTTTGATCGGTCTGCTGAGTATCGAAATTTCTGCCACTGCTACTTTGCTTTTCGTTTTTGAGCAATCATCTCTCTAATATTAGCTGGATAGGATTGGGCAATGGAAATAGTTTTGGAGGTATCTGGTGTTGCATTCCAGGCTGATTGTTGCACACAAAGGTTGAAATGTTCAACTGCGTTTTCTATGTCATCTTTAGTTTTAAGTGGGAGATTAATATCTATTGTAGCTGCTGTTGAGTCTCGGTATATGTTCCAATCAGTTTTTCGGATATGTAGTTCAAGGCAATGTCTAGTTATTTGTACTATTTTTCTCTTCAGTTGTACTTCGACAGCAGAGAGGTCAGATGAAAGTTCGAGTAAAGACTTGCAGGAAAAATATGTGTCATCAATACCTTTTACGATTACGAAATCAATCAGATCTGGCCTCTTTCTTAGATCAGCAGGCCAGTAAGTTGTTCACCTGATGATATACAGTGCAGATTTAGATTTTCGATTGCTCGAAACAACTGGCGACCTTTTGGTGTGATTAGACGTGAGCCCCAATGTGTGTTTAGCGTTGTAGTCTCTGCCTGCAATGAAGTAACTACCTAAAGTAGTAAAGAATTCTGTATAGTCGTCACTTTTGATATTATGTTTTGGGGGACTATAAACTGAAGCCACTGTAAGTAGTCTGGCCCAGTGTCATAATTTTTTTTTGTAGTTTAATTTCATTTGTGCAATAATTACTGCCAACGTGATGCTGAATGTTATTTTAATTAATATGGCAGTTCCACCATGAGCTGAACCATATGGGTGCATGGTATGGTAAAATTTATAAGAATTTATTTCAAAATAACTTTTTTTGGTGAAATAAGTTTCTTATATGAGCAATATATCTACTTGGTACAATTCTAGAAATACTAAATAAAAAAATAAATAGAGGTTAAAACCTCTAAGTGCGTTGTGACAGCCCATTGGCATTCCATACTACTATTTTTATAGAGTTGAATGTGTTTTTTATCTTCGTTACTAGGCTTAAGCGTAGGCTTGTTATATTAGTAAGCTGTTGCATCATTTCTTTCATCATTGTCATAAGATTAAGTGTATCATTCGTGTTCGGAGCAGCTGAGGTAAGTAAAGTAAGTATCATTTTTATGATTTAAGTCTGATTTTGGTTTTAGAGCTTTTTTATAAGTAAAACTTAAAAGTACGTTGAGTACATATTTAATAGTTTTTTGACATTCATCCCCTAAAGGGATGAAATGGTTTTTGGACCCCCAAAGTTTGTATAGTGAAATATCAACATCTATATTATATTTCATTCAAATATCTATTTCTCCCAATTAGTTTGTATAACCGATGTTCTACTGTTTAAATACATTTATGGCCCGCTTCAATAACTTATCTACCAGTTACCATAAACTATTTGTAACGTCAACCGGGTATTGCAAAAAACCGTCAAATTATTGAATGGCGACATTTTAACAAATAGTTACAGGTAGATAGGTTATTGAAACGGGCCGTAAGAAAATCCTAGATTAAAAAAAAATACTTCTCAAAAACTTACCATGATTTGTAGGAAAGAACAAGCTCTCGACACCGTCGGCATGGGCGGACACAACATGTGTGTAGAAGAGCCTTAAATTGCTGAACCTCTTGCTGCACCCCAGGCAGCAGTATATTACATTCAATTCCTCCCACCTCTCTGCACCACATATATGTGTAGGTATTGACTTCACTTTCCTTTTGCACTTCAGACACATCTCTTTGCGCTCCGGTTGAATGTTAATTGGACTATAAATAGAAATGAATTGTCAAATATATCAACTATATACATATTTTTAAATACAATCTTATATTTTGTCTCAAAAACTGGGATTAAACCATACTGTTAGATGTTTTTTAATAACCTAAATGTAAATAAATATTAAATACTTTCTTAGGAGGTAGTAACACAGTTGTGATAGCATAATAATTGAGTCTATAGCAAAGCAAAATTTACATGTACTTACACTTTTCTATCAGCATAATGGAACTTTTGTATATGTTGTGCGGCTATCGGGTATGTATTAAAAGACAAAAAACACCTTGGGCACTCAAATTCCACTTTAGATGACGGCGTATCCTTCGCAGGTTGCGCATTTTGAGGTCTGAATGCTGCTTTAGTGGTGTTCGGTACGTTGTTAGTACGCTTTGTTGTCATTATAGATTCTATTAAGGGTGTCTTTGCGGTCTTATTATTAACTTCAAACTTTTTTGCGGTTTTATCCATTGCTTCTAGTTTCTTGGCTGGATTTGCATATTGTTTTGCTCTTGTTCTATATGGCTGAAGATTGTGTTGAACGCGGTGATGCGTTTTTAATGCTCCTAAACTAACAAATTTTCTAACACATAAATCGCACTTGTAAACGTTACCTTTTCTTTTAGTTTTAGACGTATTCTTTGAGACAATATTCTTCATTTTCGACATGCATTTGAAATCAAAAAATTGCAAAATTTAACATAGCGGGATTCGGATGACGCACTTTGACAGTTTATTTTTTCTTTCTTCTTCTCAGTCATAATATATTATTTTCTCTGTGGTCAACCCAGGTCCGCGGCTTTGGATTGCAGACTAGACCATGATTGACATAAAGGTTGTAAGCACCGGGTCATAAAATCCCAAAAAAATAAACGACCATGAATATGGCGCTCTAGTACCTAGTAACCTACCTACGGATATGCGCCGTACTCACATTCCAGCCTCCAAATTCAGCAGGCCGTGGACTTGTATTTGCAGACTGTGAACGGTAAGTATGGCGTTTTAGTCGCGGCGACAATTTGTGAAACAGGCCACTTTGACTCACATTTAATTTCATACATTGAAGAGGTATTTCCTTAGTACTTGGCTTAGGAAAACGTATTCTAGCGATATCATAAATTAAAAACTAAAGATTAATAAATAAAGTTGGTTTAAAAATAAGTATTGTATTTTTGTTTTTTAATTTCTACTGATGAAAACTGATCGAAGTAACTTCCAGCAAGGATATGACGACACAAGCACACTAAACATAATATGTAGGGTCCGTTTCACTAAGCGTTCACAACGATCACGCTCACGACCGCAGTTTTGCTCGTTCCACTTGCTTGTGAGCGTTACTGTCGTAAACTCAAGTGGAATGGATTATAGAGCATTTTGAGCGTGGAGGTAAATAATACAAGCGGCGAGTTAATAAAAAGAATGCAAAAGATTTAAGAGGTTAGGTTATAATCTGTAAGCCTTGAAAATAAACTTAATTAATTATTGTTTAAATCGATTTATATTGAAAAAATTTATAATTTAATTTTTTATATTTAATATTAGTTTAACGAGGAATTCTTCATCAATAATATGACATCAGAAAATTGAAAATTTTCATCAGCACGATCAGCAAACGTTAATGTTCCGGGTTGTTCATTTAAAGCTCTGTTCAAAAGTTGTGTCGCAAATGCTGTCTATAATTAAAAAAAAAATTCATCAGTGAAATTTTAAACGTATGTAATATTTTTTTCAATAAGAAAACTAATTTTAAGAAGGTTAAGTTCATTTTCATTTCTAAAGTTAAAATAGTGGAAATCAAGGAAAAATGTATACATGTATATTAATTATAAACTACAATTAATTTCTCTAAGCTTGTTTTACATAATTATATTAACCTGTGGAGGCACGTTGAGCATCCGCTGCTGAAACATTGACTTCTACTAAAATATCTCTTTCCGCATGAAATAACGTAAGCTTAACGGTCGCCATTTTTGATGCTTTGAGTTTTGAAAACGCCGCTAATTTTCTCAACGATTACTTCGACCCACCTTTTTAGATGGGTCGTCGTGAGCTTCGCGTGAGCGTAAGTCATGACGTCATAAGTGACGTTTTCGCCGCGACCATAACGACCGCGGTCGTTATGTGGAACGACTAAAGGAGCATTTTGATCGTTGTGAGCGCTTAGTGGAACGCACCCGTAGTAATTAAACGGAACGTATCTGTAAATAAATAGTTCTTAACATCTTAAAACGTTATATAGTATATCTAAACGTCTAACGGAACGTAGCACCGCTATTTCACTACAACGTACTAGTAGAGTTTTGCCGGGGAGTTCAAACGTCACCCACGTTGTGGGATTAAGTATTTCTTCATAAATTTGTGTTATTTCGGTTCTTAATGTGTAATATTAGTAGAATATTAACCATTAAATATTCGTTAACGTGCACAAGTGTGGGCAAGTGGTACAACTTCTAAAAACGTGCTATTTTGTGTTTCCCGCCAAAACTCCCTAGGAAGTTTTAGTAAAGCTTCTACCACTTTACTGAATCGAATGACATGACTCATGGACTGTACTGACTATTTATTTGGACTTTGATGAGACTTTAGACTTGACGATTTGGGAATACGGTGTTGAAAATTGAAAGGAAAGTTCTATTTCCCGCCTTTTTTACTTGACACTGGCAAATGGTTTTAAGATAAGCCGACGCCATATATTAAAAAAAAAGTGAATGTCATTTTTTGTGTATAATGAATGTAATGAACCGTTTAAGACATAATTATAATGAAGGTCAAGTAGAATGACGAACCCTTCAGATGATTGTACTGACTTTTGGCCGTCTTTTGTATCAAATATCAATCGTGTCAATAAATTTTATTTTTTGGCTACTAGTCCGCTTTAAGGATTTATTTGATTTGTAGGCTGGACGGTAAGAATGGCACTTTGCTTTTTTGATTTTTTGAAAATAAATGGAATGAAAAAAAAAAAAATCTCGTTTGTTTTGATGCACAGGCAAAAAGTTAGGACTTTTTGCCTGTGCATAAACAAAATGCTTTTTGACTTGAAACAACTTCGAATACACGATAGGTCGTGTATTCGAAGTTGTTTACGCTTAACTACAGTAGCGCCTCTAAAGCACCATTTTCACCATACAGCCTGCGGATCCAGCACCGGTAATAATGGCCGTCATTCGCGTCAACACACCGGAAACGCCATACATCGCGTAAGTGCGTTTTTTCAATATCCAGTCCGTTAAAGGATATCGCGCCGATAATGACAAAAATCGTGTAATATCCTACTAATAATAATATAAATGTGCAAGTTTGTCAGAATGGATGTATCCATACATGTTACGTATCCATGTGTGTTACTCTTACACGCAAAAACTCTGAACGGATTTTAACGAAATTTGCTATGGAATTAGTTTAGGCTTGGAATAAACTAGGACTAACTGGAGTTAACATAGGTTACTTTTTATCCCGGAAATGTACAGTATTCCCGCGGGATACTCGAAAGTATATTTACGCAGGTGGAGCCGCGGAAAACAGCTAGTGTTTCGGAAAACAGTCTTTCTCAGAGTTATATATATTATGTGAGTTATAGGCGCGTGCGATATCGTATCGTGTACTGTGAAAACCGGTGCGATTTAAAGCGATATTGCATCGCGTAACTAATGTGAAAACGCTCTAATACTGAGAATCTATAAAAGCATCTTAAGTCTTAACTACGTACATAAAGCATATGTTGCTTTGGCTTTTAACTATATTATAGTTTGACTAAAAATTTATTAATTAGTATACACTTTCTGAACCGCGTCGGTACCTATACATGATGTCAACCACCGGTTCGGGAACTAGCCCGGCGAGAAGAACCGGCGTAAGAAACTCGCGCGGGCCATATTTTACCAAAAAGATGGAGAATTGTTCTTTTAGAATAAATAACCTAACTTAACCAAGAGCATGTCAGGACATGTCTTTAGTAGGGTTCCGTAACTATCAATGCGCAATAGGTTTTCTTTGAATTACTTCTAAAGTTATTGTCCGATTTCGCTTAAAATAATTTTCCTAGTATGATCCATCCCTAGAAACTTACAAGTTTATTTTTCTTATAGTTTAGAAATGCTAGGGTGGGACCAACTTATAAACAACTAAGGAGGCAGATTACTCTAAAATAGTTGAGTCTGTAAAAAAATAAATTCGGAAACCTTGACTTTATTTTAAAAGATGGGGTAGAACAAATAGATTATTCCCCTGTATACAAAAGTTGTTCAACTTATAAAAAACTAACATAATTATAATAAAAATTATTTATTAAATACATTCAAGGATGCCCCATAGTTTTATTTCATCTTCGCAAGCCGTTAGTAATTTGTTTTCAGTGGGATGATGACTAAGAGATATGACAGGTTTGAGTCTCGTGTGGACTAATTTCCTGGTGCATTTGCTAGACACAAGATCCCAATAATAAATATCCCCTGAAGCTGAACCTGAAATTATATGGCTGTCAGTCTCATTTATAGCATTCTCTAGCAGGTAATCCTTGCACTCCTGGCCAGTAAAAGAATTTAATAGCTCCCCAGACTCCTTGTCAAAAAGTCTTATAGTATTGTCTGCACAGCTCAATACATAGCATTGACCATCATGTGTTAGGCTTCCAAATGTTACAATATTTCCAATATAGTCAGAAATCATTTTGCCCACACGCAAGTCATACAAACGCATATGACAATCGACTGATGAGGTTAAAACCTCATGATCTGTAACTTGCACTGACGTTATAGAATCTTTGGCATCTTTCAAAACCTGTACTGGCTCTTGTCTGCGGCTAACGACATCCCAGAAAGCAACAGTATTGTCAACTGAGCCTGAAACTGCCATAGTAGATTCTTCATTGAACTTTATGCACGAGACTGTACCAGCATGGCCTCTGTACCGTCTGATGGGCTGACCTGTAGTAACATCCCAGAGAATCACAGACTTATCTGCGCTACAGGATACAATCTGGCTGTTGTCACAAGATCCAGCCGCATCTAATACTTCATTGGCATGCCCACCATAAGTTTTTAACAGTAGCTGGTTGTATGGGTTCCAAAGCTTAATCTTTTTGTCTGCCCCGCAAGTGAGACAATAGGTCCCATCGACGTTAAAACGCACTGCTCGAATTGCTTGTTGTTTGCATTTTATTGCTGCGATTGTTGACATCTCATTTGCATCAGACATTTTCGTTTTTTATCATTCTTATCTTAGTAACGGATTAAATCATGGATGATAAGTACTACTACTGGATTAAATAATCTAGACCTTTTATTTAATTATTTTTTATGATTTTTTACTAAACTTTTGTAAGTGCAAAGTGGACTAAGATTTTGTATTATCAAAAAGCAAACTTTTGTTTATACTCTTCTTCTTTCAGAATGTCTTCATCACAGACTAATAAATGGGTCTATAATAGAGCTGTGCAAACCGGATGTATTCGTTACTGAGATGGCGCATCTACACACGGATACATTTCGTTACTCGCATTTTTCATACTATACTGATTAAGTCAACAGTTCATTTGTAGTTCTATCCTTTTCTTATTAAATTAAACAAAATTTAGAATAACTTAAACACAAGTCTGGTTCAAAATACGGAAAAGTAAAAAAAATGCACCTTACGCAGCTTAGTATGTAAATTACATACCAAGCTGCGTAAGGTGCATTTTTTTACTATTTCGTATTTTGAACCATTCGTGATTAGTAGAAAACATACATTACATAATGTAATGTATGTTTTCTACAAATTACGAATGTTGCGACATCATACTATACGCGTACGCAATACGACTTGATGCGTTGATCTAACATAACATAGCATGTTAAGAGGTATCAGTAGCAACGAGAAACGTAACGATACTATAGTAATGAGTACTATTGTTATAGTAACAAATACATACATGTAGGTACTTTTTTTTTCGTTACTTTTACACCGCTAGTCTATAATGTGTAAATACTTCGCCTCGTTCACATGAGAGTTATTTTTGTTACAACTAAAAAGCGTAAGCCTACGTGTGCACGAGTTTTTAGTGGGGACGATGGCGAGGACTTAGAATAGAATGGAATGGAACAAATGCATTTACATGTGCCGATTTTTCATCGTGACGATTTTTAATGGAGCGTTGAGTGATTGGCGATAAATGGAATAGAATATAATATTTTATGTAATGGGAGAAGAAGTAGACACTATTTAGTTATTTTTATTTTGTCAAAAATTGACAACAGTAGCTATGGAGTTTTGCAGGGGAGTTCAATGGGCGACGTTGTGGATTTTGTATGTCCTCATAAATTTGTGTTATTTCGGTTCTTAATGTGTAATATTGCTAGAATATTAACCATTAAATATTCGTTAACATGCACAAGTGTGGGCAAGTGGTACAACTTCTAAAAACGTGCTATTTTGTGTTCTCGCCAAAACTCCCTAGGAACTTTCAGTAAAGCTTCTACCACTTTACTGAATCGGCTGACATGACTTTGACTAGACTTTAGACTTGACGATTTTGGAATACGGTGTTGAAAATTCTATTTCCAGAAAAACGAAAGTTCTATTTCCCGCCTTTTTTACTTGACACTGGCAAATGTTTATAAGCCGATGCCATATATAAATAATAAAATAAAAACAGTAACTACTGATGTCGGAGTTTTGCCGGGGAGTTCAATGGGTGACGTTGTGGCATTCGTATTTCCTCATAAATTTGTGATATTTCGGTTCTTAATGTGTAATATTGGTAGAATATTAAACATTAAATATTATTTTTCGTGCACAAGTGTGGGCAAGTGGTACAACTTCTAAAAACGTGTTATTTTGTGTTTTCGCCAAAACTACCTAGGAACTTTCAGTAAAGCTTCTACCACTTTACTGAATCGACTGACATGACTCATAGACTGTACTGACTATATATTTGGACTTTGGCTAGACTTAGACTTGACGATATAGGAATACGGTGTTGTTGAAAATTGAAACGAAATTTCTATTTCCCGCCTTTTTAACTTGACACTGGCAAATGGTTATAAGCCGATGCCATATATAAATAAAAAAAAAAATAAAACTACTGATGTCATTTGTCAATTTGTTTTGTGCAAGTTATGTGTAAAATTAGCAAATTTTTGTTTTATAGTATTAATTATTAAATAATTATTTAGAACCTTTTGATAAGATATTAATGTGAGCATATCTTATATATAATAGTTTGAAATGAATTCCGAAGAGAAAGTAAAAACTCTACGAGGTTGTAACTAAAGTGGACAAAGTGACAATAGATGATTATTCCAGTATATATTCATAACATAGCATTGAATTTGAATGAGAAGAATTATTTCACTATCCCACCGCAAGGCTATTCTCAGGTAACGTTTATTGGTAATACATGTAGTCTGTCGTACGTATGACGTCGTACCGTTAATATGAATACTTAATAACGGTACGACGTCATATGGTCGCTGGACGTCATCGTTAAATGAAGCATTACGTTTTGTTTGTTAAATATTATGTTGCGAAACGTTCTAGTACCAAGATTTTCAAGAATCCGTTTTTTTTTAGATTATAGTACAATGGCGACAGTACAAAACATAGATCCCAAACACACAGTTAAGTTACAGACAAACAGAAGAGACAGAGATGCCATGAACAATGAGGTGTCGTCTTCGAGTGACGATTCAACCGGAATTAATGAAACATTGTCTAAATTTAATAAATATTACAAGGCAAGATATCAGGCAAACTTGTCCGACAATGAAATGGAAATATCGAGAAGACCTCTTCAGTTGAGAGGGCACCATAAATCAATGGGAAACCTCAACGAAAGTTACAGAGAGATCACATCACACAGCAGCATAAGCAACATAGATATAAATTTACATGCAGCGGATATAAAGAAGTTTGAATCTTTACAAATACCAATAGTAGGATATGAAGTTATGGAAGAGAGGGCTAGGTTTACTATTTACAAGCTCAAAGTTGAAGACGATAAGAGAGACCAGTCGTGGCTTGTTTTTAGGAGGTACACTGATTTTGTTAGGTTGTATAACAGGATCAAATCAGAGCTACCAAATATGATGCTCCCGCTGCCAGGTAAAAGATGGTTCAGAGACAATTTTGAGCCAGCTTTCCTAGAGGAGAGAGTGCGAGGTCTACAGGTATTTATTAATGCCGTATTAAATAAGTTACCAAATCACCCAGTAGTACGGGATTTCTTTTGTTTAGATGAGCCCCCACAGGTGTTTAGCTACCAGCCTGAAGTGCAGGCTGTGTATGGAGCCCTAGAAGATTCAATAACCACTCTAAAGGTGCAGCTCAAACAAAAGGATGCGACCATAATGCATTTACAGAAACAGATCGGTCAGTTAGACGACCAAATTAAGAACTGTCCAACTTGTAGTACAAATAAGTGTTTAAAGTAATGTGTGATATATTCTAGAGGGCTTTAAATATAATATGATCGTAATTTATTTTAAGACCTAATCATCGTTTATTTATGAGTATTGGATGGTCTCCAAAACATACTCCTGGATGCTTATTATGTACATATAACAGGGCCTGTTTCACGATCTACTGATCAGATAGCTCATCGTTTCTCAACCATTTTTATGTTGCAACCCACGAAAACGCCAAAAAGTTAAGTAAAAAGTCTTGCGACCCCGTCACTATAAAATTATAACAATATGTAAATCGTGTGCTATTTTTAATATATTATAAAAATAGTGATAGCTGATAAAACTTTTTTCGATGTTCGATACAAAAGATTCATTCGAAAAACGAATCTTTTGTACATAAATGTAGTTTGTATTTTATTATTTTTCAACAGACTGCAACCCCCTTTAAAAACAAACTCGACCTCCCGCTTGAGAAACGATGAGATAGCTTATTTACATGTTTTGTTTCTATCACTGGATAAAGTAAGCAGGAGAAAAACTTCAGAATAAGCTATCCAACACTTAATAGAAGATTGTCAAACAGGCCCTCAAGATATAATTAGTAGAAAAGACATAATTTATATACATAATGGAATCCAAAGGCCCTATAATGAAACATTTATAAAGTTAAACTATTTCTTTGTTTTGTCTATCAACTTTTCCTGCTCTATGTAAATATGTTCAAACCAATTTTAATAAAAGAACACCTACTTGATTCTAATAAAATAAGCATATTATTAACATTTTGCTAGAGGTGTTTTTAAACGTCAGTATTATCATAAATATAATTAAAGTTGTTTTGTAGCAGTAAAATGGCAAGGCAAATTAATTGGTAGTTAAATTTTTTAGTTTTAGCTTTGCGTAGTGCTAATTTTATACCTCTATTTTCTCATTGAATCACAAAAAAAATCAGGTAACAAAAACATTGTACAAGATGAATAACTCTGGTAATTTTATAAAAAAGTAAATAAAGTTAAAAAGAACAGTAAATACAGAAAATATCAATGATTATCTTTTGAAGTAATATTCTATATAACATAGAATATTACTTCATAAGTAAGATCAGCACCATCTTCACTGTCATGTCTACATTATAGCATACTTTTTCAATACATCGAATATACAAGTACCAATAAAAATATTTTTACAATGTATTTAGCTATACAATGTTTTGTCCTTGTCTGACATGTCGGATAGCTATACAAAACATTGTATAGCTTATCCATTGTGTAAATATTTTGTTTAGTAAGGGCCTAAGGGGGTTAAGTTATAGTTTGCAGGCAACTAGAACTTCATACAGTTTTCCAGGTAAAAAGTTTTGCATCTATCTTTTTTATAGTTTTGTGATAAATTGTTGATCTAGTATGTTAATTTATAAACAAACATGTTGAAATATTGCATTTGTAAATAATTGAATGGGTACAAAAATAACAATTTTTTTTTTTTGCATTTAAGAATATACACATCCTGTATGTACAAGCTATTTTTATAAGTATGAAATACTTAAGTGTTAGGTAGGTTAAAATAGATATTTAGCACACAGCACAAGATTCAGGTTTTGTTATGACCTTCAATGTTTTTTTAAGAAAGAGAAACATATCTTAGTAAAGTTCTACAAAACACTTGCAATAATTTTATGTAATGTTAGCTGTTGGGGCAAGATTTTTTTTTGGTATCGCATGTTAGATTTGGTATCATATTAGACATGCAGTTGTTTTAAATCAGCAAAAATCTTATATTTTCCGAAAGGCAACATAAATATGGACCGAAAAATACAAAAAGTACAGTAATCAGTCTCTAAATTAAAAAGGTACAGGACTAAAAAAATAGTTTTTTTTTTTGCTATGATTGAAAAACGTTAATTACTGTTCAAATCACAAATGGTATTTGTGACATTTTTTTCTTATAAGCAGTATTTAAGTTCATATGATCGATGTTGTATTTATCTTCATAAATTTTGAAGTGCTGTGATGTCACTCGTGCATAATTTTGTGTATAGAGCGTTTTAATGCTCTGCAACGATCTCACTTTTGTGGTGACTGTATTTCGTCAACGGTTGATCGTAGATATGCCATTGCAAAGACAATATTTCCTGGCCTATTATATATTTTTCGAAAAGCCAATAAAAAAAACTATGCATGTTTACCATCTTTAACCATAGATCACCTTGCCCCATCTGACAATATTTGATACGGATCAATGGGTTTTTATTGGTCGAGGTCAGTTAATAGGTCATTTAATGATAATTAATATATTCCAAAAATGTATTTTGACTATCTAAATGAGTATTTTGAATATGAAATGTGTTTAAAATGATGTAACATAGAATGTGTACTTTGCTACTGGGGGATTAGCAGAAACATTTGACAGCGGCGTAAACGTGAAGTTATCGAATGAAATTTGTATGGGCGTTCTCACGATTTTGACGACAGATTTTCATACAATTCCTATTGAATAGATTCGATATTTTCATATAACACATTCACATTATAACACGTTTACGCCGCTGTCAAATGTTCCAATCGCGCTATTGTTTATCGTTTAAATGTAGGTTCAACTCTGTTTTGGTAATCTTATCCAGTTTCGGTTCGATTCCGGTGCGGCGGAACAAATTTCAGTATCGCACTATCCTTCCAATCGTAACTGAGTTTTATTTTACAAGTCATTTTAACTTCATATTGTCAACATTTTAACACCGCCAAAACAAGAAACGTTTCAGAAACGTGCGAGAAAAAGTAGCATCGTATCAACTTTTTGTTTTGACAGTGTTTGCGTTCGGGCTGCGGTGCGGCTGCGGTCCAACTATCTGTTAAAACGTTAGCGCGATACCGAATCATTCAAAAAGTCGAGTAACGTTTACGGTTCGTTTACGCATTACGATTCAATTGAAACAACTTAGCGCGATTGACCTGCAGTACACTGAAGTCTGAACAGTTTACAATGTCGCTAGAAATATGTATGCATTTTCATCATTTAAGATGATACTCAGTATTGTTATAAATAGTTATATCTGTGATTAACACTTTTATAAAATATTAATTATAATTATTGTTAATCTGTAATCCAATTTCTTTGATGAAATATTTACTCGTCTTTTTGTAACGCAAATGAAGCATTTGGAAGTGTTATGCGATCCATTTTCTAGTTACAAAAGTTTGAAGAAGGCGGCGAAGTTTTACAGTACAAATGGTGCTTAGTTAAAACAAATATATATATATCTTATATTATCTCTATAATATCTTGCTCGCCATGGGTTTTCGCTTAATATAATACTGAAATATTTTGTAAATATAATTCAATTCAAGATGACACATAGAGGCGCGCGAAGGCCGAGCACCTGTTTTCAATCATACCTACCTAGACGATAAAGCTCAATTTGCGGCAGCCGCGTTGTGAGTACTTTGGTCATTAAAACGCGCTCTAAAGGCCCCGAGAATCGTGAATCAGTGCCTCACCTTCTCGCAGACTTCTCACGATAAAGGTGACTTCTCGCTGTATAAGTCTGGAATGCGTATAACTGTACTTTTCTACGCTAAACCAGAAAAAAATATTGCTGAAATTAAGCAAGCACCAAACTAACAGGGTACAAATATTTTGTGGTACAATTTTTGATGGTTTTTTCCGCTGGCTTCAAAATTAGGATACAATGTCATATGACACTAAAATAAGTGCCTTTAATAGATTTTAAATGTTTGACTTGACGTCCAATGTCCATAAATAGTAAAATTGTAATTCCCTTTACATTATGTACTTTGGTAGCATACATTTACATATTTTAACCTTAAAATACTTTAAAGGCAAGCGCACAATATTATGTTGAGCCGCCCCGCAAAATGCGCCCCACACATTTTATATGAACTATCGCGCACTATTTTGCAGGGGCGCAGCGTCATCGGGCTGCATCACTCCGCCGCAGATTTTGGTGACGAGCGATGCGGGCCCGACCGCAAAGACCGCATATTAGGCGGCAGCAAAGTGTTGTATAAAAAGCATTTGTCTGGATTGTGGTTTAGTATGTTTTTCTAACAGCAAGCAAAAAAGATAATTCTTCGTCGGAGCTATTCATAACGTGCTATTACACAGACTTCTGGCAGTATACTGTACCCAAAATCCGTCAACAGTTAATACGCTGCGACCTGACCTGAAATACTGTGCTATTTAAGCATTTTGCGCTGCGATGCGGCCCGATATAATGTGCGCGTACCTTATGAAAGTTGAAATCAAATAGCATGTTTGGCGTGTATACGTAAAAGCGCCATCTAGAAACACGACTACAACTAGTTACAGAAAAAAAATATCCGTCCCCAAACAAAAAAATTAGTAGGCAATTAGAATTATTAAAATGATATATTATAGATGAATAACCTTTAACGGCTGGATCGTAATCAGCAAATCGTAATCATTCCTACTGATACGAAATATGTTTTTACAAAGTCTTAATTAAGTATTGCATTTCTAAAATAGGCATATTATTCATTTATTTAAGTAAGCATTATCGTAAATCTAAAAATATCTGGTTTATTTCAACTGATGTTTGAGTAAAATGTACCTAAATATATCAATTTAATAATATAAATTATACAATGAATTGTTCGTATAATATTAATTATAAAATGCAATTATTATCATTCGCAATAAAGAATTCTCATTAAATGTTGTATTATTATTTTTTCTATGAATGCCTCGTAATTTGTGTGCTAAGTTGTAAAAAATATTTTATAAAAAGAAATTTTACAACTACCTTTAGGAATGAGGATAAATTCACGAGTTTTCAATGAGATACGGGAAAAAACAGACGCCAAGAAAGTTATCTAAAAATTTATTAATTTAAAATATTATAATAATTAATAACAATACTATGTATAATTTAACTATTACATAAACATAGTTTTAATATAATTGTAATATTAGCACAAAAGTGGCCTACATTTTTGGAAAAAAAATCTGTCCATGCACACTAAGACCACAAATTATGCCAATAATTAAAAAAAAAATAGGACTCAAATAATTTTGATGTACCCAGTTTCACACTCACGTCGAAGGCCATTGATACCTCTCTAGCTCAAATGCGACAAGCCGTTTAGACTCGAGGGCGTGCCAAAGAAATATACATACTCGGAAAACATAACCCTCCTGGAGCAGTCGGTTAGACAATAGGACCTACACGGTGCACCTTTAAAAACCTAACTGACAGTTTTGACAGTTAGTAATATTATGAAAGAATTATGCCACAGGTGCTAATTTTATTGTATAAAAGCAGACAGTCCTTCATGGAGACTCGAGTTAAGGAGTACCTTCTCCATACATCCATACTGTCGCAAGGGTATAAAGCGGCAAAACTTAAAAGGATAATTAAATCGTAGCATGTTCTTCGGATAAATTTATAAAAATATTTTCGACTACGCGAGTAATTAGAATTTTCATGATTTTCTGAATAAACTACTAAAGTTGTAAAAAAATATTTATCATCATCTCATCATCATCTCTTATTGCTAACATCATATCAGCCATCCTTCCGACTCTAGCGCCACTATGGTCAGTTTTGAAACTATTATTTAATGACATATTTTGTCGGACACTTTTTAGCTTTTCGGCCTTAGAGAGATGGTCCTCCTTTAGTCTATTCTCCATGCAGTTGTTAATAATAATACGTGGTAATCTTACTAGACTAATCTGATACAGATTTGTTCCTAACGTAAAATATATATATATATTTTAGTTTACATCATTCAGTTCATGACGTATGCCTAATAATATAACATTATGTGTCCTTGTATACATAGTGTTCATTGGAGAGAAGCTATCTCAAACATTGCCAAATATGGTTATGAGAATGCACTTACCGAGGCTTTTGATATCTCTTTCTTATTACCTTTGACATTTTACCTTTCTCTTTCTCCTAGCAGTCCCTTTGAGTTTTGCGCGAGAGCATTCATAGAGTCTAACATTGCCATAGCAAACATAGTTTTGCTCTACCTTATAATAATTATTATCTTAAAGATTTTCAGTTTAGTTTTGTAAATAATTTATTTTGTAGAATAGGTGACTCTCGTTTGTTTATATCTTTGTTTATAAACTATAGTGATGAGTGACCCGCTCAGAACATTGTTCGGAAGGAGAAATCTCTAATAGGCATTCTACATTTTTTTTCATATATATTTTATAATGTTCGTATCGATCCGATAGTCAACTAGTATTTTTATTTTCTGGAAATAATATCTCTTTATGCAAAGAAAAAAATGATTAAAATTTAAACGATAATAATGTTTACGCCAAAACGAAAGCCACCATTATCGTGATGTCATAAGAACAGAAACAAATAAATGTCATAATACGTTTGTAGTGCATGAACTTTAGATTTAACTTTAGCTGTTAAATCGAAAGTCGATTTGACTAAGTTCTTATGACGTCACTTACCAGAAAAATATGGCGGCTGGCGTTTTAGGTCACGTGACATACAGATAATAAAACTATAGTTTTATTTTCGTAATTATAAATAAATCGCATATTTATATATATTACATATTTATATAACAAGTCGTCGTCTTGGAACAACAGGGTTCTATCTGACATTTTTAAAGAAATATATTTTTACCCCGTGGGTTAACGATTCGGTAGTGACGGTTCTATCTGTCTTTTCAACCCATTGTTTTGTTCATTTGTTCGTGAGAAATTTAGAGGTAAACATAGTTCTATGTGCAAACTTAGATTTTTCACGAGAGCAACACCGTTCTATCTGTCAATTTGACAAGACATTATTCGCGCAAAAAGCGGTTTCGAAACTAATTACGTGTGATTTTCATTAAATAACAATGGTTTCTCATGCTGCTTGAACGTAATAAATGCCGTAAACAAAACTGACGGTCTTATTTAATACCGAACGGATACATTTTTGGAAAAACTTGGTAGGTAACTCAAGAATTTGCTATCGGTTTGTTTTTTTAGGTTATTGAATTGAATTGCTTACAATATTTAGTTTTCTTTACAGTAATCATGGCAGAATGTACTCTAGATGAAGTGACCGGATGCTTCATATCGAATTACCCTTCTCCTGACAATTATAATGTTCTAATAGAAGTTCTTGATGAAGAGACAGGGCTTTTTAAAGAGGTTTCTGTGCCTCGAGAACAAGTCGTAGAAGAACAGCAAGAAAATCGGCAAAAAAAACACCGTCCGAACACCAGGAAAAGAGTAAGCAATCCTCAATCTTGGCAGAAAAATGTAAGAAAACTATGCAGACAATCGGGGCAAGATTATGTATCCAGTCGAGGTAAAAATGTACCAGCAAAATCGGTGAAAACCAAAAAAGACTGTCTAAAATCCTGCAAATTTGGGTGCGCGCATATCATAGCCGAAGATTTGAGAAAGCCCATACATAAAAAGTATTATGAACTCGACCAAAACCAAAAATATTCCTTCATACTGGAGACGTCCGAAAAAATAGCCAAAAAGAGAAGCACATGTAATTCTGACCGAAAAAAGTTTACCTACATTTCTTATTTTAATGTGAAAGGTAGTTACAAGAAAGTGTGCAAGCCTTTTTACCTGTCAACACTTGATATTTCGCAGAAAACTGTTTATGGTGCTCACAAAAGGAAGGACCCATTGACTGGAACGGCATCTTCAGATAAAAGGGGTAGACATAACAATCACAGACGTATATCCGATGCTCAGAGGGAGTTAGTGCGACAGCATATTGACTCATTCCCGAGAGTAGATTCTCATTACTGCCGTTCTACAAGCAGGAGACAGTATCTTGATTCTCTATTGAGTATTAGCAAGATGTATGAGTTGTACCTGGAATTTTCCAAAGATTTGACTGATCAACCAGTCAAAAAATCAATGTACACGAAAATTTTCAATGAAGAGTATAATCTATCTTTTCACCATCCGAAAAAAGATAGATGCGACCTGTGTGAAGAATTTAAAATAGTCAGACAGGAGGGCACTGCATCTGATGAGTTGAAACAGAAGTATGAAAACCATGTATCAGAGAAAGATGCTATGCGACATGAGAGGACAAAGATAGGATGCAAAGTGAGACTCCAGTATTGTGTTTTGATCTTCAAAATATAATATCATGCCCTAGAGCAGAAATAAGTTGCTTCTTTTACCTAAGCAAGCTTAATTTATATAATTTAACTGCTCATTTGAGTACAGACAAAAAAGTATACTGTGCTTTATGGAATGAAACGTTTGCTGGCAAATCTGGAAATGATGTAGCAAGTGCATTGATTGCCATATTGAAGGCAGTTTTGACTGAGTATCCCAATATGAAAAAGATTATATTGTGGAGTGATTCGTGTGTGCCACAGAACCGTAATTCACTCATGTCAGTAGCAATTTTGAATTTTCTAAAAGAACATGAGGAAATTGAGTCGATTGAAATCAAATATTCAACTCCTGGACACTCTGCAGTACAGGAAGTGGACTCTGTTCACTCATGTATTGATAGAGTCATGGCAGCAGCTGAATTTTATTCGCCTTTATCATTGATGAGACTTCTGAAAAAAGTGGATCTGAAGAAACCCTACAAAATAATACAAATGCAGAAAGACTGTATTTTTGCATACAATGACTGTGTCAAACTGCTTAATTATTCTGTCATACCATTCACAAAGGTTACAGCCCTCAAATTCACACAGTGTTACTTCACAGTATTCTATAAAACCAGTCACACAATGACTGAATGGTTAAGAGCCAGTATACTGAAAAATCAGAATCGACCACGAAGAAACTTGGGAAATCAAGCTATCTGTTTTCCACGGGATATTCCAGAACCACGTATTGTGAGGGCTCGCCTATCACTACCTCCAAACAAAATAAAAGCAATAAAAAAAATGATAAAATGGATGCCTAAAAATGATCAGGATTTCTTTAACGCCCTGCTGTGAGAAGTCGAACCCAGCAGCCAAAATGAAGAAGCTGAGTAGCATATAAGGTCACTATTGTTCATTACCATTAATTTTTATGAAAATATAATGATAAGACTAATTAAATACAATGAAGTTTTCCTATTAAAAAGGTAGAAGTAGTTCTATGTACATTGAAATATAAGGTCACAAGGTTCTATGTCACATAGAACCTTTTAGTTTTTAAACTTATGGGTATAACATTCTGCAATCACATAGAACCAACAATAAAATTAAATCGTATTTTTTCCTCAAAGTCGAACTGTCTGTCTACAACATGTTAAATTTAGGTCACAGCAGACACAAATTCAGTGCTCAGAATGATTACAAACATTTGAAAGGCAAGAACATGTAATTCTTACCCACCTTCTTTTTTAATTAGCTCTCCTGTAAACTTTTTGTTTCAACATTTAGAACCTTGTTGTTCCAAGACGACGAAGTGTATATCATTTGATTTTGATAGATGAAACCGGGGCTTCGAACGAAAACCGCGCAATAGAAAGTGGAGATGCCCGTCCACCATCTGTGGAAGAAGGAGCGAGTGCATTGAAATAAGAAAGAAAATAATTTTAAATGAAATTAATTCTCCAAATGTGAGAAGACCACGAATGGAGATACCTCCAAGTGCTCAATACTTATTTATCCGTGAAGGCTTACAACCACTGATACAGTCATCCAGACGTGGTTAGCTACCCCAGAGTTTTTTAAGGAAGAAAAGTAACCTTAAGAATCAGATGATACCTAAGAAACCTACATTTACAACAGCAACAAACAGAGCGGCTAGGTATCAGAATTCTAAAGTAGCGAATAAGAAAAACGATTCCATTCGTCACAAAAACAACCGTGGTAGACAAGGAAGATCAGGCCCTGAACGTGAACAGAAATTACTATGATTAATATATCTAAGATACCTAACGATTTTATTTTATGTTAATTTCTTTGTATTAACATGCATGTTAATGTTTATGAGTATATCCTTTTGTCAAAATTATCTTACTTAATAAATAAATCTTTTTAATATTTATTGTCTTTTTACTGAAGTAGTTCCCTCGACCTCTGGCGACCGATACAGAAGCTTCGCGACCCACAGGTTGAAAAACACTGCTCTAGGGCATCGCATCTGGCGATCATAAGTATTGGCGTTCGAAATTCAAAATTATAGTCGTTTTCTTGAGTTTTAACATTATGACGTCACAACTGTGGTGGCCGATCGTGGCGCGTTCATAGTCACGTGATTATTTTAAAAAATATATAAATGTTTAATTATAATTATAATTAATTGAAAAAAAAAAAGGTTTTTCAAGTTTTTCGCATTAAATATCAATATTATTAATAATAAAGTTTTAAAATACATAAATAAAAATCAATAATTGTTGTTTCAAATTCCCAATTTCCATCAAATGAAATAATAAAGAAATTTTCAATAAGTCACTCTAGAAATGACTAAAATAATAGAAAGCAACAGAAAATTTTGGAGAAACCAGTGAGTATCAACCCGGGTTTTTACTCAAAGATGTTTTTAATAAGGAAAGCAGATGGCAGCTCAAGACCCATATTCGACCTAAGGGGTCTGAATGTTCAGGTAAAACAAAGATACTTCCAACTAATGTCCCACACAAATTTCACCCAGTTCCTAGAGGTAAGCGACTGGTTGACAAAGATAGATTTACACCAAGCGTACTTTCACATACCAATAGTAAAACCACAAAGGAGGATTTCTAAGGGTAATGTACAAGGAAGAAATTTCACTACTAACAGCGCTACCATTTGGCGTATTATCGGTTCAAAGGACATTTGCAGCAGTGACAAACTTCAAAGCAGAAAAGCTACGGGCACAGCGCATAAGAATAATAGTATATTTGGACGATTTCCCACTAGCCCACCACGACAAGGAAAGTCTCAGGTCAAAGATCTAGGCTGGCACGTAAATTTCAAGAGTCAATATTGGAACATGCTCAAGAGCTCGAATACTTGGGCATAATATGGAACACTCAAAGGAATTTGAGGTAACAATAACAAGACCGAAAATAAGAAAGTAAATATGTCAATTAATAAGGAGAAACAACTGTTCCATAAAAGAACTGCAAGCCCAACTGGGGTTTCTAAGCTTTGCAAATCTTACATCACAGGGCCGCCTACATTTTCGCCACTCTGAAGTTTTACTAAGAAGATTCAAACACAAAAGAGTAAGGCAAAAACTAGAACAACCAAACCAAGTCCATCAGGGACTGACATGGTGTCACTTTCTTTTTGTGTAGTTCCTTGAGCCTACACAAAAAGGAAGTGACACACTTTTTGTGTAGTTCCTTGAGACTACACAAAAAGGAAGTGACACACTTTTTGACAACAGACGCAGTACACATAAGTGTTCCAGCAAGCTTTTGCTGGTTCATTGGAGACTTCTATGAAAGCTCTAGCGCAAAACTCAAAGGGACTGCTAGGAGAAAGAGAAAGGTAAGGTATAAGGTCTAATGGAGTAAGAAAGAGATAGCAAATCGCCTCGGTAAGTGCATTTTCATGACCATATTTGGCAATGTTTGAGATAGCTGCTCTCCACTGAACACTATGTGTTCAAGGACACTTACATATTTGTTTTGTAGTAATGCAACACACTTTTATTTTTAACTATCCTATTATAGTCTTTCCATAAAATTTTAAACACAAAAAGTGTTAAATGTGAGAATATATAAACTGATGGAAAACTTGTCTTACAATTCACAAATAATTATTTTGTGATACAATCTTCAACGCCCTTTGCTTTCTACTTTTGTGCTTCGAAATCTTCATGTCAATCAGTAAATTAGAGCAGTATTAGCATCAGAATTATTTCATCCAGGCGCTACGTATACAACTGAGATAACTGCAGTGGGCTTCGGTCTGGCCGAGAGAGATATGAGATGGTATCATCTCGGACGGAGATTTCTCCCTTTTTTAAATATTTTTTTTTTCATATTTTTTGTTTTGTTTGAAAAAAAATCTACCACCAGTACAATCTAACATTTACCGAAAAAAAAAACTTTGTAAGTTTTAGTTGTTGAAGTTACGCAAATTTTATTTCAGAGTTCTTCCTACACGGAACACAGTGTAACAAACTTACACTAGCGCCCTCTACGGCGCTTTGGTGTTCATGAACTCGACCAGTTCTTTACTCGTCTATACCGTACACTTTGCGGCCATAATTACCTGATAGTATTTAAATCTCGAAATGAACGTGTAAGAAACTCATAAACTATGAGACTTTAGTGTCCATAAACTCGACCACTCGCTTCGGCGTCTGCACTTTGTGCACGCGACGGCGGTGCGTGTACAGCGAGGCCTTCTGCTTGAACGTCTGGAAACAAATGTCGCAGGAGAGCGGCCGCTCCGCCGAGTGGATCGCCGCATGTTGAGTCACAGCTTTCTTGTCCTGGCCAGAAAAAAAAGTAAACATATAACTACAACTTCTTGTTATATTCAATCATTTCATTTAGTTAAGCGTCAGGTGAGATTGAACAATTAACTCAAAAGTATCTTAACCCAGTGACAAGTGAAAAGTGTGGAAATATTATAGTTCTATTAATAGGCTAGTAGCAAAATAAAGAATTATAAAGTGGCACTGAGCGTCTTGCCGTACTTCTGGCAGATGTAAAATGCGCGTGTCACCTAAGTTATGTCCATAGACAAAATGTAGCGTGGTAGTAATTTACACAGTATATAGAGAACTCATGGTGAAGGTCTTGCCGCACTCTTGGCAGTATTTGCCGCACGTGGTTGAGAGGCTTCCCTTTCTTCTCGCCACGCGAGCCAGGTGTCGCCTCCACGTTCGCTTTCGACGCTATCGGCTGTCATTATTTGTAACCATAGACAATGCAACTGTATCCATAGACTATATAGCACTCACGGTAAAGGTCTTGCCGCACTCCTGGCACACGTGGTTGCGAGGCTTCTCCTTCTTCTCGCTGTGCACGCGCGCCATGTGACGCTCCACGTTTGCCTTCGACGCTATCGGCTGTAAAAAAATAACAAACATGCCTAGTAAAAAATATATTAATCTTATATCTTAAAAGAAGAACACAACTACATACATATTCAGAAATACTATTTATTATTATTATTACTATATTTGCCACAAAGAATATTAATAAATTCTTTATAGTATAGTATAGTATGAATAATTCACATGTTTTTAAACATGTGAATTATTCATACTATACTATTATAAATGTGAAAGTTTGTGAAGATAAATGGGTGATTGTGGCTCTTTCACGCAAAAACTAAACAGATTTTTATGAAATTTGGCATGGTAGTAGTTTAGGCTCTAGATTAAAACGTAGGCTACTTTTTATCCCGAAAAATTAAAGTGATCCCGTGGGATACTGTATATACGCGGGCCGAGCCGCAGGCAAAAGCTAGTTATTGTAATAAATTTTCATAATATGGGTACATAATTTTACATGATAGAGGCTGCATATTCCAATAGCATCACACCTTATCACAGACGGGGCACTTGTGTTTGGTCTTGCCGAGGTGTTGGTAGTTGAAGTGGTCCTGCATCGCCCCCTTAGTCGGGTAGCCTTTGTGACACATTGGGCACGGAAACCTAAAATATATTATTCAACTATAGTACAGAGCGAGAGTTCGACATAGTTTAGACTTTAGAGCGACAGCATGCATTAGTACAGAGCGAGCGCTCGGCATAGTTTTGACTCCAGAGTGCTAACATGCTATGGTACAGATCTGCAATAAGCTATAGTACAGAGCGTGAGGCGACTGGGACACTGTGATGTCACAGTCGCCTCACGCTCTGTGTACAGTGTGCTGAGTGCGAGTTTTTGTCACTACTCGTCGTGAGGAAGTTAACTACAATTTGCATGGCATCTAATGGGAATATGAATGTGACACTAAAATGGATAAAATATTTTTATTTGTAATCTTTATCGCTAAAAAAAATACCTGTACAATTATTTTTAAAATTTATCGTAAATTAATAGTCAAATTTAATCATCATAGTGGCTTTTTTGAAAATCCCGCGCAAATTTCAAAAACGCATATTTACTGGCGGAACAGAACGTGACGTCATCGCACAGACAAACGTGTATCAACTTTTAAAACGCATTTTTTAAATATTTATGACGCAAGGTAATAAACCATTGCCAGTGTCAATTTTCATTGTGTCAAGTGAAACAGAATTTTCGTATAAGGCTGGGACTATATGAACCGGAATCCGGAAGGTCGAAGAATATTCATTGAAAATAGATCTCTGCGTTAATACAATAAAGTTGAAAATCGAACACATGAGTGTCGAGCTAAATGTCAATGTCATATATGACAGTTCGAGACTCGAAACTATTACAACTCTAATTAAACAAGGGCAG
Source organism: Phengaris alcon alcon (assembly GCA_037179445.1). Taxonomy (NCBI): domain Eukaryota; kingdom Metazoa; phylum Arthropoda; class Insecta; order Lepidoptera; family Lycaenidae; genus Phengaris; species Phengaris alcon. Next base: position 263,057 of record JAYRCH010000482.1, on the reverse strand, counting down.
AATTCCATTTTCAATGCTCAGTATTTTCTACGGCCTTCCGGAATGCGGAGCATATTATAGTCCCAGCCTAACAGTAGAGAAATCTCGATCCTAGAAATTTGTTTTTTTGTATATAAAAAAATTCGTATAATGTAAATAAATAAAATTGAAAAATAAAAAGAGAAAATTCACTTCAGTACATTGATTTCAATGTACTGACTGATCTTTACAACAGTATAAAGTGCTCAAACACTATACACTGTCTCTTCTCATTGCCTTGCACCACTTTCTAAATATTGTGTCGTTCCTATTTCGCACATAGGGACGACACAATATTTATAACATGGGTTGCTGTGCTTTTCCTTGGTAATAAGTTGATTTTATCACTTAGTTGTTTGTTTACATCAAACTCGTGTCAAAGTAAAACAATGATTTTAACTGTCCACTGTCTATAGTATGTGCGATGAACTGATGAACACAACTGAAGCGCACGAAAATAGCGTGTTTAACTCGTCCAAAAATTATTGTGATTTTAAAACATTTTTTCCAGCCTAATGGATAATATTTTGGATGTTTTATATATATATACATATTTGGTAATGTTATAACCAGTCAAAAACGTTTAACAAAATTATTATACATGTATATTCCCTATTAGTTACCATTGTTTGCCAGGCGATGTTTCGATGCCATACAAATTGCAGTTAACATCTTCACGGCGAGCAGTGACAAAAACTCGCACTACGCACTCAGTACTCACTTAAACACGTCGTCGGAGGCGTGCGGGCGCGCGTACTTGAGATGCGCCTGGTACGTGGTGAGGTGGGAAAACACCTTGTCGCAGTCGGCGCACTCGTACCGCTGCTTGTTCTCGTGCCGCTGGATGTGGTACTTCAGCTGGATCTTGCGCACCATCTTGTTGCAGATAGGGCATTTTTCGCGCGGCAGTGGACCCTCGTGTAACCTGAGTATATAAAATATATGTACTCGGTTGGATACAATTTATTCTAAACATATACGAAAATATAATTATTATAATTCGACAAAATTAATGTATTTTATGTTAAATTTACTATATTATGCTACCAATTTAATAGGTGTCTTTTAAATTGGTAGCATAATATATTAAATTGTTTTTCTTTTTAATATTTATTTAACTTGCAATGAATCTTGTAGCAGATATCTTCAACCAATTAAACTTAAATTTTGTATACACATTCAGTTTGGATATCAATGCATGGATAACTGTTTGATATCATTCTAAATCCAACATGGCAGACGAGTTATTTTTTATTGTAGTAGTACACTACCATGTATCAAATGAAAGGACTTGCTAATAATAATTCGAAAATTACAGTGACGTCACTTTAAATACAATATGGCGGATTTATGAACCTTGAAACTGAATCTTCAACCGATTGAGCTGCAATTATGTTTACACATTCAGTTTGAATGCTAATATAAAGAAAATACATGGTTTGTTGTTGTCTTTTTTTGTTTTGTTTGTTTGAAATCTGTTTGAAATCATTTCAAATCCTACATGGTGGCACATCCAAGATGGTAGATTTCTTTATTTTTGATGCATTTCTACAATATGGGTATCAAAAGAATGCGCTTGCTGAGAATAAGTCGAAAAATACAGTGGCATCACTCTAAATTCAATATGGCGGATTAAGTTTTTAATGCTTGCATACAATATTGGTATCAAATGAAAGGGCTTACTGCGAATACAAATTTAAGTTTTAATTAATTTAGATGCTGAACTTAAAGTCGGTTAGTCCAATATGTTTGGAAATTTTGTGTACTGGGGTTTTTAGACCTGCATTATGACATTCGAGGTTGAAATGTTTTAGTCTGTACCATCGGTTGATTACTTAGACTAGTTTAATTTGGTGAGTTATGCGTCAATAGCATTAATAAAAGAAAAACAAACATTTACTATTAATATAAATGCCATTACACAATTTATAAGGTATAAAAGCTTGTCACGAGATTTAGGTGTTTATCTTGTCGGATGACAAGCTTTATTAACATACAAACTGTGTAATGATGTTATAAGTATTAACTTTTATTTTCCTCTGTGTAGCGCCTTTGAATTAAAGATTGTTTTTACCTTTATTTATGTTTAAACTGGAGTAATATATTTTTTTGAATACCACTTTCGTGCATTTATGTTACTTGTGTAATACCCAGTTCCTGAGATTATTTGTCGGTAGGTAATCTATTCATTAGCACTTTTGATTGGTTAACACGCTATATCCATAAATACCAACAAAAAAACCATCGATCGGGCATAAGGGGCACCACAGACAGCGAAGATACTATAATATTTTATGTTAAGATAAAAATATATATTTTGATCTACAGTTTGAATGAACAAACACAGACAGCTTAGATACTGTATATTTTCATATTATAGTACAATGTACTGGCGTCTTTAGATATTACATTATTATCTTCGCCGCCTGTGACGCCACTTAAAACAATTTTGAAGATTTTTTATACGTAGTTGTTCTAGAACGTGCTAGAATTACTTGAGGTGTGTGGTGAGCGTAGTCCGGTTGACGAAGGTCCGCTTGCAGACGTCGCACTGCAGCCCCTCGCGGTGGCAGCGCGCCACGTGAGTCTTGCGAGCTCGCGACGTTCTAGAACATTTGAGAAGAGACAAGAAGTGAAATTCCATTATTTTTTGCGACAGAACTCGTAAATTGATAAAATCTAAAATCAAAACATCTTCGCAGCGTTACTGCTTGACAGTTGACATTGTCATCTTGACAGTAGGTATTTATACTTTTTTAATATGTCGCTATAGTGTATATAACTATTGCCAGAGTCAAGTTAAAAAGACGAGAAAAAGAATTGTCGGTTGTTTTTAACACCGTTTTTCTTAGATCTTCAAATCTAAAGTATAGTCCAAGTAAAAGTGAAGTCAAAGAATCATGTCAGTTGAATCAGTAAAGACGCTTTACTGAAAATTCTTAGGGAGTTTTGGAGAGAACACAACTGTCCCATCGGAGTTGAATTTTTTCCCTTGCAAGAAGTTGGAGCAACGTCCGGGGAATATGGTGGATCTGTTAGATATTCCAATTGAAAGTCCTCTAATTTGGTAGCCGTCTGTTGTGCAGTGCGTGGTCTAGCCTTGTCCTGAAGCAGCAGTGGCTTAGAGCGAATGACCAACCTCGGTTGTTTAGCATCTAGCTTTTCCATCATCATTTGCAGTTGCTGGCAATAGACATTTGCCGTAATCGTACGGCCAGATTTACGGCACTAGTCCACCAAACGCTCGCCCAATTTTCGCTTGGGGCAGGTTTTTTTTTTGGCTGGCTGGTTCGCCAGGGTTCAGCCATTGCGGTGAGCGTTTCCGATTATCGTACAGGATCCACTTTTCATCACATTCGATTTAAATTTCATTATTGTGCCGGCTGAGTAATGTAACGCAGCAGTCGACGCGCGTTTGTCGGTTTGCTGCATTCAATTCATAAGGTACCCACCTTTCAAGCTTTTTCACCTTCCCAATTAGCTTCAAGTGGATTTAAACAGTTTTACCACTAACAGCGCAGCCTGCAGCTAACTCGTACGTGCTTTGCGATAGATCCGCTTCCACAATAGCCTTCAATTCTTCATTATCAACTTTGGTCTCCGGCCGTCTACGGGGTTTGTTCTGCAGGTCGAAATTTCCAGAACGAAAACGTTGGAACCAAAAACGCACTGTGTTCTTCTTTTGCGACACCGCCGCCATACACATCATTAATCCTTCGTCGTCGTTTCTGTCGTTTCTGCAGCACTGGTGCCACGGTGGAACTCGTACTCGAAAATAATACGATATTTCAAGTTTTCCATTTTGTAAACAGAGTGACGCAAAGAAAAAACCAAATGAGGAAAAAACAAATGAATTACGGTTTTCGAAACACAAATGCATGAGTAAATAGCGGTATAAATTTGAAATTGGAATTCCTAACCAATGAAGATATATTTGAGATCAAAGTGGCCAGTACGACAAAACGCCAATTTCATATGTAAGGACCTAAATATATCGTTAACGTGCAGTTAACGTTACGTATAAAGCAATATAAAATATTTACTTAAAGAACATGTCGCATTCGAGACACTTGTAGCCCACTATGGTGGTCTTGGACAGCAGTTTCCTCAGGTCGCCGGGTTTCGGCGGCGGCTTATCGAGCTCTTTTTCAGATTCTTTCTTCTTTTTCTTTGCGCCCTGGTACAAATTACAAAATATTACCAGTCTTTTTCAAGTTAAATAATATAATATTTATTATTTTCTGTAGCTTGGTAAAACGTAAGGTTATTATATCGTTATGTATAAACGTTAGCATATTATAGCCTAACAGTATTATACTAAGTGTGAAATTTGTGATGGACGGATGTTTGTTACTCGTTCACACAAAAACTACTGAACGGATTTTAATGAAATTTGGTATGGTAGATAGCTCTGGATTAACACATACACCAATTTTATCCTGAACAAGTAAAGAGTTTCCGTGCGATACTGTAATTACGCGGGGGAAGCCGCGGGCAAAAGCTACTCAATAAAGCATGAAGCTATGTAGAAAGAATTTTGTACCAATGACGCGCCTTATTAACAATAATAGAGCGGGCAGTCAATGCCCCAGTGCGGCGGTACTCACGTCGACGTGCAGCGCGGCGAGGGGCGGGGGGCGCAGGTGCGCGGCGACGTGGCGCGTGGCGGCGCGCGCGGTGCGCTCGCGCCGCCCGCACATCCGGCACTCGAACTGCGTGTAGTGCGCGTCCGTGTGCGCCGCCAGCTTCTCCGCGTCCACGTACACGTAGCACACCTTGCACGCCTCGAAACGTGGCTTCTGCAATAGATAAATGTTCTATAGATTTAGGCCTTCTGGTTTCCAGAGATAACTCCTATTTTATTATTTCTTAGAATAAAATTGCTAATAATAAAAATACCTTGCCTATTATTAACTACCAACGTTGACCGTCGCTATCCAAGTGGTATATGATCAATTTCCTTGTACCAAACTGACGGCTAAAAACTAAATGAGGGTTTTTAAATTCGTGACATCTGACAGCTATTTGACACGACGACGCCGCCTGGTGACAGAAAAAGAATCGAAAATTCTTATTGACCGTTTTTTATACCACTTACGCCACCAGATGACGCTTTGTGTGAGTTGGGTCTGCCACCTACCGGCAGAAAAAATACCAAAAACCCTCATTGTACATAAACAAAACCCTAGAGTCGTGAAGTGATTAATAATATGGCATACATAACGTAAATAAAGAACTAACTCACAGGTGTGTGTTCAGCGAGAAAGTGATCCTCCACCTGCCCCTGATTATAGAAGCCGATGATACAAAGCTCGCACTTGTAAACCGCACTCGCGTACTGAACTTTTTTCTTGTCTTCATTTCTAAAAAGAAGAACAACAAAACAGGTTTAAATTTTTCAGACATTAATGCCTGATCGGAAAAATGAAAAATGAGAGAGTTAAATTATTTTCTTGCAGCGTAACTAGAAAAAGTCCTCATAAAACTCGGATGTGATTGGTTTAAATCTCGAATATTTGACATTATGACATTTCAATTTACTTTCGTGCCTTTTCCGTAACATGGTAAGGTTTTAATGTTCCTGATCAGGCTACAAGAAGTCAGAGATTGGCTCTTAGCCTCTTACCTCAATTCGAGCATCTCAGATTCACTCAAATTTACTGTAGTGTAGCCTGCTTTTAGTTTTTCTTTATCATCCAATTCCCTCTTGAACTTTTTTGGCTGTCCAATTATAACAGAGCCCATAGCTGTTGTTGAACTAAAAAAAAAGTATCAGTATTATACTTTTTATAATAGGCTAGATTTGTGTCAAGTTGCCAAAACAAGAGAAAAAAGTAGGCTAGATGACTAAACATTTTTATTGCATAAATGAATAGTACTCATAAATATGAGTAACTTCTCAGAAGAAACAGTATATCAAAAGTAAATATTTTCAAAACTACAGTTATTTGTTTACAAAATTATACAAGTCTCGTGAAAACGCTCTATACTAAAGTCGTATCTAGCTGTGACGTCACGCCTTGGTTAAAGTGTATGAAGTATTCGGCCGAAGGAACATATTTGTAAATATCACCGATATTTGTGCGTTTAAGTTCATACTTACCATAATGAATGTTTTTTGTATGATGTAAGTAAACTAATGATGCAGGTTTTGTTTACTAATTTAGCAAAAAATATTTTTTTTGTACTTTTTAGATGTATCTAATTACTAAACTACACAAAATGTTTGTGGTCGCGACAAAAAAAATAGCACTGTAAACAGAACTGTCCTAAAATTAGATAGAGCTAAATATATATATATATATATATATCATATAGCTAATAATATATAAAATAGAGCTAAAAATCGTGTACAGTTGACAAAATCTGACATTTGACACTTTACAATTCGATTTTCAGCTCTATTGTACTAGTGCAGAGCTCTATTTAGAGTGCGTTTTTTCTGTCGCGACCACAAAAAAAAACTATTTCATAGATCCGAGGTTTATTGGTTATTTTATTTTTTATTTATTATACTTTATGCACACAATATGGTACAAAGGCGGGCTTAATGCCTTGTGGCATTTTCTACCAGCCAACCTATGGGTGATGCAGAGACAGTGTGAGGTAGATGCATAGTATTAAAAGGAAACATAGACTTAGACATTTTGAGTATATATACAATATATAATAATAATAAATACTACCATATAAATACTAATATAACTCTTTATTTAAAATTAACCTACTAAATATTTTAAATATGTAAACCTAATAATATATAACATAATAAGATATCTAAATAATTTACTTATTTATTCTAGTCTATTTCTAGTCTGCCAATGATTTTAAGTATAGTTCACGAACTCTGCGTTTGAATAAATTTTTTGTCTCAGACATCCTAACGTCTTGGGGTAGTGAATTCCAAAGGAGGATAGACTGAATATGGAAGGATGAATGGACAAGGGAGGAACTATGAGAAGGACAAAGAAGGAGCAAATTATTTGTAGAACGAAGATTTCTATCATGGCTACTGCACAGATATTTAAAATGAGGAGTTAGGTAGTGAGGAGCAGAGTGGGAGTGAAGAAGGGAATAGAGTGTACACAGAGCCCGTAGAGAACGACGTTGTCGTATTGGCAGCCAATGAAGCTTAGAGCGGAAGGAGGAGATGTGGTCGTACTTACGGAGGCCAAAAACAAATCTTATACAATTATTAAGGAGCCGGTCGAGTTTGTTGAGTAGGTCTGCATTAAGGTCGAAGTAGCAAATATCACAATAATCCAGTATTGGGAATATAAGGGCTTGAACAAGCATAGTTTTTATATTGGAAGGCAAGAAATTTTTCAGACGGTAGAAAGATCGCAAGCAACTGGTAACACTATTACCAACATTAGCGATTTGGGTACGCCAGTCAAGATTAGCATCAATATATAAACCGAGATCCTTAACACACGAGCTGAGAGGAATAATGTTGCCGTTATAGATAATAGGCGGGAGACTTCCTGTGTCAACTCTACTCAATAGTCTTGGACTTCATAATAAAATCGCCTGACACTTATTGGTATTCACTGACAGTCCGAACTCAGTGGACCAAGTGTGAATAGCGTTTAGATCTCGGTTTATATCATCGATGGCAGTGGACAGATGTTCAACCCCTTCTTGACAGTACACCTGCAAGTCATCAGCATACAGATGATACGAAGTACGAAGAACATAGGATATTAAATTTATAAATATGGAAAATAAAAGAGGAGAGAGTAAGCCGCCTTGAGGAACCCCAGCTTCGAGAACCCGCCAATCAGAAAAATACTGGTCAACGCGTACACGCTGCTGACGGCCCCGAAGATAAGAAGAGAACCAGTTCAACGCTTCAGGCGAGATCATAAGATGGGAGAGGATGGCCAGGAGAATATCGTGGTTGACATTGTTAAAGGCGTTTGAAAAGTCAATCAGCACTAAAATAGTGACTTTCGAATCTTCCATGCCTGCCCTTATATCACTAGTAATTTTTAATAGAGCCGAAGTGGTACTGTGTCCAGGTCTGAATCCAGATTGTAGTGGAGAGAGAATGTTGTGTTTGAACACAAACCGAGACAACTGCCTGTGAACACATGCCTCGATCACTTTGGAGAGGAACGGGAGAATGGAAATCGGTCGAAAGTGTGAGGGTTGCACAGGAATTTGTACCTTTGGTAAAGGACGGACGTAGGCCTTACGCCATAAATCGGGAAAAGTAGAGGACTCAAAGGAGAAATTTATAATGTGGGTAATGGCTGGCAAGAGATGTTCAAGGATGGGAATGATCATTTGGCGGCTGATTTCATCACAGCCCACGGCTTTCGAACTAAGAGAGCTAATGATTGTATTGATCTCGCCTGCAGTAACTGGTGTAAACTGAAAATATTCTATAATCTCTTGTGGTAATCCGTTTAAATAGCTAATTGTTTGAGATTTAGTATGCATGTCTATGGTTATGGAAGTAGATTAAAAAAGTATAAAAGTAAAAGTAAAGTAGAGAAAAAAGTATGGTTACGGTGCGGCGCGGGAAATACTCGAATTCGAGTCGAACCGAAATAATTGTGAATAGCCCCGCAGGTCCAATTTAAACTTTTTAAAAACATGAAGCTTCAGTACACTATAAAGGTAAACACAGATCTGGCTGCACCGTACGCATCGCAATCGGCCTTCGATATGAAGTTCTATGCAACCACGCACACCCACCCGCGCCTCCGTCGCCGCAGTAAATCCCAAATAGGTCAGATCCTTTTTCACTTTAATGATACCTACTAATTTAAATGACACTTAAAGCAGGGTTTTTAAATTCGTGACATCTGACAGCTTTTTGACACGACAAGGACCGTCGGGCTACCAAGCGCCGCCTAGTGACAGAAAAAGAATTCTTATTGACCGTTTTTGAAACCATTTACGCCACTAGATGATTGTGTGCGAAGGGTATGCCGCCTAGCGGCAGAAAAAATATCAAATACCATCATTGACTGTGCATTAAATAAATACAGTGGCACATTAATTTGGTCGAATTGTATCTATAATGATACTAATTTAAATGTCACTTAAATTTACTGTGCATTAAATAAATACAATGGCACATTAATTCAGTCAAATTGTATGTATAATGACACCAATTTAAATGTCCTTTACCGCTCACTGAAGAAATACAATAGCACATTAATTCGATCTAATCCTTTTGTGAGGAGAGCAATCATTATTGTTATCTGTCTTATGTGGCTTTAAATAGATATGTACTACCATTTTGACTTAGCAAAAAAGATTATGATGCGGTGACTAAAAACATTTTTGAATGTATAATTTTTTAGTTCCTGCTGTCACCACCTCATAATCTTTTCTGTTAAGATTGAAATATTTACTACTCACTCTAGAATAAGTTCCGGCATTTCCCCTTTAACATGTGTGGTGGGGTAGGTCTCCCCTAACAGTGGATCACCACCCATGACTATGTGCGACATCACACCTGTTACTGGGTTCTCCACTACTAACTCTGGCACTGTAACACCAAAATATAGCTTAAGACTACTCTTAAACATCATCTCTCAGATAACGTAGCTATTGCACGAACAGTTCAAGTATTACGGAAATAAGAGGTCTCCTATATTTAAAAAGACATATTAAATTAATTTCAAACTTTTTTCTTTAGCAAACTATATCTTTTCATATAAATCTTGTATATTCTGACTTAAAAAATAATTAGCTTACTCGTAATAGCTTGATTATTATCCATTTCAAGGGTGATATTGTCCCGCAACGTCTGTGTCATATCAAACTGCTGCGGCTTGATCTCTCCAGTTATGGATATATACTGCTGGGGCCAATCTGGAGTTATGAGGGTGTCCTCGTGCGTGTAATCTAAATACATTCTGTCATAGTCGGATTTCATAACACATTCCAATGATGAGAGAGATTGTGATAGGTATGTGTGATCCAGTGCCTGTATAACAATATACATAGTCTTAATCTATACTAATATTATTGGCCACACCTGGACTTGGACCTCAATGGAGCCTGGATAATAATCTGATTATGGCTATATATATTGAGCCGATTGCAGAAATGAAAGAGGATAAAAAATAGTAATATTATTAAGAGGAAAGAATTGTTTGTTTGCATCGAATAGGCTAAAAAACTGCTAGGACAATTTTAATTAAATTTTTTGTATAACAATATACATAGTCTTAATCTATACTAATATTATTGGCCACACCTGGACTTGGACCTCAATGGAGCCTGGATAATAATCTTATTATGGCTATATATATTGAGCCAATTGCAGAAATGAAAGAGGATAAAAAATAGTAAGAGGAAAGAATCGTTTGTTTGCATCGAATAGGGTAAAAAACTGCTAGGAAAATTTTAATTAAATTTGGCACAGACATAGAATTGACCATGGGGACGGACATATACTACTTTTTATCGCGTTAAAATGCACTGTTCCCATTTGCACGTACAAAGTCACGAGCAACATCTAGTTTAGAATAAAAATTATTTCTTGATTCTGTAGCAGGTAACTATTATTTGCTTGTATTATAATGACAACCTATACTCTGTTTAGGTTCAATTTATTCTGCATGTAAACAAAAAGATTAAATTCGACCAAATTAATGTGTCGTTTTCCTTATTGCATGGCCTGGTAGGTAAATAAGTGACATTTAAATTGCTAGCAAGAATGCACGATTCTCTTTATGTTGAAATTGAATTTGAATAAAGTATAGTTACAATACATGCCAAGGTAAGACATATTATTATGGTACAAACAAATAATGAGAATAGTCAACCTGCTATTCAAGATCAGACTCTTAAATCTATACTAATATTAATCAAGAGGAAAGATTTGTTTGCTTGTATTGCATAGGTTCTGAAACGACTAGACCGATTTCGATGAAATTTGGCTCAGTATAGAATAGACCACTGGGAAGGATACATGCTACTTTTTGTCGCCGGAAAATGTACGGTTCCTGCGAGAATTTTGGGCACACGAAGTCGTGGGCAACATCTAGTAATTTAAGTAGTTATTCATAATCATATTAACACAGACTATATCCTACTATACATACTTCTTTTATGAAGATATAATACTAACTGGATTTAAAACTATTAATTAATACATAATAAATATACCTCTAATGTACTTCCTAGTGTTAGAACTCGCAGATGTTCTTGCGCACTTTGTAGCTGTTTCTTGAATTTAGATATTTTCTTCATTATTGCCACACACTCCCAACATACATATTGTTTAGGAATCATTTCAGTATCTAAAATCTAGAACAATAAATAATATATCTTTTTAATCCTAATTAAATTTTATGTTCTATTAATTTAAATAGGATAACGAGTACATACTAGTACTTGCTAGTAGCACTCATTTAGCTAATTTGAATAAAAATACTCACCCTATCAGCTGCATAATTATACAGTAATAATTTAAAAACTTCAACAATTTCTAAGTATCCATGTACTGAAACTAAATTACGATCGGTGCTAAGGCATGCACAGCACAATGTTTTAAAGCCATCCTCAACATCTTGCTCCATTTTTAATGTTGAAAATTAAAACCTAAATATAAACCCAAACTTGCAATATTGTTTTCAATACAAAACAAAAAGTAATACTCCCATGTAAAATAGACAAAATTGATTACGGGTTTAATATTGCCTCAAGGACACCACAAAATGGCCGCCTTACCCAGTTTCCCTTTTGACGTTTTAAAATTTTTATTCTTCAATATTTGACATATGGATTTGAAGTTTGTCTATGGTTTTTCCAAAGAAGGCGTAGATTACTGTGTTACTGTCAAATGGATCTGCCAGCAATCATCATGAATTGTTGATAAAAAGATCAACAGCACTACCTTACATCTATGCGATCAACGTTTTGCTAAAGTTACTTAACAACCTGTAAATGCATTTAAATTCATTGAGTTAACTGAAACTGGTATGCAGTACAGCTATTGTACTAATGTAATGTAATTACTATTGTAATAATGTCTAAATTTCCAAACGGAGAGCCACTTATCTGTCATGGTTGTTTAAGTTCTGGTCGTAATTTGCAACAATTAACACGTAATAGAGACTTATATTACACTTTATTAGACAATAAAAAAAATCTCCATGTAAGTACTTACTATATTTATTTTTGCCGCCGAACAAGATCAAGTAACTTTGTTCTATGACTTGTATGATAACATCTATCATTACTTACTATTTCTCTAGTCTCCATAAACCAATACGATAATTATTATCTAGTAGTTAATAATTATCGTATTGGATGTTGCCCGCGGCTCCGCCCGCGTAAATATACAATCGGGTATCCCGCGGAAATACTGTACTTTTGCGGGATAAAAAGTGGCCTATGTTTTAATCCAGAGCCTATATTATAATATACTACTACCATACCAAATTTCATCAAAATCCGTTCAGTAGTTTCTGCGTGAAAGAGTAACAAACATCCATCCATCCTTACAAACTTCCACATATAAAATATTAGTAGGATGTATTGGATACACAAATGATATTGAGAATACATTAACCCATCGATTCTCAAGCAGGAGGTCGCGACCCTTGGGGGGGTCGAGTTTGTTTATTAAGGGGGTCGCAGTTTGTTGAAAAATAATTAATGCAAACTATATATAGGTACAAAAGATTTGTTCGAAAATTCGAACCAGTGAAAGCTAATATAACATATTATAGCTGATAAAAATAGTGTGCTATGTACTACATATTATTATTATTATTATTTTATAGTGACGGGATCACAAGACTTTTTACTTAACTTTTTGGCTTTTTCGTGGGTTCGACAAAAAAATGATCTAACCTATACATACTGGTATTCCATTAAAAAACTAATATGAAATGATAAAAATGATTCGATGGTGTATTTTTCAGGATACCACTTTTATGGATATATTATTATGTTGGGAGTGTGTGGCATTATTAGAAAGAGTAAAATGTTTCCAAAAACGAATACAAAAAGCTCAACAATACTTAGAAAAACATTGCTTGAAGTTGGAGGTACGTAAAGGTATAATTTGGTTTTAAACAAAGTATTTTCAAAAGTATAAGATGTATGTAACATGTAAAACAAAGCTTTATAATAATTTACATTTTCAGAATCTACAATCTGATATAAAATCTTTATCGTCCCTTAATATAGTAAATAACTATGAGATTGTCAGCACACATTGTAAGAATGAAGAAGAAGGAAGTATTAAAGTGGAGCTGGAGGTAGAAAAGGAAGAAAAAGTATGTTTAGAAGTAAATACCAAAATAAAAGAAGAAACTTTTGAGGACCTCAGCAGCATTATAGAAGATTTAAATGACACAGACTTGTATAACAATTTCGATGATATCACAGAAAACACTTACAATGACGTAACAGATGAATTAAACAATCAAGAATATAAACCCAAAGTTGTAATCAAAAAACCTAAAACTAGAAGAATTGTAAAGAGTAAAAGTTTGTTAGATACAAGTAACCATAAAATTTATATTAACGAAATTATTTGTACATCAAATAACCTACAGAAGCTTAAGAAAGAGAATATGAAAAGCTATAAAAAAATACAATTAAAAGTTAATAATCATCATAAGAAACTTAGTTCTGTGAAATCAAAAGATATTACGAAGTTAGCTAAGGTAAAGCACTATGCCATTTATTCATATGCCTTATTTAATCCTATACTACTGTGAAAATTGATATATTTGCCATGACAGATTTTAATATTTTCTCGTAAAAACCAGTTTGTCATTATAAATTATGTTGTTATGAAGGAATTTCACTAAACTAAAGGGGTTCTGAGACAGCAGGTTGGTGGCAAGCATGTAATTTTTTGTTGCTTGCTCAAATAGTTTGGTACGCCCATTTACACCTGTCAAGCTTGATCAAGCTAGACTCATTTTTCCTCATTATAAACACGATTGTCCGCCACTAAGCTATGCTTGATCAAGTAAACATGTCAAAATGTCACGTCAAGCAAAAAATATAAAATCGATAACATACGTAATGCTTGTCCAAAATGTTTGCTTGTAAAAGACGGTCAAATGCTTGATGCAAGCAAATATATGTGCCTGCCGTCAAGCTGCTTGATTGTCTCGAACCTCAACCTCTTTCATGTAAAAAATATTTTTCTGCTATTTACTACTTTTAATATACAATTAATTATTGGATAAAGTCACTTAAGTCACCATATTAGTGTCATTTATATATTTTCAGAGTAAAAGACCATCTACTTGCAGTTTTTGTAATGTTGAAATCACCTTGGATACAGTGAATAGTCACTATGAAGAACACAAGTTAGCTACATACCAGTGCAGGTTGTGTCGGAAAACTTACGACAGTCCTGAGGACACAAGTAAACACATACTATATCGGCACAGATTTGTGTACACTTGTCCTCAATGTGACCAGTGTTTCCAGTAAGTAGAATAAAGCTAGTATATATATATATATATTATTATTATTATTCTTTTATTTTATATAGGCCATACATCATAAGATAAAGCCGGCCTACTGGATGATTTTTTATTCTGTTTCGAGTGAAACAGGCCATGTTTAGTATAAAAAATTGAATGTATATACAAAAGCATTTTGCAAGTCAGAAAATCCGCGTCGTGCGCTGTTGTACGCTCCTATCACGCGCAATCGGGCTCAAATCTCAACAGGGGTCAATTTTGTTATTTTAATATTTTTATATTTTTTTCTGAAAAACTTTTTAAATGAATAAATTAGTAAATAATTATTTTCACCAGGTTAGAAAAAAAAAGTAAACTAAGTATGACATAGTATTTGTTTTATGTACTTTGTTTTGCGTACTTTGTTTTACTTGTAATGGAATAAAAAATCACTCGGTATATTATAGCTGCATTTACCCACATGCCGTAGGTACTAATAAAAATATTTACACAACTACTTAATTAGCTTTTATGTTGCTGTCTGAAACTGATACACTGAAAAAGTCACTTGACAGACGACGACAGCAACATTGATATGCTAATCAGTTGTGTATATTATATTTTTATTAGTAGGGGGTAAATTTCTTATTTGTATCTAAACTTTGTGAAGCTGAAAAGTTTGGTTAAATCATGTGTCTAAAGTATTTGTTTTGTGCGCGAATAAAGTCTCGGGCAACTTTTACAATTTTATAAACTTGAAAAGGCTTAAAAGCCACTAACTTTTCTATATAATGTTTTTTTAATTAATAATTATTTAAATTTAATAATAATTTTCTAAGTAATTTCTTTATCGACTATTAGTTCCATTTGAAATAAATATTCCTAAAATTTATTTATAACTTGACATGCCACAATTTACATTTGAATTTTTTTCAGCCTCATACACGAATTAGACAAACATTTACGGAACGACCATAAATGCATTTGTGACCAGTGCAATAAGGAATTTAGAACCAAAAAGAAACTAATTTATCATATGAGGTAGGTACTAATGTTATTATAAAGACGTTATAACAGACATTTTTATTTGAACTAAGAGAGTGATTAGCTAGTATATATATATATATATATTTTTTGTATTTTATTGTGTTCTTTTTAACTGCTCATGCACGCCAAATTCTTTTCTATTATTTCCTCTACCCAAGGTTGCCTGGAAGAGATTGCTACCATTAGCATATAAGGCCGCCATTGTGTTACCTGTGTAAATTGTATCTTTTACCTCTTTTCTTTTATATTTTTTTTTTATTTTGTTTATGTTGTGTGCACAATAAAGAATATTTCATTCAATATTTCATTATATTTAATAAGCACTAGAGGTCGCACTGTGATTGAAATTCGGCCATAATAATTCATATAATTTTTAAGTTAAAATTTATAAGGGTTCTTTTACCTCTTAAATAGAAAAAAAAGTAAATGTCGTGACAAATTGACAAACGTCAACCATAGAGTTCACTTATAGGCAACAGGTAACAAAGTTGAATTTATCACACGCATGGTAGTGTGTGTGTGTTAATAAGATGAGGTGTGTTGTTGTTATTTTTATTAATTTGATGTGTTTCTAAGCATTATATAAAAAATATATGCTTTCTTTACACCGGAGGAATCCACATACACTACATTTAAAGTGTGTATACCAAATATCATACTCCGTTCGCTCAGTTCTCTTAAAACTGTACTGAAACTTTTCTTCACGTGTTAATGTAAATGATGTGATTAGATAAAAATGTTGTTTTATGGACATGAATGAATCTACCCTAAAAGACAAACAAAAACAAAAATGTAAAAGCGCCATCTGTTATCAGGCTCATGCACTTGCCCGATACGTGTCGGATCTGCAACGTCACGTACCGCAACGGCGAGGGGCTGCAGAAACACCTCCGCCGCTTCCACGTGCCGCGCTCCGCACCCGGCGACCTGTGCTACTGCGTGGAGTGCGACAAACACTACCCCCACCTCAACGCGTACAAGGCGCACCTGCGCAGCTCCGTCGTGCACGTGCCGCGGCGGATCTACCGGTGAGCTAATATTTCGTGGCCTATGTACCAAAACGCTAATCGCTAAACTAAAGCACTTCAAAGTCTATCTCAGAAGTGTAGCGATTGCGGGTCGCTCTTCGCCGAATACGCTCGCAATGTCTTTCATGTGGGGTATAATATATCAGCCGAGAGTGATGTCGAATGAAAAGTGTTTTGTTGTGTATATTATTATGAAGGCGCAGTTTTTTACGCAGCCAAAATAAAACACGTATTAATGTAGGAATAGGGTTGCCACCTGCAAGGCTACTTCTATGTACTATCCTGACTTTTGTTTATATTAAACACACCGGCATATTTAGCGGAACACAAAAAAAGGTCCATAATTAAAAAAATATGGTTTTATTTTAAAATCTACTTACTACACTTCTTTTGTTATTTAAAGTTTCATTTGTTTTACTTAAAATGAGATCACATTAAGAACAGATTTTGCGAGTAAAGGCTATTTGTGAAAAATTGTACTTTTGTGAACTTTTCATGTAACCGGGAAAAGTGAAAATTAATATTAAAATAACAATTAATTAAATTAGAAAAAATGGTGATTAATATCGCGTTTTTCCTCCACGTGCTCTTATTAAAGTTTCTACCCGTCTAGGCATACTGAGAATGATGTTATCGATGGTCTCCTTGGATAGTCTCCGCCATTCCTCAACTACGACCAATCGCAGTTCACCCACGTTGGCAGGAGCTGGAATTCTGGACTTAACTTTTCTTTTCAGCAAGTCTCAAACGTGCTCTATTGGGTTAATATCCGGTGATCTCGCCGGCCACTCCATAACAGTGATATTCATATCATTAAGATAAGCTTGAGTTACCCGAGCGGTATGCGGCCGAGCATTATCCTGCATAAATACAAAATCGTCACCGATATATGGGGCAAACGGTACGACATTTTCTTCTAAAACTTCTCTGATATAGCGGTCTGCAGTCAGACTCCCTCTGTCAATCACTACCAAGTCTGTGCGAGCTCCCAACCAAATGCCCGCCCAAACCATTATTGATCCACCACCGTATGCAACTGTAGTTTCAAAATTTGTCTGAATGTATCGTTCTCCTTTGCGTCTGTATATTCTTTGCCTGCCGTCAATTTGATTTAAAAGAATTCTGCACTCATCACTAAACAATACCTTACTCCGTTCGTCCGCGTTCCAAAGTCGATGTTCCTGAGCAAAAGTTAACCTGTTTCTACGATGATTTACCTCGAGCCTTGGAGCCTTGGCGGGCACAAATGAACCCAAACCAGCTTCTTCGAACCTTCTTCGTACCGTACGCTCACTTACTGTTACACCCCGCACTGCTTCTAACTCATGTCGGGCTTGGACGGCCGGGAAACGGAAACGGAAACGGGGGTTCCTACGTACACGAAGCCGAATGAAACGATCATCCCTACTCGAAGTGCGTCTTTTTCTGCCTTGTCCTGCTCTTCTCACATAAGTACCGGTCTCCCAGAACCGTTGCATACTGCGATGGATCATTGAAACTGGTCGACGAAGATATCTGGATATCACTCTGTAGTATCACTCTGTACTCTCGCATTTCGAGTGCCCTGGCAATCTCCGTTGGGGTTAAGTCAGGCATCATTCAGTCCTCAACTCCAAAAAGATACGCGATTAAAAATAAACTAACAAAAAACAGTATTTCAATGAAATTTTAAATCAAACTCAGAAGGAAGAAATACTCGAAGTTCGCTCCAGATAAGGTGTATTTGAATAAAATTAAAACAATTGCATAAAATGTGATGTTCAGTTGTTTTCTTAATTTGAAAATATTTCTTTTTAAATTAAATGACGTATAAACCAGCCAGCAACCTTATATGATACTGATATCAAACCTTTATATTATGTTCCGCTAAATATGCCGGTGTGTGTATATATAGACTAAGTTTTCATATTGTAAAAGTATACATTTTTTTAGAGGAAGAATTTTCCATGTTTTTGCTAAAAGATGGCCCCTTGCGAGTTTCTCACGCCGGTTCTTCTCGCCAGGTTAGTGCCCGAACCGGTGGTAGGCATCACATTGGGACAATTCCATAAGTGTTATTATTAACCTATGGAATTAAAAAACTTTTTGAATTCAATTATTCAATTGTATCATCAATCAAACTGATTTTTGTGTTGTGTATATTATTAAGACAGCGCAGTTGTTTTCCGCGGTTAAAATAAATCATACTGTATAATTTCATAATTCAATGATAAACAACAAACTAATTATTAATGGTGCGCAATAATTGTATTTCAGAATCCCCTGTCCGGAGTGCGGGCAGGTGTTCAGCAAGAAGACTTACATGACCAACCACTACAAGCTGTTCCATCTCAAGCAGACGCAACACTATTGTAACATTTGCGATAAGGTCAGTCGGGATATCGGTGACGGTGGCCGGTTTCATTGAAACCAGACCAACTAAGCAGGAGTTATATTTATAGTGCCCAAGTGTGTGCGCAATACACAATAGCACTCTCTCACTCTTCCCTTACTCTCGTAACACAGTGGGACGGATGACCGACACGACTGGCGAGAGATCAGGCGCAGGTCCGACTTTTTACATGCCCACCGACGCATGGGATCATCTTTCCTGTCAGACAAACAGGTGATCAGCCTCTATTGTCCTAAACTATTTTTTTTTGTTTCATCGCGGGGATCGAACACACGACCTCCAAAGTCAGGAGCCAATCTCTGAACCACTGGACCACGAAGACGTCAAATTTCAGTCAGTGTCGTTATTAAGACGAGATTTTGCCCATTATTAATAAGCTGATAGGCTTTCTATCTATACAAACAGAGTAATATTACATAATTATATAATACTACTCTGATTTATAATTTCAGAAAGTATAAAGACATTTCTATAAGTTAAAAAATCATTCTGTGGCTAAGAAACTTAGAAATTATTTTTAACTGACTGATATTTATAAATTAGACCAGGGGTCTCCAAACTTTCCAGCCTTAGGGCCATAATGATTACTCCAGTAAGTTCCGAGGGCCAAAACCATATTATCATTGTTGCCGGTGGTAAAAAGTGAAATAGTCCACTGATGGAAAAAAAAGTCCGAAAAAGTACGCAACGTTTAAAAAAGGCTGCAAATCGGACTAAAGTCCGCAAAACGGCAACACTGCATATTATTAATTTTCCTGTCATTATCTGTAATTTCTAGATTAGTCGTAGAGTACGAGCCATGAGGAGTAACGTGACACGACATCTGGTGGACACAAGCGGAAATAGGTTACCTTCTATCGCTAACAGATGGCGCCAATAGCACGTACAGAATAATCTCGTTGATTCGAGAAAGTTCTGGTGTCTTCCACTCACTTCTAGATGGCAGTAATTGGAATATATAAGAAGGCTAGTGGCGCAACCACAAGTCAGTTCCTATGACACTGTTGTGAAATAAAATAGTGCGTACCTCCTTAAAACGTGTTTGTGCGTGTTTAAGTTTAAGACATCTTTGTAACAGTATTTTGATTTGAATTGTTGCTTTTGTGTGTGATTTAGTAGTATGGAAAAGAAGCGAAAAATTGATAGTGAATGCAGAAAATTCAAAGATCAGTGGCACATTCAGTATTTCGTAATTGAGGCGCTATGTTTGATTTGCAGTGAAAGCATAGCCGTTCTCAAGGAATATAACATTAAACGTCATTATGAAACAAAACATTTTCAAAATTACTCAAAATATACAGGAAGTTTGCGGACAGAAAAATTCTAAGCTATGAAGCGCGGATTGATATCGCAGCAATCTTCATTTACAAAACTCAAAACTGAACAAGAGGCTGCAACTCGTGCCAGCTTTCGTGTGGCTCTTGAAATTGCAAAACGTGGAAAACCATTCACCGATGGAGAAATGATCAAAGAATGCATAATTGCAGTAGCCGAAGAAATGTGCCCTGAAAAGGTAAATTTATTAAAAACTGTCAGTATGTCAGCAAACACTGTGGCACGAAGGGTAGAAAACATCGCTGAAAATATATCCTCTCAACTGTTCGACAAAAATGGACATGTTGAGTGGTTTTCTTTGGCCTTGGATGAGTCAACGGATGTGTCAGATACTGCTCAGGTATTGATTTATATTCGAGGAGTAGATAAAAGCTATGAAGTGCATGAAGAACTTCTTGATATGTATAGTATTCATGGCACAACTACTGGTACTGATATTTTCAAAGGAGTTGAAATAGCCATTAATCAAAAGAACCTTCGATGGAAAAACTTGAAATGTATTACAACTGATGGAGGCAAAAACATGAGTGGGAAAGATAAAGGAGTGGTCGCCCTTATGTCAAAGGCTGTAGAAAATGACGGTGGTTCAAAACCATTAGTCTTACATTGTATCATTCATCAACAGTCTTTGTGCGAAAAATGTTTGGATATGTCTGAAGTTCTGAATCCAGTCATATCAACTGTTAATTTTGTCAGATCTTTTGGGCTGAATCACCGACAATTCCGACAATTTATTGAAGAGATTGGAGAAAATGACTTACCTTATCATACTGCCGTACGTTGGCTTAGTTGTGGGAAAGTCCTTCAGCGCTTTTTTGAACTTCGAGCAGTGATCGAAATTTTTTTTAATGAAAAGCATCGCCCTCTTACTGAATTACAAAACAACGCATGGCTGTGGAAGTTAGCATTCTATGTTGATTTGACAAAACATGTGAACGAACTGAATTTGAGATTGCAAGGAGAAAACCAGCATCTTCCTGATTTATACACTAATATCAAATCATTCCGGAAGAAATTGATACTGTTTCAATCACAACTACGAAGTAAATGTTTTTCACATTTTAAAACATGTGAAATATTCAGCTACACCATTGAGACTGAGTTTCCTATCGATTTTGCAATCGAAACTTTGACTGCTTTGAAAATAAATTTGGATACTCGTTTCTCGGACTTTGATGCCATTGCGAATCAAATTAAGATTTTTCAGAATCCTTTTGAAACCCTAGCCCCTGAACTTCAAATGGAAATGATTGATCTACAGTGCAGTGATATAATTAAGAACAAATATCAAAACTCATCTTTGTTGGAATTTTATAATTGTCTTCCACTGACACAATTTGATAATTTGCATAAATTTGCTCGTGGGCTGTTTTCTGTTTTTGGTACTACTTATTTGTGTGAGAAGACCTTCTCCAAAATGAAGTATACAAAAAATGTTTACAGATCTAAATTAACTGATGAGCATCTTAAATCTCTTTTAATAATTGGTACAAGTAAAATTAGTCCACAACTACAAACTATTGTCAGTGGAAAATCTCAATTACATAAATCTCATTAGTATTTCATATGTCATTATGCTTATTATAAGTTATGTTTTTATTTAAAATGTATAAAATGTTAGTTGGATTCATTTCAATAATTTGTTAGTTATTATATACTGAAGTTAAATTTTCTGCATATTATACATGTCTTTACTCATTACAATTCTGTGTTTCTTTATCCAACTTATCACAAAAATAATAACAATAAGCCTTCAACAATGTTATGAGTAGTTAGCCCATGACCATATCAATGTAGATGTCATATTAATAATTATTCAACATAAAATTAGAATACTTCAGTAAACTAAATTTAATTTGCTATAATAAATATGTTCTCTAAAAGGAGTTTTCAACTATGCTAGCTCTCCGCGGGCCGGACAAAATCCGTCCGCGGGCCGGATGTGGCCTTCAGGCCGTAGTTTGGAGACCCCTGAATTAGACAATAATTTGATTTCGTTACAAAGCAGCAGAATTTAAAGATATTATGATATCGAAATATATGTCTTTTTTTTTTAAATTTAATTACAGTACTACAACAACGGGTATGGGTTACGCAAGCATATGCTGTACGTGCACGAGAAGGCCGAGAAGCCGCGCAACAAGATCTGCGACATCTGCGGCAGGGCCTTCCATGTTAGTTGCACGATTTATTGGAGACTGGAGCTATATAATTGCTATTTCCGAATACGTGGCTTTTCAAGGCTGAGACTGTATGCTCCTATATCCGGAACGCCGGTGAAAATTCAGATCACTGAATAAAGAACTCCGCGCTAATACAATGGAGTTGAAAATCGAACACGTGAGCGTCGAGTCAAATGTCAATGTCAAATATCGGCACTCGAAACTTCCATTTTCAACTCTATTAGCGCGGAGTTGTATTTTCAGTTCTCTGAATTTTCACCGGCGTTCAGGATTCCGGAGCATGTAGTCCCAGCCATGGAGGTTAGAATACAGGAGAACGTACGCTGTAGAAAATAGTGTCCCAGAAATATGGGCAAAATAAGTGAGGCGCTGCGATCGCTAAGTTGTCTTAATAAAAGCGGGCACCAATGCCGCGAAGAAAAATATACTACTTATACGTCAGCTGATCCTATGTATTCGTCGTTTGTCTCAGTTCTCTTCTTTATACAAACACATTTGCATCCAATGTCACAATGTGGGTATTTGTAAAAATCAACTGATTTATAAGTGTTACTTATTCTTTGTATGTGGTATCATGATCATACATTCCATGCATTAAATTTAAATCTGAAATTGTTAAATACTTTACAATGTAGTCTTTTAGTAAAAGTTGAATAGTAATATTTTGTTTTCCAGAATCAGAAGATCCTCACCAACCACATACGCACGCACACGGGCGAGCGGCCGCACAAGTGTCCGCACTGCCCTGCTGCCTTCGCCCAGCGCACCGCCATGGTGTCGCACATCCGCACGCAACACAAATACCTCAAATAAATGTCTAGGGTATAAACACAATACTGGCAATATTCGTTGATGTCTTTTGGCGCCAGAAGAAGAAGAAGAAGCAAATATTCCAATACTTTTGATTTATTTCTTTTTCTGGGTTAATTGGTATTCCATACTTTACCTTTATGATCTAGTCTATAGTTTTAAATATTAATTATTATATAAGTCATATTATTTTTAAGTTAAAAGGTAATCTATGTGAAGAAATTGATATAAAAAAATTAACAAAACCAAGCAAAGGGGATACAGTTAAATTGCCAAAAACCACTGATACTTGTTTGAAATATTACTTTATCAATAATTGTTATTAATTAATATAATAATGAAAATTCACATAAATGTGCATAATTCGCGAAAATAAAAACTATTTTATGACTATGTTTTGTTCCTATCTACTAATGATTTTTTAACTATCATATTCGCAAACAGTTTTTACAGATTTCTAATATTAATTTTCTAAATGGCAACAACTTTATAGAATAAAAAAACCAATTATTTGTTTATTAAAAATTAATTCATTTATTTATTTATATATATAATATTATATTCAGCCTTATAATTATATCATTAATATAATGAATTACATTTGCTTATATAATCATAATATAAAGTATAATTTACAAGTAAATATTATATTAATGAGAACTAAATTATCATCATGTCACTGGTAATACTGACTTGGGCTTTTTTACATGATAACATTATTATTCAAGCCTTGTTGTAAAATCATAAAGAATAGATATAATCCTTTCCCATGCAAAAAAATCTAATTTCATAAAAACCATATGGGGTATGCCATAATAATAATTAATATATATGAATATAATAAAAATATATGAATATTGTCAACTTGTAACCTCTTACACACATAATTAAAAAAATATTTATCCATCAAAACAATGGTAGCAATTTCTTTGAATTAATGTTAAGAAAAAAATAACTTTTTCCAAAAACAAAAACACTGCACAGCAGTTTTTTATGACACAAAGTACAATTTTCTGATTCAATCTAAAGAAGGGGAATTTTTGTATGGAGCCCGTTCCCATTACTGTAGCACTACAAGACATATATCAAATGAAAGGGCTTGAAAAGTGTGTCATTATATTGTACGACTAAACCATGGGAGAAAAAGTTAATGAGGGTTAAGGGTTAAAAAAAAATCCTGTATTATTGCACACAGTGTTAGTTAGTTAGTAGTTAGTTAGTTAGTTAGTTCTTACTAGTGTGTGCTAGTAAGGAATAAGTTTTGGGAAGTAATGGTATACTGCAAACTTCAGAAAAGTGTTACATTTTGATAACTACCTCATATTATGAAGAAATGTATGGAAGAATAATAAAATGCTAAAAATAAGCTCATTCCTCAATTTTTTCTAACATAACCCTCATTAACTTTTTTCTCCCATGGTTTCGAGATTTTTCGTCGTACAATAATCATTTTTTAAGTAATTTCATTTGGTATATTATGTCTTGTAGCGCTACCAGGGTGGGGACGTTTTGCCCCTTCTTCTTTAATAGCAAGTAATAAATGAAATTAAAGCATAATTATTAAATAATATTTACATTTACTATTTACTATATTACTAATAATATTTACACAATGGATTCAATGTTGCTGTCTTTGTCTGATGCATTGAAAAAGTTGTGTGTCAGACAAAGACAGCAACATTGAATTATCAGTTGTGTAAATATATTTTTTAGTAAGGGCGGGCGAATATATAGATACAGTTTAATAAAAAAATGTCCTGCAAATTCAATTAAAAAAAAAAAAACTTCATCATACACCTTAAATGAGAGATCAAAGGCCAAAAATGAACATTGCTCTCTGAACTGCTTTTTGTAAATGGATTTTTTGCATTTACTCTTATTTATTTAAAAATGACCTATATGCTCACACAATTCCAATAGTTAGGCATTCATTCACCATATTATGTAATATGATATTTGTATAATGTTTTACAATTTAAAAATATTATTTACATTATATGACATTATTCACATGTATTATGCTAAGGTTTTTAGTAACCATTTCTAAACTTGCTGCATCTGAAAAATTCGAAATATCAGATCATCTTTTTCAACCTGAGGTAGTGGCCCCTAAGGCATACATGTTTCCTCTAATTAGAACATTTCATAACTGTGTAATCCTCAGTTCTAATATTGCATATAAAGCTTTATAACATACTTACACTAATAGGAAACAGGTGGAACTTGCGGCATCATGTTGGTGTATATACAGTGGTTCTCGGCCTTCATGGGAGCCATTTGCTGATGTACCATAACATTCGACATAGGCTGTATTGGAGGTGGATTTATTTCCGGAGGCTTCTTGTTTTTCTTTTCGCACTTTTTAAATTTTATACCTAGTTTATTCAATAGTATTAGTCTCAAAGATTCCTTACCTCCTCTATAGTTTAATTCGTGTTTGGCGGTGGTTAGTATTTTACCTAACGTAGGAATCTCTTTCCGCATTGAGTAGCTATTGACGATGCCGCGCAGTGCACATAGCTGGTAGTAATCTAGTTGTACTTTTGTTTTTCTCACTCGTTTCTTCTTAGGCCCCGTCATTTTGGTTTGAGTCGCTTCCGCTCGCAGCCCTTCCCGTTTTATTCTTTTAATCGTACTCTCTGATAGGCCGGTGGCCGCACAGGCTCGCTTGACTACATTTTCTACGGGAAACGCGTATCCTCTGTTTTGTTTTTCACTTTCGAAGAACTTGATTACCTTATATATTATTTCACGTGCTTGACCGTCGATAGCTTCCTTTTTCTTTTTTTCATTTTTTACCTTCGGCTGCAGTTGTTCGTCTGGCGCTGCAGGAGGCGGTTCAGGAGGATTTTGATTTATTTGTACATTGTTCAGGGGCTGAAGCATAGATTCCTGGATAGGGGGCATAGGATGTAATAGATTTAAATGCTGCACAATAGGCACGTCGGCGACATTCTCCATTGTAATATAGGTATCAATTTTGAGGGCTTTACGTTAACTGTATATAATTAAAACGTAAAAGTTAGCTGTAACAGCAAGTCATACAACAAAATTATAAGACGTTATCAATACTTCTAGGACGTAGCGGCCATTAACAAACCATAAACAAATTACAAAAGTCAAAACAATCATAAATGATAAATTGGAAGATAAGACTAGAGTAAAAAACACTCGCACCTCAAAACCTACCTACCATACTTACAGTTCGAACTTTGAATCATTTTCCATAATAAACACCATAATTTACGGAAATTAATAGATTCCATGGGAATTCTAGTCAGTTTCAGTAGACTTTTCGACCTTAAACTTCATACTGGATGAATTACTTGCACTCCATTTTAAAAAAGAAAAGAAAAATTCATTGACTATGGTCTATAGTTTTTGAATTATGTCACTATGACAATGACAATTGTAAATTGGCATTTGGCAAAAAAAAACGGAATTTTTTTTGTCGAAGCGCTGGAAATATTTTAATGTAGAGTTTCAACTTTGTTTTTAATATTAAAATAAATATATAATATTTTAACTAAGGTTATTTTTTGTAATGTCGAATATAAAGAAAACTGATTCAATATGTCGAGGTTGCTTGGCCACTGATAGAACTCTGACCTCTATTGATAATCATTACCATATTTACCACAAAATAATAAAGGACTCACTAAAAGTGGAAACTTGTGTAAGTACTAACATTTTATTCCTAAAAATAGTTACTTAGTACACTTTCAAGTGTAGCCGGAGCTTAGAGTATGTTTATTTATTCATTGATCCTTAAAAACTAAACGATCCATAACATAAAAGACTATAAAACCTTGCGAAACTATTTTTTAAAATGCTAATTAATGTTACGAAAGCTGATCTGAATATGTGATATAAATAGTATACTCCTTAAGGCCAATTTAAAACGTAAACAAACAAACAATAGCACCCTATAATCCTACCAATTTAAATGTCACTTTTATACCATGGAATAAAAGAACGCAATTTTTAAAATTAAATCTTAACATCCAACCAAATGTGTCTTCATTTGGTTGGATGTTAAAATAAAATAGTATCTGAACAGAGTGTAACTGATAAGTAAATAATAAATATTCTTATCTCAGGAACAGGAAATTCCACTTATGTGCTGGGAATGTAACGCCAGTTTGAGAAACTTTGAAAAGTTCTGGAAGAAAGTGTTAGAAGCCGATATGTTTTTGTCAGATTTAAGTGACGAATTTCAGGTAAAAAAATTAATTACAATTAAATTCTGTATTTAGCAAAGATGTTAAGTGAATTTATATCCTGTTAATATTATAATTCATATTATACTTACACCATTTCTGATTAATAGCATATTTATGCACAAGTAACATGAACCTTTATAGCTTGTTTCCCCATTTATAAAACCCAGTAGCGTAGCGAGTATCAAAATTAGTTTTGATACTCATACATATAAATATATACATATAAATGATACGGCCGATACAGCTGCAGCTAGGCCCCTGGTAAAACCCATAGGGCCTAGCAGGAGCATTTGACAGTGGTGTAAACATAATGTTATTGTGTATAATGTTATGAATTACATTTGTATGACTTTGACAGATTTTCATACAATTGTCATTCAATAAGGTAATGTTAATGCCACTGTCAAATGTTCCTGCTCGGCCCACATTATAATATTACTTATTTAATCATTGATTATATTTTCCAGTTCAAAACACTGTCAACTTTAGCCAAATCAATTAAACAAAATGTTATCGACGTAGAATACAGTGAAGAGAACATCAAACATGATACTGTATTTGATGATAGTAAAAAGAGTAATATAAAAATTGACATTGATCTGAAACAGGAACCATCAGACTATAAGCCGATGGACGATTACAATGACTATCATGAACCTCTAGATTTCAATGACTTTTTTCATAACAATGATTTAGTAGCTGAGAATGTAAAGATAGAGTCCATTGAAAATGTTCCTAGACAGACAGTACATAAAACTAAAGAAGTGAAAAGCAAAGTTAAACTAAAAAAGAAGGAAGTTAAAAAAAATTATAGAGTTGTTTACATGAATAAAAATAATATGAGAATGTATGCAACTATAAGAATAGATGAAAAGGAGATACCGTATTGGATGGAGCTAGAGAAGACGAAAAGGAGTTACAAGAATATGGTGTATAAATGTGAAATATGTATATCGGGCTTCCCAAAGGAGAAATATTATTTGAAGCATGTTAAAATTTTTCATAATGAGGTAAAATATTTGTTTTATTTGTAGGACTAAATCTTTTTGTCAGCATAATCTATTTGGCAAATGCTACGGACAGTTTAAGTGTGCTGCATATTTAAGATAGCTATTGCACTTATTCACTACATAAGAAGATATGTTTAATTGCAAAAGTTTGAATGTCAAACTAGACCGTTCTGCATAGCGCCGCGCCGCTGTTCTGTACTTTTGTTCTTGTGTACTGAATGAAGTTCAATTTTGCATCACTATATTAAAATGCAGTCGCCTATCGTCGCATTTCGGTGTGAGCTGACCCTTAAATGCTACACACACTTCCTGCCATATACGGTTAGTGGGGCACGTCACTGTCACACATAGTAAAGCTGTATGATTATAAGAGCACGCAAAACAGGGGGGTGCAAACACAAATTAGTTGAACTATCTTTAATATTAGAAAGCTTCAGCTACGAATTTTTGTGCATAGCATTATGTTTAATATAAAGTTAAAAAGTCTAAAGTTAGTAATAAAATTAATAAAACTGGAATATTGAGACAACATGTGTACACTGGACACATGTTGTCTCAATATTCAACATTTTGTCTGAATAATGTGTTTTGTTTGTCAATTAAAAATAATAAAACTACAAAATATGTTAAGGAGAAACAAACCTACACCCTTTATACCTTAGTAGTTAGAAATAGTTACCCTTTGGAGGACAGTAATCATAGAATTACATAAAAATGGGGAATTTTCTTTAGGAGAGTATTGTAATTTGTAATAATATACTTACATAGGTACCTGGGTACTAAACAGCCCCGGCCTCAGCGGAACGTAACACGACAGTCGACACTTATTATCACGATACAATCTAAGTAGCGGATTTATGTTTATTTCCCGAATCGTTACCGTTTATTTGACGACCTCTGTGGCTCAATGGTTGAGCGTGTTGGTGCTCAAGCCGGGGGTCGAGGGTTCGAATCCTGCCGAAGGAATAAAAAGTTTTGCCGTGTTCCTGGGTCATGGATGTGTATTAAATATGTGTTTATTATAATAAAATCGTAAATTTGTATATAATATAAAAGTAATAAATATGTACCCGTAACACAAGTTCTTCGAGAACTTACCACGGGATCAGATTGACGTGGTGTGAAGCGTCTATAGATCTTATTATTATTATTAATCGGCACATCGCGGCCAAAACAGGTACTGAACAAGTGATCCAATGTTAAAACTTAAGCTGCATTTCACGACTGTTCGTAAAAACAAGGCTCCAAACAGTTAAAAATATCAGATTCTAAATATAACATGCCCTGGTCACGAACCGAAACTGTCGACGGCTAACTAAATCGGAGTCCTAGGGCTCCGGCCCGTAAAACCTGAGCTTATCGGCGCGACCGCCACGAAGGGTTCAAATACTTAGTTATGAAGGGCGACGTCGCTCGAGCCATTCGGTATATATCAAGGTACTCTGTGAGCCATTCTTTGCCGTTCGAATACAATTAAATGCATCTTATGTACCCACTAGATATTATTAAAATTGATGGCGTGAAAATTTTAACGCGTATTTATTCCCAACAACATTCAAATAGACTCGATTCATAATTCATATTCATTTTAATTTATAAATTTTGACAGAAAAATAATACATTTTGCAGAATTAATGTGTCTGTCGTGTGGTAATTAAGTGACGTTTAAATAAGTAGCTTAATGGTCACTTCACATCGAGACGCAATTTTTTATAGCGATACAAAATCAAATATGCGCGCGGCGTCGTGCGACGTAGTGCTGCATATTATTATAGCATCTTCAAGCATTGTTGCGTCGCGTCTTCGTATAAACTGACCTTTGTGTGTTCTATTCTCTTTGTTTAAGTTTAGATTAAATAAGATTTGAACGAAATACAAGTTTAAGATTTTTAAGATAGTTATTAACTTTATATTTCCTTTGCTCTCCTTTACAGACATACGGCCATTTCGTGTGTGATATATGTCACAGACGTTTGCGCACGAAACATAAACTGGTCCGACATATTACGTCACACTACACTAAATACAAATGTAATTTGTGCGACTTTGAATGCTACCACATCGGTCAAATAGACTCACATTTGTTATGTTCGCACAAAAGGTCCGTTGAATGTCTGAAGTGTGGGATACAGTTCACGTAAGTGTCCTATTAATATATTATACTAGTTGTCCCGACACGCGTTGTTCTGTCTTAGCTATGAACTTGAACATATAAAGAACTAGACCTCCAATATTTCTCACCGTTCAAATCTTCCCGGAACTTCCACAATTCTTTTAATTACAAAATTACCCAAATCAGTCGCCGCCGTTCTCGAGTTCTAGCGAGAGATTGGAACTGCAATCCAACAATCCAATTACACAAACGACAGTCAGTCAAAAAATTAACTGTAGTCTGTAACATTACGGTAACATAGAGACGGAAAGAGAAGGAGCTAGAAACCACTTAGAAGAGATAGAAAAATGGAGAGGATTGGAGGAGGCCCTTGCCAAAGGGAATAATTATGAAAACGAAAAAAATGTTCGTTTTCTGATATCCTTTTTTCCTTTAATTTTCCACAGCCTACAATATTACACAAGCAGAATGCTATGATAAAAATAATTTTAACCTCTGCTGATTTAATTATCTATACAAATAAATAACATTCAAGAGTCTGTTTGTAATTTTAGATTAACAGCTTTGCACTATATATATATATATATATATATATATATATATATATATATATAGTGTAGAATATATATATATGACTCCAAATAAAAATTAACATTAATAATATTATCAATAAACAAATAACAAAATTACTTTACAATAGAAGATACAATTATTAACTAGCTATAGAAGAGACTCTTTCGTACTCCATCCACTTATCAGCAAACATATCACACTCAGGATTGGCGGACAGAAGGGCGTTGAGCAGGTCTAACGCACGGTACAGTGCAGTGGGGACTCAGGTCTCGCGACAGATCGATATGCCGGCAGTGCGAATAATTATATATAGTAATAATAAGTATAGTATATATAGTACTAACAATAATAAAAAAAATATATTTTTTAAATCCGTCTTGTCTGTTCCGACTAATCTCTGAAACGGCTGAACCGATTTTCACGGCACTTTTACCAACAGATAGTTGATGTTATAAGGCTACTTTTATCTTAGGGTTCCGTTTAAAGACGTTGCTTTCCGTTTCTCTTAGTTTAACGAAAACGAAGTTGCGGGCACTAGCTAGTTATATACTATACAGCAGCAGTCCCAAAGGTGCTTTGCGTGCGTTGATGATGAATGCAAATTTTCAGTCAGTTTCCTCACTTCTTCGAGCACTACAGGCGACTGCACAAGAAGGTCACCTGCGATTACTGCGGGAAAAGCTTCATTACGAAAATGAAGTTGATCAATCATATACGGTGAGCTAATTTAATAAAAAAAACCTGAGCCGACCGCCCGGTCAGAGATCACCTTTTGGGGCTTACAGGTGTAAATATTATTACGTCTTTGTTTTTTGCAATCTGTGCAGATTCCCATCAAATCTTGGTAAAGTTGACAGTATTTCACAAAATCATTTCCACCGATTGCCACATGAAAGATATTAAAACAACAATAAAAAAGACAAAAGAAAAATTAAAACAGCTTACAATTCGTCAACGTTTCACATAACAATGTTCCCCGTTCTAGGAAACAGCACGACATGCACCGGTGTGAAGCTTGCAACAAGACGTACTCTACGTTCGACGCCCTCGTCCGCCACGACCGCTTACACCACGAGAAGTCCGCGCGCGAGCTGTGCTACTGCGTCGAGTGCAATATACAGTTCGACAACGTCTCACTCTACAGGCGCCACATCAAGATGAGCGTCAAACACAGGCAGAAGCCGGGGTGAGTATACACCGGCGTGAAGTGTGCTACAGTCCGCACCGCGTGAAGTCCGCGCGTATACACCGCGCGAGCTGTCCATACGCGTCGTGTTCGTTGAGCACATGTAACGTATTCGTTGCGCGCCCGCTCCGCTTTGAGGACGCTCGCAATCCGCTAGTATAACAAGACCCTTAAACTGGGGTATAGGTCAGGTACCACTCAGACAACAATGCCCGCGCAGTACTTGAAAAGTAAGCTGTTTAGTTGCAAGCAACTCATAGTTCATATATTACAAAATGTAACGACTTGCTGGCTGTTAGACATAAAATGATTAAATTCTAATTTTTTAACGTTCCAGGATACCGTGTCCGGAGTGCGACAAGATATATAACAGGCGGTGCAGCATGATCAACCACTTTAACCATGTGCACCTCAAGAAGACGAAGCACTACTGTCAGCCGTGCGACAAGGTAAGCATTCAAGACTAAGAAATTCGTATTTACTAACCTTTACAATATGATGCGGGCGGTTAGTGCCACTGTGCGAGAGGGTAAAATTGTGATGGCTTATAGACGACTGTCAGATAAAAAAGTGCCATGGTCCGCGAAAAAAAACTGGACGTAAATTCTACACATTACTTATTTCTGTCGCCGCTATAACAACAAATACAATAAATATAAAAACAGAATAAAACAATTATTTAAATTGGGCTCACATACAACATTAACATGAATTTTAGGCCGTTTTGTACGGAACCCTTCGTGCGCGAGTCGGACTCGCATTTGGCCGGCTTATTAATTAATTAATTTATTATTATCCAGTATTTCCTGAACGGTTTCCGCATCCGGCAGCACATAGCCAGCGTCCACGACAAGGTGCCGCGAATCAAGGACAAAATGTGCCCGTACTGTGCTAGAGGATTCTCGGTAAGTGAACCAGCAGGCGCGGTCTAGAGCGGTCATTCTGTGGAACACCTTGTATTACCACTCCGGTAATACAAGGTGGTCCACAGAAGTGAAAATGGTAAAATACAGGTTTTTCTAAATATTCACCCAGAGATGGCCGCAGAAGTTTCAAATATTGTCAACCGATTCGGCAATAAAAATAGGAGGCTTCCATTTGTTATACATTGTATATTATATTATTATTTGTGACCCCCTCCAAAATAAATGTATTGATTGTACAGTGGGTTCATGGTGGAAATTCATGTTTCACAGTAATACACTAGAGTTGAAACGAGTGTCGAGCTGTCATATATGACATTGACATTTGACTCGACACTTGTGTGTTCGGTTTTCAGCTCTATTGTAGTAGCGCAGAGTTCTATTTTCAGTGCTCTGAATTTTCCTCGGGATTCCGGATCATATAGTCCTAGAGCCTAAGGCTAATATTTTTATATTGTTTTCCTTACATTAATATTTTTTAATTCCAGACCAACCGTATCCTGGACAACCACATCCGCACGCACACCGGCGAACGGCCGTTCGAGTGCGAATACTGCCCCGCGTCGTTCACGCAGCGGCAGGCGCTGGTATCGCACACGCGCGCCATACACAAGATATTGGATTTTAAATAAATGTTGTTGGTTATGTTTCTTGTTTTATTTTACTCCCACATGTACACGTTGTTAGTTGTTACATAAAGTAAGAAACAGAATGTACTTATTGCCATTGTAAAATGCACACATACTAACGGCATGGTAAAACCTGACCTATAGTTAAAAAAAACAACAAAAATCTTGGATGTGAGTGCGTTTTTAGTTTTCATAATACACGATACGATACGCCGATCGTGGGCGCGTTTGGCGTTTACTAGGAATTTGTATGTGATTTAACCCAGTTGTTTCATTTACAACTAGGTGGCGCTGTACAAGAAAAGAAAAACACGCAATTAGCACCTGGTATTCTAAATAATGACAAAGACAATTCATATTGAAAATCAGGAAACTGAATTTAAATGTTATTAATATTATACTTCAATATTATTCTTATCTCGTCAAAGATAAGAACGTTTTCACTATGGAATAAGAATATACAGTTTTCACATTACACAGTACGATATTGCTTATTGCATCCGTTAATGACAAATACATTATGATTCATGAAACATGTACCTACCTCTGTTAATATCGGTTATCAGATTGGATAATGGAATGTGCATATTTTATGCTGACATAAGAACGTTTCCGGTCCGATAAGCGATTTTGTATCGAGTAATGCGAAAACGCTCTCTTATCCCAGCTTTTTGTCGTGTTTCAATAATATAAGTCAGGCGGCTTTACCGTACCTGCTCGTAAATACAAACTGATGAAGCAAACATTGTTTGCATTTAATTCGAACTACCTTTTGTAAGTAAAAAGAAATAGATGTCAACAGCTGATATATGTCAAAATCAGCTGGTTTTGTATTGGAATTTGTATACAAACAGAAATACAGAAGAAGAAGTTAGATCAATGATTTTTTTGTTTTTTGTGAGCATTAGAATTTAAATATGTAATGAGTAAAATGTGTTAGCTCGCGATTGGGATATCTATCTATTTAGTTTCAACAATTAAGTATTTATAAACACAATATGGATAATTCTTCGGAAAGTGTTTTAAAAACTGTTTGCTGCACCTGTGTAAGCGTCGATAGAAAACTATTTCAGTTGTGTAGAGTTCCTGAAGGTCTTTACAATTTGTACTATTTACTGTCTTACGATACAGAAGCATATAAGGTTCGTATGGTGTACATACGTATCAGGCTTTTAAGAGGTTCCTAATTCATTTGATTGTGAATAAAAACAAAGATTGATTGCTAAGCTGTCCCACAGCTGGTCATAACATTTTTTTAATTTCTTACTTTTCAATTAATTGCTGTTTAATTTATTACAATAAAAGCTTAGACAATATGTTTTGTAAGTTGCTGGAGGTACAAACTTGTATATAAATTGTATTCAAATTAGGATTTTGTTTAACAATTTTTCAGGAAGGCTTTTTAAAGGGGGCAGCTAACTTATTCATGTGCTGGGAATGTGTTTCACTGTTGAAAAGAGTTTGTGAATTCAGAAACAGGGCTTGCGAGGCACAGAAGGAGCT
The DNA here is from genome assembly GCA_037179445.1 of Phengaris alcon alcon. Classification (NCBI taxonomy): domain Eukaryota; kingdom Metazoa; phylum Arthropoda; class Insecta; order Lepidoptera; family Lycaenidae; genus Phengaris; species Phengaris alcon. The sequence goes on along the minus strand of JAYRCH010000482.1, from coordinate 227,682 downwards.
GTCACTCATATCTTCAGGACTTAAGGTAGGTACCTATAGAATATGAATATAATTAAAAAAACAGAACTAGAGCTACATGGTTCTTTTTTTAATTATTTTTATGGGATTCATAAGAATGTGTTTGCTAAACATAAATAGTTTATCAATAGTAGATAATATTATAACAATTAATGTTTTATGAGTATTAATTATTTTAGAATAGATAAACATAACATGTTTAAATATAATAATAATAATAATATCTTTGAACGCTTCACACCACGTCAATCTGGCCCCGTGCTAAGTATCCGGAGAACTTGTGTTACAGGTACCAGAAAACAGGAAGTATATTTAATACTTTTATACTATACATATATTTAAGGTTTTTACTATATTATACACATTTTTAATACACATCTATGACCCAGTAACACAGAAAAACTTTTCGTTTCCTTGGCGGGATTCGAACCCGTGACCCCCGGCTTGAGCACCAACGCACTAAACCACTGAGCCACAGAGGTCGTCAAATAATGATGTACTTTAAATATTTTCCAGGCCAAATACAGCTGGAAATGCCTCTCAGCATTGTCAACATATCACAAAAACAGTTTTGATGAGACTTACACAGAACCAGAAAATATTTCTTGTGATCCTAATTTTGTAGACTGCGGTCCAGACATTGAGATAAATACTGAAAGTGAGACGGACGATATACCTCTTTCAGATTTACAATTTAAGGAAAAAGAAATCGAACATACAAATGGAGAGGCAAAAGATTTTAATAAAAAAAGAAAACACTTGGGAAACAAACTTGGCGCTCAACCGAGGATAGACAAAGCAACTTATACATTTTCTTGTACAGAGTGTGATGAACATTTTGAGTGAGTTCAATTTTCACTAACTGCTGCTTCTTATGACCTTAAAATAATTAATGAGTGGGCCAAGCTTATTGGCAGACTCGTAAGAAAGTGTAAGAGTATTGATCAATTTCAACTTTATTCAATATATATTTTTTTTCAGAAACAAAAACAAAAGATATAAGCACATACAGCGGTGCCACAGAGAGTGGTTCAAGTGTGCTACCTGCGACAAAAAGTTTGCATTCAAAAGCACTCTGAATAGACATGAGCAGTTGAGTATAAAATGAAGATAACATTTCTTAAGAATTTGTTGTGACACATTTTTATTGAATGAATTTAGACAAGATGTTTTGGGAAACCTTTCATGCGTCATTTGGTTATGTACACAAATCACAATTTATTAAACAACGGTCCTCTTCTACTCAGACTACACATGGGCCCGCTACCACGATCGCAGTGCCCCACATGCGGCAAGCTCGTGCGTCGCGACCTGTGGCGTACGCACGCACGCACGCACGCCGCGCGTACACAGTACGCATGCGTCGCGTGCGACAAGCGTTTCGTGTCACGCGCGTCCTACGAGCACCATCTTAAATATACGCTCGCGCACGCCACGTGCGATGTTTTGAAGTGAGTAAATTAAATCCATACATAGGCTGTTTATTTTAACAAGCTAATACCTACTCAAATAAGTACGCTATCTGTCTTGTGAATCTAAATTGATCTAAATGTTCAGCTGCGGTTCGCGATTTCGATTGCGTACAACGAACATATTTCTATTTCACAGGTTTTTTTTACGGAATCAAATGTCTTCACTCGTCAAATTCTTAATTGTATTTATTAATAATAATAATATATATGGACGCTTCCACACCACGTCAATCTGGTCCTGTACTAAGTATCCGAAGAACTTGTATCACAAGTACAGGGACAACGGAAATATATTTACCTAATACTTTTATACTATTCACATATTTAAGATATTAATTATACTATACATATATTTCATGCACACCCAAGATCTAGGAACACACTAAAAATTTCTGCCTCTTCGGCGGGATTAGAGCCCGCGACCTGTGGCATAAGCGCCGACACGCTAACCTCTGAGCCACGTAAGTCGTCGATTTCTACGTTAAATTTCATCAAAATGGGACGCGAAAACGAAGCACAGTGAATTTTCGCTTTAATATTATAATTTTCTTACACCGGTGCATATTTTTCCAGGTACAAATGCAGCACGTGCGAAAAGGGCTACCGGTCGCGGGCGGAACTGCGCGACCACGTCAATTACCAGCACCTCGGCCGCACGCGACACAAGTGCCCTATCTGTGATAAGGTACGACGATGCGTCACAGTTCTCAGTTAGCGTAATGTATTCTTTAATCCTTAAGTTTAAGTGGTGAAATTGAATTTTAGATAGATATGATAAGTAGGTATGTTACGATACTAAACGTATGCTATGGCATTTATAGCAATTTTAAAGAAGTTTGCACGTCAAAACTTGTCACTGGCAGGCGCTGGCGACGCGACGCTGCGTGACGCGTCACGTGCGGCGCGCGCATCACGGCGTCAAGGAGAACGCGCGCGACAAGATATGTCAGACATGCGGAAAAGCTTTCAGTGTAAGTTCATTCCAATGTACATTAAAGACTCGTATATAAGGTTGTTCAAAAAACCTGAATAAAAAAAATATTATACTGAATAAAATTACACTGCGCTCTCTCAGGAGTTGAGGTCATTATTCTTACAGAAAAAGCTGCTTTAAAGTGGAATCCAAAGACTTTGCCTAAATAACATCAATATAATCAGATGTGTGAGGTCGATGACCCTAACAGTGCCGTAAAGAACGTACTGCAACTTGACATAATAGGTAAAGTAAGGCCAACGAGACAAGATATAAAAAACGTAAATAAACGGACCGCTACTGAGTTGCATTATGAAAGTGAGTTAATATTATATCTGTCCTTATCACTCGTATGCAATAATGACGTCAGTTGGTCGACGACAGCTGTCGTAGCGTGTTTCGTGGTACAGGAAAGCGGCCAGTGCCACAGTTGTCAACATTTGGTCCGCCAAACAATTGTGAACAAGTTCATTCCTGTTTGGATTGCGTTCGAAGTGATACATATTTTTTCGTCTCCGTATTTACTTGGTTTTTTGTTGTTATTATTCCATTTCGGTTAGTTTTATTTTTGATTTTTGCTGTTATTGTGAGTGCTTAGTTGTTGATTTTAATTATGGAATCACAGCCTGGCAGCTCTAGACAACCTTTGAAAGAAATCAATTCACCACGCAAAAAGCGTCAAAAGGTAAGTTAATTTATTAATTCATTTCCACTTGAACCATTACCATAATTTTGATTTTTATGGTTCCATACCAAAAAAGATTCATTTTATATAATAATAAGAAAATAGTCTAAAATGTACCATTCCTCACATTTTTTTTATTTACAGCGGACGTATTTTACATCTAATGAAAAAGGAATGGTCGTTAATGTGCACAAATACGTGAAGCAAACTTGGCCTACTGATGAATATCCGTACAAAACAAGTATAATGGAGAAAACAGCGAGCATTTTGGGCATCGGTGTCGCTTCCGTATATAGAATTATAAAAGAATATGCAACAACTGGGAATGTACAAAGCCCATCAACAACCAAAAAAAGGGTCACATTCTCGGAAAAAGTGGACGAGTTTGATAAACAGGCCATACGAAAGAAAGTTCATAGCTTTTATCTGAAAAGCGAATTACCTACATTAAAAAAAGTACTCCAAGCTGTCAATGATGATGAAGAATTACCTAACTTTAAGAGATCGACATTTCAGCAAATACTTAATCATTTAAAATTTAAGTATATAAAACGACAAAGAAACAATGCTTTAATAGACAGAGACGACATTATACTATGGCGAATATTAATTTATACTTAAGAAAGATTAAAAAATACCGAACGGAGAATCGCTCTATATTGTATATGGATGAAACATGGGTGAATGCAGGTTTGTCAAATAATTGTGCCTTTATTATGTTAATAAATACTAGCTTTTGCCCTTACTTTACTTACTGCCTCCGTTGCCGAGTGGGCTGAGCGTGGGCTCTTAATCTGGAGGTCGCGGGTTCGGTTCCCGCAGGGGACACACATACTAAAAAGTCACTTTATTTGTTTTCTCTCGTTGGGTTTCTGGGATCGATAAGCCTTGCAGCCCACAAAATAAGAAGATGACTTACTAAAATAATTAGAATTTTCGGCAGTGCATATCACTGGTAATGTAAAACTTATTTCGTTTTCAGGGCACACTGTTTCAAAAACTTACGTGGATACTACAATAACTTCAAAACGGCATCTTTTATGGAGGGACTGAGTACGGGTGCAAAGAACCCTACTTCAAAGGGCAGACGACTGATTGTGGTGCATATGGGAAATGAAAATGGTTTCACAGAGGAGAGAGAGAGAGAGAATATTTTACCAAAACTTGGTGAAAATGCTGTAGTGGTACTGGAAAATGCTCCTTACCACTCAAGACGCAAGAAAAAACACCCACCAGAGCATGGAGAAAAGCAAGTATTCAAGAATGGCTGGTAATAAAGAACTAAGCTATGATGAAAAAGACGTAAAGGCAGAACTTTTAAAGAAAGTGAATGACGTAAAGGCGAACTACCAAAGATACGCTGTGGATGAGCTCGCCAAATTGCCTTATCATTGCGAGCTCAATCCCATTGAACTCGTATGGGCTGACATAAAGGGACACGTAGCTCGCAATAATACTACATTTAAATTTGAAGATGTGAAAAAACTGCTACAAGAGGGGATCCAACGTGTATCTGCTGATAAATGGCGAAATTGTGTGGATCATGTAATAAAAGTCGAGGACAATTTTTATAGCAATATTGACAACATGATTGATAATACAATAGATAGTTTTATCATAAACACAGCTGACTCGGACTCTTCCGACGAATCATCTTTGTCTAGTACAGACGACAGCGATTAAAATTCGAACTTTATAATAATTTATTCCAATAAAAATGTTTTGAACCCCTGAAAATTTGTTTACATTCTTTATCTCGTCTGGTTGGCCTTACTTTAGATCATAATATGCCCAAAATATCCGTAATTGATTTTGAACAACTTTAACTATTATATCTAACTCTTAAAACCCGTACAGAGCGTAGCTAAGTGAGTAGGAAATAATAAATGACAGTAAAAACATTTTTAATATCTTTCAGGGCGCCAAGAGTCTCCGCGAGCACGAGTGGACGCACACGGGCGAGCGTCCGCTGGCGTGCGCGGAGTGCGGGCGCGCGTTCCGCCACAGCGCCGCGCTCGCAGCGCACCGCCGCCGCCTGCACAACATGGCGGCGCGCGCCAGATCGCCTGTCGTGCTCGCTGACGACATCGTACAGCCGAAAACCACGAACGATGATAATTACAGCTAAGATTCAATTAAATCTAAACGTAAACAAAAATAATATAGAACACACAATGCTACCAATTTACATGCCACTTATTTAACGTGCAGTAAAGAAATGACACGTTAATATATAATAGGCATGTTGCCTAAAAAAAATTTCGTCTATTCGATGTTAGACAACATGTTAAGAAACAAGCTAGAACCCATTTTCGTAATTTTAATAAATAACGAAGATACAAACAATTTAAATTTACAATATGAAAGAAAGCGATATATCGGCTTGTAACGTCACAAGTTGCACCATGTCATTACAAAATGTATGGCGGTTACAAGTTGTGACGTAATAAATCGTTTTGCGAAAAAGAGATGGGCAATATTTTTATATGCTTATAATTTTTAATCGCCTCAACTTCTATACCTATTTCTTTTAGATTTATGTATCTTTAATCAACAATTTTGAATTTTAATTTATAAAAATGTGAAATTCCACACTAGGCAACATCCCTATTTGGTCGATTTATTTATGATTACATAATCGTTTACGTTTATATTACATTGGATTTCAACGCAGAGTATATATTAAAATTTAAAACTATTTAATCAAATCTTAATAAAATATTATTGTACTTCTAAGATATTTTGATTTTTTAAATTTAAGTATACAAATAAATATAATTCGTGTTTTTTTGTAATTTTAAATGAACAGCTTTTCACTTAATGCATATGAAATTATGTACGGTACTTACAATTTTTTTTAATTTTGTCTGTCTGTCTGCTTTTTCCGGCTAATCTCTGAAACGGCTGGAGCTATTTTCGCGGGTATTTCACTTGTGTTATATGGGTTGCGATTAAAAAAGAAGGGTTACGTTTCCGTTACTCCTACGCAAACGAAATTGGCGGGTACCAGCTAGTATTATATAAAATAATGTATGTTCATATTTTATTTACAAATTTTACAATATAGGTATGTATAATATAAATACATCGACATTAAGGTTAACTGTTAACAGATCCAGAAGGCCAGTCCTCATCGACTAATACCGATTTATCGGTTGTTTTGAGGTTAGGTTATGTGGCGTGCAGCAGCTTGTTGTGCGTGTAGAGCGCGGCGGAGTGCGCGAAAGTGGCGGGGCAGCGCGCGCACCGCAGCGGCCGCTCGCCCGTGTGCGTGCGGATATGCGCTTGCAGGATCGACGCTGTCTGCAATAAAAAAGTAATACAAGTTTCTTATGACTATTTGTCACACATCAGACGACTTCACATTAGCGTTTTTCGTATGCGCATGCGTTTTTTCATAACGTGTGTACGTGACGTATGGCGTACTCAGTTGACGTATTGATTTTGCAAATTTTAAACTTGAACAAAACTTTAAGGGTGTAAAAGAGACCCTTAATTCTACTTGATTACATGATTAGCAATGTCAATAACAAGAGGGGCTCACAGTAAAGCCGCGGCCGCAGTGGTCGCATATTTTGTTCCGCGGCGGTCGCTTCTTTTCGTGCACGAACTCCTTGTGCTTTTTAAGGTTTGAACGGTTTTTGAACACCTGAAAATCATATAAAAAAAACTTTGAGTACAGTATTAAGAGAATTGTGCGAATGGATGAGTATGAAATTTAGCACAGTTAAAGTATATGTGGAGGGAAGGTGTGCAGAGAGCTAATATTTTATCAAACATTGCTTAGAAATACATAAAATTAATAAAAATCACTACCATTCACTTGTAAAATAACAGTACTTAGGTTAAATATGTCTTTCACATTCCATATATGATAGACAACATTTCGGCGTTGGCGATCCCATTTTTACAACGTTGGAATTACGACTTTACGGCACTCACAATAAGTGTTAGCATGTAGGATGAGGAACGATATATTGTTTTCTTTATTTAGCCAGGTCTCTATGCTATAGTAATTACTCTGAGTATAGTGTATTGTTGATAGTTCATCACGTTACCCACACATTATAGCACATTATAGCACATACGGGTAGTGGGTCGTGTCACTGTCACACAAATGAAAGCTGTATAATTAAAAGCGCATGCAAACATAGCGCCGCGAGCACATGTAAGTTCAAATATCTATAAAACCTAGCAATAATTTATGCAGAGAGGTTAAAACATGTCAATTCTCGAATATTTTTTTTTATTATATTTACGGAAGTTATGTTTAGTGATGCGAGCCAATCGAATCTATTTATATACTTACTTCGATCTGATTCAATGTAATTTAAATATGACGAAATTCGACCAAAATATGCCCGGTTTCTGAGGTTTTTTGTCGGTAATTTATCTATTCAATAAAGCTTTTGATTGGATGACGATTACTGGCGACAAAAAACCTCAGAAAGCGGGCATTAATGTGACATTGTAGGTATTTCTTTGAGAAGCAAAACAAAGAAACAGAATGTCGATTCTTCTATTTAAATCTAACAGTTTCGATGCAGACTCGATACAGAATAAAGAAAACAGCTACATAGTTAGCTTTCGATTTGATTGCACTACTACAAGCATGCGGTGTGTCCACGATTGTGTGCAAAAATTGTGGGCCGGTGAAGGGGACATCAGAATTTTCATCAAACGGTCTACCCACTCGGCCACGAGCGCTCATTGGCATTGGCTCTGAGGGTCAGTTCTGCTAAATAAAATCTGCAATAATACAATTACAATCAAGTCCCGATACGCTAAAACTGCCAAACCGGTATCCTCGATAACGTTAAACCATTGGTCGAAACTTCACTAAATCAGTTTACGACCAAAAGTATCTTCACTTTTGGTCGTAATATATTTATGTCGTAATAAATTATAGTTATGATACAATCAAAGTGAAATGAAAGTCTACTTTAAATGCGAGAATTGAGCTTCTGGTAGCATTATAGCAGCTTTGTTTACATTTGGATCACATTGAATTGGAACGGAGTAGCTATATCTGCGATTTTAACGGCCAAATACTGAAATGCCCAAAATTAAGAGGCCCTCCTATTCACCGGCCGTCGCTGTCTCTGCTAGCCGAAACGACAAGTACAGCGTGTGACTTGAGAGTCACTTTAATTTAACTACCGTTCCAGTATTCGGGCGTTAGTAATCTACCTTGGCACACAGGTTGCAGGCGTGCTTCGCGTTGTGTCGGTGCACCCATTCCACGTGCTCCTGCAGAGAACTGTTCGACAGGAACTTGGCATCGCACTCCGAGCACGCAAACCTGTTCGCAAAAATAATCGCCATCAGCCTCCGTGGTCCGGTGTTTGCTTGGGTCTAGACTCGCAGGTCGAGGGTTCGATTCCTGATTGTCTGACAAGAATGATGATCCTAAGTCGGATGGTCATGTAAAAAGTCGGTCCTGCGCCTGATCTCTCGCCAGTCGTGTCGGTCATCCGTCCCACTGGGTTTCGAGAGTAAATGAAGAAAGAGTATTCTTGTGTACCCAAGTGTGTGCCACTATAAAATTAATATATTTTCTTTGATTTTCTAGATATCGAGTCGTGTAATTGAATTTTAGCTCGACATTATATATATGTAGCTGGCACCGGCGTCAACCCACAACGAGTCATTTAATTATTATTCTTTTTTGACGGCATATTGCTAGATAATAATATAATATTTACCAACCTTTGTAACTACCAAACAACTAAATACAGTATCCCACGGGAACAGGATAACAAATAGCTTGTGTTAATCTCGAACTCATACTGCCATAACAAATTTCATCAAAATCCGTCCGGTTGTTATTTCATGAAAGAGTAACAAACATCCATCCATCCTCACAAACTTTCACATTTATAATATAAGTGAGTAGGATTAAATTGTATGCCATATTTCCGCTTATATAACTTATTCTGAAAGAGTTGCGTTTCTAACCTATTTAGAATCAAATTATTTCCATTTTCACATACTTCCTGTCAGCGGCGTGCACGTGCGCGGAGTGCGTGCGCAGGTGGTGTCGCAGGCCGAGCGGTGAGCGGAACTGCGCGCGGCAGGGCGCGCAGTAGGCGGGCGCGGCGTGCGCGGCGGCGTGCGCGGCCAGCCCCGACTTGCAGCGGTAGCGCCGCCCGCACTCGCCGCACACGTACACGCGCGGGGACGCACCGTGGATGGAGCTGCACAGTGTCGCATATTGACAAAAGTAAGTGTCAATGTCATTTTTGACATTGACAGATGTCATGAAGTAAAGCCTATTGAGTTAGTTTATTTTAGTTGGCCAAAAGGCTATAAATAGTGTAGACGTATATTATTGTGTTAGGGACACACCTCATATGTAATACGTATCTGTTAAGCACCAATAAAGGAGTATATAAGAATTGTTGCTGTATTGTTATCATCACCACTCAGGCACAAGAAGGACATACAAATCAAGAGGTCGTAGCCCGCTACACACAGATATACACACTACTGTCAACCCCGCCGCGATTCTCGCGAGAGTTATAATAATAACTAGCTATTACCCGCGGCTCCGCCCGTGTAAGTACAGTATCCCACGGGTACCCTGTACTTTTTGGGGATAAAAAGTAGCCTATGTCCAGAGCCTAAACTACTACTATACAAAATTTTAGTTCAGTATCATGAAATAGTAATAAACGTCCATCTATCCATCCATCCTCTCAAACTTTCACTTTTATAATAGTAGTGGCATAATATCTATCAGTGGCGAAGGCTGGTTCTCTTTCATAGACTGTATAATAGGTAGGGATTTGGTTGAGGGTCTTCAGAAGGTAAGTGGTAAGTTAAGCCGATAGGAATAGAGTTATAGCAACCCCACGCCACTGATATCTATGGATGCTTTCACACAATGTCAATTTGGTCCCGTGGTAAGTTCTCGAAGAACTTGTGTTACGGGTACCAGACAATGGAAATATTATATTTAATATTTGTTTTACTTTATTTATATTTAAGATTTTTATCATATAATACCTACACATATTTAATACACATACGTGACCTTGCAGGAGCGCAGAAAACTTTTTGTTCCCGGACGGGATTCGAACCCACGATCTCCGGCTTGCTAATGCGGCGCCAATGCGCTATAGCCACTGAGCCACAGAGGTCGTGGAGTAACATCAAGACTCATGTCAGTCTTTCTTTAACCCTAGACGAAAACCGAGGGCTGTTATAAGTGTGACGTGTTTGTCTGGCTGTGTGTGTCTGTCCGGGGCATCGTAGCTCCCAAATGAATGTACCGATTTTTATATTTTTTTTTGTTTTAAAGCTGGCATGATCGAGTGTTCTTAGCTATAATTCATCATCAATAGCTCGCTCACTTCTCAACACACTATGCCCACTCACAACATATGAACGCGCAGGCCGGTCTTGTTGACGAAGGTGCTGCCGCAGTCCGCGCACTCCACCTTCGCCGAGCGGTGCTTGTCCAGGTGGTAGCGGTAGCTACGGTGCGACCTGACATATAAACAAAAAAATATATGATTATGACACCAATTATAATAAAAAAAACATAATTAAAAAATTAAGTACCTAACCCCCGAATTGTCAAGCAGTGAGCGAGCTGATGATGATGATGAATTAAAGCGCAGAACAATCTCGATCAAAACAGCTTTAAAACAAAAAAGACGCATCTGAATCGGACCTCTTGTTTAGGATCAACGATGGCACAGACAGACCACGTCATACTTGTAACACCCCTCTTCTTGCGTCGGGGCCGGGGGTTAAAGATAGGGTGTGTCATGGAGTCGGCCGATTATTGTACGTGAATACACACGAAAATGACCTCAATATGGTGGCGCTTCCCGTCCAACGCGTTACATAGTGATGTAAGCAAGCGTTGGACGGGAATTGCTAAGGGTAGCATAAACAACTCTTTGATTATCCTCTTTAATAGTAACTTTAATGAGACAATTATCTCGTCAAAATGTAACACTAAACGTACAAAGGGTTTCGTACAAAACGGCAAAAAAGGTACCTACGTTTGTCCCCCCCCCCCCCCCTTAAATGTTTATTTTATTCTGGTTTTAGTTTATAAAATAAAAATACTAAACCGCTATTATAATAGCGGTAGCAAAATATACATCATATGAGAAACTGTCAAAAACAACTCGGTTCACGAGATACGGCCTGGTAACAGACAGACAGACGTCCGTCTCAAGCCAAGTCTCAGTAATAGGGGGACCCTATTACTGAGTTTTTACCCTGTGGGTACGGAACCATCAACACTCACTCTGTGGTATAGTCGCACATTTTGCAGGCGAAGTGCGTGTCGATCTTGCCGTGCAGCTCGTTGTAGTGCTTGAGTACAGAATAGATGTTAGTGTACCTCTTGTAACACTCCACGCATTCGTACCTGACGACAAGAAGTTGGTCTGAGTCATGAAATAACTACATTTTTTAAACTTTTACATTTGTTAAAATCAGACCAGTAGTTTAGGCGCTACGGTGGAACTATAAATTGAATACATACAAAGACTGCCAAAAAAGGTAAAAACCCTCAGTACAAGTACTAAAGCATTCTTTAATACTTGTTTTATGTAAAAATCCATAGACATAAAGAATAGACCACGATTTGAAAAGAGACACAACATAATATGTGCATCTTGTTCCTGCCTGTTCCTAATATTGTGGATAACAACTTATAAGTTAAAAGACATTGGTGAGTAAATGGTGACACACAAGCATTTGTTTCATGTTTATGACGGATTTTATAGTTTATATACTCAGAAAAATGTTGTATGTATTGGGTTGCCAACTCCAAATTTAAACAACTAGGATTTGAAGTTGGAATAACAAGTACAATTTAGTTTTGCCTAGTGTGCAATATCACATTTTAATAAATTAAATTTTACAATAGGTATTTAGATTGACGCGATTATAAATTATAAGCAAATAAAAAATATTGCCCATCTCTTTCTCGCAAAACTATTTGATACGTCACAAGTTTCTACCGTCATACATTTTGTAATGACAAATGTATGGCGGGTGAAACTCGTGACGTCACAGGCCGATATATCGCTGTCTTTCGTAATGTAAATTTAAATTGTTTGTATCTTCGTTATTTTTTAAGATATACGAAAATGGGTTCTAGATTGTTTATTAACATGTTGTCTAATATCGAATAGACGAAAAAAAAATTTTATGTAACATGCCTATAATCATATTTTTTCGTAAAAGTAGTTATTTGAACAAAATTAAATTAGAAACAAAAATTGTAAAAGCGGGGCGCGAATGTTAAAATACATTATACCACCTTTTCAGGGCGCTTAAAAAACTCAGGACGCTGCTTTAAAACTATCCAGAACACCTCAGGACACTGCAAAAACTAGGACATGTCCTGGGAAAACAGGAAGGTTGGCAACCCTAAGATATACTGACCGCCTAAAATGCCTCTTATTGTGTTCATCGAATGATGTCTTAGTGCTCAGGACTGACTTGCAAATTTTACAAGTGAAACATCCTTTTTTCTGCAACAGAACTTTTTATTAGTGTCTAAAAATGCAATAGCTTTCTATTTTTAAAATAACAATATTCTTAGTTCTCACCTTGGTATGCCGTTTCTCAATATGATCCTTTAGAGTTAGCTCATGATCGAAACCAGTGATACATTTCTCACATTTGAAAGGCAGATTCAAATACCCCGGCTTTGTAATATCATTTCTTCTCTCCTCCAACATTTCATCCATTGATAAAGTGACCACTCTAATTTTCCCTTCATATTTACTTTCTAAAGAATTTCGAGATTTCTTTGCAGTCTTTTTCTTCTCCACAGGCTCTGCCTCCACATCCGAATCACTGTCATGTTCGATCTTGACTTCCAATTTGACCTCTGAAAAGTTTTCACTTGAATATTCTGTTTCAACTTCATTTTGTGTTACAGGAAATGGTGTGGATTCATATTCGACAGGTTTAGAATCAATTGTTGAGTTTATTTCAATATTTGAAAATGTAAACTTTGTCACCTGGAAAAATAAATGAACTCTTATAAATGTAGATACTAAATGGTCTGGAATTAATAATGTACTCAAAGATTAGATGTAGGTACTTGTTAAAGTACAGTTACAAAAATTGTACCGTAGGTTATAGAATTAAAGTAGGTATATTGCATAATAAAATTTGGTACTGTTAAAGTATTATGGCTTCATATAAGAGTATTAAATTGTTACTATGAATATTATTAATCATATAAAAATATTTTGTAACAAAATATCGGGCAATTAAAAAAAATTACCTACTAAGTACCTACTTACCTCTTGCTTGACTTGATCTGGAAAGTATTCATAACAATGCCTGTCCAGTTTTAAAAGGGACTTTTCAACTTTTAATTTGAAATGATGATATTTCTTGATCAAACCATGGCACATAAAACATATCGTTGCTGATTTGTCCAGCTGAAGCTAAAAAGAGCACGAAAAATGTTATATTATATAAGAACATACAGGATCTACATAAGATACCAATCCATATTATACCTACTATACCTAATCCTCTACTGTTAGGTTATCAAGTCTTGTAATAATATTATCGACCATAATAGTTTAAGAATACAATTAAAAATAATCAAGGAAATACCTCTGGTTTTAGATTGGTAAGGAAAAGAGTTGCGTGTTCACAATTTATTATTTTAATCATTTTTGTATTTTTTGCAAGGCAGCAGATACAAGTTTGTTTCTGAGCATTATCGCCAATAGCTTCAGACTCGCAGTATGCTGGTAGGTTTAAATGTTCTAATTTTTCCATTATTACTTTATTATACAGCTCATACAAAACTTTGTTTATATATTTCCAAATGAGAAATATATTATTTAGCAAATGCTCGACTTTCTTATTATAGTTTTACGCTCCGTTTCACATTAACATAAAAGCTTGACAAATTTGTAATTATTGTTTGCATTGGTTCTTTAATTTTTATTCCTTTTTCCTATTTCCTATTTTACTTTCCTATCTAAAAGAAATGTAGGAATATGAATTTGACTCAAAAGGAATTTCATTGTACCTATGATTATAGTCCATAAAACATTATCAACATCTCAAACGTAAATATTCTTTTTAAATCTTCGCGGCTTGTTGCTTGTAAAGGAACGATATTTATATTGTATCTGTTGTCAGTTGTCACTTGAAAAAGAAGAAGAAGAAGACAATTGGCCCAAACAAAAATCAAACAATACAAACATTACGATCGATTTGTTTAAAATAACAATTATACTGTTGTTTTTCCACATAAATTAGTAAAATGAGTTCGGTTTCAAGCATTAATTGTTGTGGTTGTTTAAATTCTCATCGTAAAATGGAACATATTAGTACCGCAAAGGAAAAAGAATGCTTCCTAGAAATCATTCGAAATATCCCTGTAAGAACACGATTTAGATATATTTATGAAATAAAAGACATTTGTCATTACAACACTAGTATTAATTGTTAAGTTTTATGTATTTAAGATGCCGGTACCGGACAATCACTCGCTGTATTTGTGCTGGGAGTGCACAGCCGAATTATATCGTTTTTCAAAGTTTAAGGAACAAGTTACTTACTCCTATAAGTTAATAAATAGTGTAGAAATTGTAAGTATACTTCTAGAATATTTGGTAGTAACAAAAATACTTAAAAGGCATGGCTGGACACCGTTAATCAAATAGTTAGCTTCGTAAATCACTAATCGATTACTAAAAAAGCTAACTTTGTAAAATGTTAAAGCATTACATTTCGAAGATTGATGGCAAGTTAATGTTAATCGTTACTCAGTTAACATTTGATAACAATTGCATTTTTTATATTGTTGTGTTAGTGGTCTACATAAAAAATCTATTGGTTTTGATCCTATAAGAAGTATGTACTTATATATTATAATTTAAGTTTGTACCTAATTTAGTCATCTGGCACAATGTAAATATTCCCATTCAATAATCCTCTTTGGTAGATGCCATCCATCGGACTTGGGAATATTTAATGGAATTTAAAGAGTCTATTGAGATATTTAAAAATTGATTTTAAATTTAATTAACATTTAACTAGTTATTACAAATATGACCCAAACTATACTGCCTCCAATGTCCAATCCACTGTGGCCGAATATCTTTTAAAAAGTCAAAATTTATACATGATTGTTACTATAACTAACATATTCTTTATTTTGTCTGGTAGCAGGGTTCCGTGAGTGAAAAATGCAAACCTCAATCAAGACTGAAAATACAACATTTGTTTAATGTTGACTATAAACCAGATGAAGGTACAGAATATTACTTTGAAGTTATAAAAGTAGTGAACCATGAACAATACGAAGATACAGATATTAAAATTGAGGATGATTATCACTCAAATGATGATGAAAAACCTCTTATTGAAATATGTAAGAAAAGGAAAAAAAAGAAAATGGTGAATGGTCATACTAAGTTAAAAAATGAAGTGTTGGAATATACAGAAATAGAATTGAATACAGGGGAATTACAGGGGGAGAGGAATAGTTTACAGAATCAAGAAGACTATGTGAATGCCATGTTTAGATGTGAGAGATGTATAGTATCATTTCCTAATGCTGATGATTTAAGAGACCACATACATATGAAGCATGAAAGGGTGAGTAAAATTTGTAAATATCCTACTACTATTATGAATGTGAAAGTTTGTGAGGATGGGTGGATGCTTGTTACTCTTTCACGCAAAAACTACGAAACGGATTTTAATGAAATTGGGTATGGTTGTAGTTTAAACTCTGGAATATAGTCTACTTTTTATCCCGAAATAGTATAGTGTTCCTGTGGGATACTGTACTTACGAGGGGAGCCGCGGGTATAGCTAGTTTGTTAAATTATTTGTCTTGTTTAAAAATGCTTTACAATGAACCATAAAACTTTATATTTTTAGAATACATACAATAATTTATTTTCTAGCATATTATTTTTGTGTTGTTAGCGTCTAATGGTATATGAAAATATTATGCACAAGCTTTAAAAGTTAAAAACTGTTTTTATTACAGCATGCAACATTGTTCAAATGCAAAATATGCGAGTGTGCATTCAGTTCAGAGGTCTCATATAACTACCACATGAACAGACACACGAGGAGGTATCAGTGTACTGCATGCAGCGATAGGTTCACCAGCAAGAGGTCTGCTGTGAAACATTATAATATGGCGCATTGTTTGGGGTAAAGTGTTTAATTCATCGTTTATCACTGGATATTGTACCATACACGCCTACAACCTATTTACAATAAAATCTAGCTCAAAGTCGAAAAGACAGACCGTCGGAGAAGAGAAAAAAAAAATGCCTGGCTTCTACAGATTTTACATTAGCTCTAGATATACTAAGTTTAACTAGTGCACATTAGGCAAAATAACAGATTTTTTTTATTGGATAAATGAATAGTACTATTGAATATAAGTAACTTCTCAGAAGAAACAGTATATCAACAGTCAATATTTTCAAAGGTACAGCGGTTTGTATACAAAATTTAGCGAGTCTCGTGAAAACGCTCCATACTAAAGTCGTACCTAGCTGTGACGTCACGCTTAGGTGAAGTAAAGTCTAAAGTGTATGAAGTATATGGCCGCAGGAACATATTTGTAAATATCTCAGATATTTGTTTGTTTAAGTTCATGCTTACCATAATGAATGTTTGTATATGATGTAAGTAAACTAATTATGTAGGTTTTGTTTACTAATTTAGCAAAAAAGCATCTACACATAAAATATTATATTTTTTTACAATTGCTAAGTAGTAATGCCTCAATATATCTGAGTATATTAATTAAACTAAATAGTTTACATGTAGTCATCATCCCTATTGTCTACCGAGACATCCAAGGACCGCCTTGGATGCGTAATTCGACTCGGATAAAAAAACTTCCCGCACGGCAACCAATGAACGTATACCGCGCTAAGCGTTTATTGCATGGATACTAGATTCAAGGAGCAACATCTCTCTAAGATAGAAGAGCTAAAAAGTAGGTAAATAATAATTAATAGTTCCAAAACTGGCCATAGTCGCACTAGAGTCAGAATGGTGTGTGATATGAAGTTAGTAAAAAGGGATGGAGTGAAGTTAGGAGTGAAGTGAGTTGAGTTATTTTAATTTTTTGACGACTTCAGTTGTTTTTAGTGGAAAATCATGAAAATTCTAATTACTCGCGTGGTTGAAAATGTTTTTATAAACGTAACCGAAGACGCTAACTAAATATTTTAGATGTAGTCATCTCCCCTATTACCGAATTCCAAAAGTGTCCTCTAATGGTCACAAGATTCATCTTTATCCTCGAAAAAGATTTTTTTTTTGTTCGAGGATACAGTTATTTTATTTTGCTTATAAAACGGCAATGTAACTTGTTTTATGAAAAACATTTATTACTTTGGTAGTGAAATGGAGCTTTGAACTATTCTAACTAAGAAAAATAATCTTTTCAGTAAAGTTTTTAATTCCGTTCTGTCAGCGCCATCAGTTTCTATGTCGTTTACGAGTTATGAAATTTTTTGTTCAGAAACAAGTTATCAAACCAATAGCACTAATGAATAGATGTACTACCCACAAATTCACTTCATTTGGTAAATATAATTATATTATCTAAAAAGTTACTGCTAGCCTAACCTTTAGTTCTCTATTATTTTTTTTAAATGTAAATTTTTAAATAATAAAATATCTTTTCAGCTCAGAAGTAGATTTTGATTTTGAAAAACCTCAAGATGTCTCATCCAAAACATTAAAGGAAATCTCAGAAGATCAAAGGTAATAAAACCATTTAATTGATAAAACATAAAAGAAACCTTGAGAACAAGAAATGGTAAAGGTTTTTTAAGTGACAACTTCCTAGAGATCAAATTTAGAACATGTGTTATGGAAAATCGTCCCTTTGCATTCCAATATACTAATGCAACATAATATAATAATATCTATGGACGATTCACACCACGTCAATCTAGTCCCGCGCTAAGTATACAAAGAACTTGTGTTATGGCCTATGGTGACCAGACAACGGGAATTATATTTAATACTTTGATATTACACATATATTTAAGACTTTTACTATATTGTTAATTTCTTTTATACACATCCATGACACAGGAACACAGAAAACTTTTTGTTCCTTCGGCGGGATTTGAACCTGCGACCTCCGGCTTGGGCGCCAACGCGCTAACCACTGAGCCACGGAGGCCGTCAAATATGTAGCAATAAATATAGACAAATAGGAGTTTTAGTATTAATCGAATGAAATATTAATTTTACAGTAGCAAGGCTGCGGGCTTCCCGTGCGAGTTCTGCCCCAAGTCGTTCCTGTGGCGGACCTCCCTGCGCAAGCACCTCGAGACGCACCGTATCCAGAACGGCCAGAAGCGACGCCCGTACTGCGAGCCCTGCAAGTACTGCCCACGTGCTATCTATGCTAATACTAGCTGTCCCGACACACACTGTTCTGACGCACCTATAAATGTACCCCCTTACTAATAACAAGATTTACGCAATGGATAACAACGTTGCTGTCTTTCTCTGTTAAGTGACTTTTCCAACGCATCGGACAAAGACAGCAACGTTGTTTTAGTTCTCCGTTGCGTAAATCTTTTTATTAGTAAGGGGGTACATTTATAGGTACGCCGCTGTCAAATGTTCCTAGGCCCGCTGTATATTTTGCATGAAAGAGCAACAAACATCCATCCATCCATCCTCACAAACTCTCGTTTATAATAGGACTACTAGGCCAGAGAGAGTGAGGCGCTGCTCTCTATGTTAATGGAAGAGATGTGTGTTCAGTGGAACACCACACACAAAAGTTAATAAAAAAAAACTAAGTGAAAGCCAATGGCAGATTTAATTAAAAATAATAATAATAATAGGACTAGCTTTTGCCCGCGGCTCCGCTAACGTAAATAAAGTGTCCCACGGGATCACTTCTTCGGGATAAAAAGTAGCATATGTCTTGATCCAGAGCTTAAACTACTATTGTGGCAAATTTCATCAAAATCTGTTCACTAGTTTTTGCGTGAAAGAAATAACAAACATCCATACATCTATTCTCACGCAAAAACTACTGAACAGATTTTGATGTGGCATGTTAGACTCTGATATTTAAATCTGGAAAAATTAAAGCATAGGCTATTTTTTATCCCTAAGAAGTATATAGTGTTGCCGGGATACTTTATGTACGCGAGCGGAGCCGCGGGCAAAAACTTGGGTTATATTTATTGAAGTTTAATATTTTATTTCTTAAAAATGTTATAAGCTAGTAGCCACACACAAGTTCCTACTTATCTCCTAATTAACTATTTTAACGTGGAAGAACCATGCTTTAGCACGAATGGGCCGTCTTGACCGGATAAATACCGCGGCCGTACACAAAACCGGCGTGAAATAACTGAGGCCCAAGGATTGGTTGGGGAATTCAAGGACCAGGAACGCAATTACAAGTGTAACTCCTCTGGTGTTGCGAATGTCCATGGGTGACGTTAATCGCTTACCACGAGGCGATCCGTCTGCTTGTTTCTTGGTCCATTTCAGAAAAAAAAAACCGTTTGCGCTCTGTACATGTTTATATCATTCATTTTACACTCCTGCTGCCTTAAATGGCTACAATATATCAGATTGGAAGTAGAGTAGTGTCGTGACCCTCAGCTCAGTTCACACCGCTACGATACGCGACGCTACGCTGCATTTTTAAGATAGCTATTCAAAATTGAACTTTATTCACAACACAAAAGATACACGTTTCATATGACACCAGTCTTACATTGCGCACGCGCTGTCCAGCGCGGTGCAATTAGAAATTCGAACTCTTACCTGAGAGACAAAATAGGCTGACGGTTTTTTTAAAATACTTGTTGTATTAAATAAATATTATATCTTTGGCTGTTTAGATTGTCCTTCACAACGACATCGAATCTACAGAAACACGTGAAGACGAGCTCCAAACATCAAATACAACTTAAGCTATGGTAAGGTTCATCACTTTCACTAAGTAGTTTGTGCTTTGACATAATTAGAAGAAATTGATTATCTGTTCGCGCCAACCCTAGCGCGACGTTTAGAATAAACACAAAGGACATCACTACGTGAAGTATGGCCGACCGACTCAGGGGCGCTGTCAGAGAGTGACGAACACTTGCAATTAGATCACCTTCCGCGCCGGATGCATTTTCAGCTCATCCCGAAACCTAGTGAACGCGAACGCGTGTGCGCATATTTATTTGTGCTCGTTAATATAATACCAAATTCGCCGGCGAACCGCGATAAATCTATCGATAATCCGCTCAACAGCTGTGTAGTGTAGTGAGAAGAAACCTCCGCCCAGATACAGAACCACCAGCTCAACAATAAGGTCAGTCCCAGATTTCTCCAGCCCTCACATTAACCTATATACCTACTTCCCTCAGCTCAAAGTCGTATGTGTAAGTTCCTAGCTTATACATTATCTCTACTTACATGTGTCGCCCGCACAGTATCACGAACCACTGGAAACTTAATCCCCCCTTACTAATAAAAATGTTAACACAACGGATAACCAATACAACGTTGCTGTCTTTGTCTGACACGTTAGAAAAGTCACTTGACAGACAAAGACAGCAACGTTATCCGTTGTGTAAAAATTTTTATTAGTAAGGGGGGTCCTGTATAACTGTATTATCCATCAGTGTGCTGTGTGCGAGTTTTAGTCACTACTCACCGTGAAGAAGTCAACTACAATTTGTATGGCATTGAATTAGTTACCATTGTTTGCCACTAGGGGCGTTGTTTCGATGCCATACACATTGTAGTTAATTTCTTCACAGCGAGTAGTGACAAAAACTCGCACACAGCACACTGATGTCGAAATTAGCGGAAGCGCGAGATGTTATGGCGCGAAATAGTTATGTTGACGGCGCGGGGTATATTACCGCCCGAGTGAAGGGCGCTAATATACCCAGTAATAAATGTGCGTGTAAATATGATGTCAAGAGTTTCGACTGCAGTGGAACGTTATACATTTTAAAAGTTTTGCTGTCAGTTGAAGGTCGACGCTTCCAATTGACATGTTTTATATTTGGTTCACACGGGATGCGCGGATATAACTGGGGAAATGCGCTCGCATCTACATGCCAGACCGCACATCTACATGCGGGTTGGAACGGCGCGAGCTGTTTGCCGCGGTCTGAAGTGTACGTGTGACGGGCGCTAATATGTCTCGCGTTTCGTCCTCGGGAAATTTGGTAGACGGACATATAATCGTGTTTATCAAAGATGAATATATTATGTAAAATCAATCTTTATTTTTATTTGTAGGAAGCTAAAGGAGACAGGGGAGGGTGGCGCGGCGGAACCGCCGACGCCCGCGGACATCCGCAGCGCCGTGAACCGCGCGTGCGAGCGGTTCGCGTGCGCGCAGTGCGGCGCGCGCTACCAGTGGCGGGGCAACCTGCTGCGACACCTCAGGAGCCACCAGGCCAAGTGAGTAATAGTATCGTTGCAGGTTTAATGATTTTTCATACAAACTTTCAACTTCTATTAAAGGGGTGTTAACCCTTTTAGGGTGGAATTTTTCAAACATTGTAAATTAAAACTACTGTCCAAATTTCACGTTTCTACCGTTAGCGGTTGAGGCTGTGCGAGCGTCTACGAGCGACACGTCCGGGAGTCAGTCAGTGGGGACATCTCCTTGTATATAATATATACTGCGTTCCAGTAGCACAGTCAAAACGAAATTTTCGTTCACATTCTGTTTCTTTAGCACCACAAGAGCGCCTCTATGATCATTCGTAACTGTTTTCACCCTTTCAACGTTGCGTTCCATACGCAACTGTTATATGTCAAAAACTGTTAAATATCCTAAGAATGATCACGCTATTTCGCATAATTTTACTCAGCTCCTTAATTAGGCTAAATTAGGAATTTTTTACGTTTACAATGATTTGACCAGATTTCATTGATTTGTTGTTTTATTTTTAGGTTATCATAGAGTAAATTTGTTATACGAGGGGAGGTCCAAAAGTTCGCGGAATGAAAGGGTTGTTAATAAAATATAACAATAAATTTATTTTTCCTTTTCAATATAATCACCCTTAAGTGTAATACATTTATTTGATCTATGGATTAATTTTTCTAAACCATCGAAAAAATATTTTTTGTCTTTGGCCTCAAAATGCGCCGAAATTGCCTCCTTCACTTCGTTATCGTCGGAAAATTTCCTTCCCCTTAGCTCTTTTTTTAAATTTGGAAACAAATAAAAATCGCTAGGGGCCAGGTCTGGACTGTAGGGTGGGTGAACAAGTGGTTCGAATCCATGCGTGTGAAGAGCAGCCATGGCAACTCGGCTCTTGTGAACCGGCGCGTTGTCTTGCAAAAGCAACACATCCTTGGCCAATTTTCAACGACGTTTTTCTTTAATTGCCTCCTTTAACTTTTCCAATATTGTGGCGTAGTATTCTCCGGTTATAGTGGTACCTTTTTCTTTATAATCAATCAGTAATATTCCCTCACAATCCCAAAAAACAGTGGCCTTCAACTTTCCAGCCGATTCTGACACTTTGAATTTCTTGGGAGGTGGTGTACCCTTTTTGTGCCATTGCATGGACTCCTGTTTTGATTCAGGTTCAAAGTGATGAACGCATGTTTCATCTCCAGTAACAATCCGCTCCAAAATCTGCACAGGGTTGTCTCCACACACCTCCAAAAAGTGCTTAGACGCGTCGATGCGCTGCTGTTTTTGAAGCGGCGTGAGCATTCTCGGCACCCATCTTGCACTGACTTTTGTCATGCCCAAGTGGTCGTGCAGGATCCGCAAAATGGTTGTATCTGATACTCCAACAAATGCAGATAATTGTTTTTTCTTTAAACGTGTGTCTTCCAGTACAAGTTTTTCGACTTTTTCGACGATGTCTGATGTGGTGGCCTCAACTGGCCGCCCAGAGCGAGGGTCGTCTTCAATTGAATCTCGACCATGTTTGAAAAGTCTATGCCACTTATAAACCATTGTTTTACCAGGGCACTGATCTCCATAAACGGCTTCCATTTCATTTAAAATGGCTTGAACTTTTTTTCCTTGCTTGGTAAGGAATTTTATCACAGCGCGATGTTCAATTTTTTCAGTTTGCTTCCGGATTGACTTGTTTAGCAGGCGAGTACTCGTAAACGAATGGCGCTATAGGGTTGAGATTTTATATATATACTAATTATGAGTGCTCAATTAGTATGACACTAAGCGAGCTACCCTATCCCCACTCCATCCCCTCCATTCCGCGAACTTTTGGACCTCCCCTCGTAGGTTATTTTAATTTGTTAATGTTAATTTAAAATATAAATATTATTCAATTATATATATATATATATATATATATATATATATATATATATATATATATATATATATATATATATCTTTGACGACCTCTGAGGCTCAGTGGTTCAGCGCGTTGGTGCTCAATCCGGGGATCGCGGGTTGGAATCCCGCCGAAGGAACAAAAAGTTTTTCTGTGTTCCTGGGTCATGGATGTGTATTAAATATGTGTATAATATAATAAAAATTTTAAATATACTTCCCGTTTTCTGGTAGAACACGAGTTCTTCGGATACTTACGACGCGGCACGGGGCCAGATTGTGCATATATATATTATATATATATATATGCATCGTCTGTCACTTCCATAGAAAAAAAGAAGAGAAGTAAGAAGTTTTACTGTACTTAAATATAGGAGTACAACTTCGTTTTAATGTCCCTTGGCAATCATCGTTTTTATATCGAAGTGAAAGACGATGAATGAAAGACAAGTCCCGAAAGACAGAACATTTATTTAATCGAGGTTAAATATACGTCCGTTCAGTCAACGGTAATGGATGATTATTACCACGAGAAATGTCAAAATTTAACACCAGCTGTCACTAGTCACAAAAATGGCTTAAAACGAAATTTTCGAAATTTCGTTATTTCATTAAAGAAACACAATTTTGTGGTTATTGTAGCGGTTTGGGCAAAAATAGCGTTTACTGGAACAAGCTAATAATATATAGATATTACTACTAATAACTTCACGTTCCCTCAGAGCGGCGGGGTCGCTGGTGTGCGAGCCGTGTAACCGCAGCTTCTCGTCCATCGCGACTTACCGCCAGCACATGACCGTCTCCAAGAAGCACGTCACCGAGGACGACTTCAAGTGAGTGTACACAATCTCAAATTAGAAGCGAATAAAAAATGTTGCTGACGACCTATGTGGCTTAGTGGTTAGGCTGGGACTATATGATCCAGAATCCGTAAGGCCGGGCAAAATTCAGAGCACTGAAAATAGAACTCTGCGCTTATACAATGGAGCTGACAATCGAACACACAAGTCAGAATGTCATATTTGACAGCTCGACACTCAACACTTCGATTTTCAACTCTGTCGCTAATGCGCAGAGTTCTATTTTCAGTGCTATGAATTTTCGCTGGTCCGCCGGATTCCGGACAATATAGTCCCAATCTTAGATTGTTTATTATCATGATGTATCGGCGCGCGCAGGTTCATGTGCAGCCAGTGCGGGCGGCGGTTCGCGACGCGCTCGCGGCTGCGCGACCACGTGGACTGGGACCACCTCAAGAACTACGTGCACACGTGCCCCACTTGCCAGAAGGTGAGCGAGCTCGTGTTGTGGGTCAACTCGGTTAAGACGTTCTTTGTGTGTCGGTATACCATACTCGAATTGAATTGAAAATTGAATTCGTTTGAGTTCAATTAAAAATTGAATTCGTTTCGTACTAAAAAATTAAGTTTAGGTTTCGCAACCTTTTTATAGAATAGATAAAACAGAGCCCTTTTGCCAAGTTGCCATCGCTAATTACGACGACGAACTTCGAAAACAAAAATGTATGGGATTTCACACAAGCATCGCTATATGCTTATGTCAAATCCCATACATTTTTGTTTTCGAACTCGGTCGTTAATTAGGCGACGGCAACTCGGCCAAACGCTTAGTTTTGATTTCTTTGTTAACTTAAGATTTAGATTGTTAAAAAGGTATTTTTACTTTTATTGCCGCTGGCCGGCCGATGTATATTCACTTACACTTTTTTTTAAGTTAATGTATTTGTCTGTGTGCACAGGTGTTCAAGAGTCACACGTCGCTGTACCTGCACGAGCAGGTGGTGCACCGCAAGCAGCCCGAGCACCTGTGCGACCACTGCGGCAAGCCCTTCCCGGTCAGTTGTATGTCTGTGCGCAGGTGTTTAGCTGCTATACGTCGCTTCCGGTCAGGTTGTAAACCAGAGAGAGGACTTGATCCCCACTACAACCTGGTCTTGTAAATCTTCACCCATATCATATCACAAGGCAATGCCGCACGAGAATTTGAACAATAAAAAAACAGGTATTTTAATAGAAAGGTACGTTTAACTGAAGCCGCCGCGTCCAGGAGGGGTTAAAGATATCCCCATGCTAGATGATCAAATTACAGTAGGTTAACTGTACAGATTACTACGTCAAGCGGTTTTAACACATGATAATAGTTCAATGTCTTCTCCAGAATCAAGCGAAGCTCCGCAGCCACGTGACGGCGTTGCACAGCGGCACGGCGGCGTACCGCTGCGGCGACTGCGGCGCGCGTTTCGCCTGGCACTCGTGTCTGTCGCGACACGTCCGGCGGGCGCACCGCAAACGCAGCGACGAAACGCAAGACGCAAACGCGACGCGCGCGCACGCTCCCGTTGACCACCACGCAACGCACGTGCACGCGACGCAGAGTGCACACGCAACAGTCAACACGCTCGCAGCGCACGCAACGCATACGCAATGATGCATGCTCACTGCGTGCGCAAAGCGAATATACACTAGCAGCATGATATTATTCAGTCGATATAAACTTTGTGTGAATGAATTTTAGTTTTATTTGATAAATATGTCGATTTATTGATCGATTATGAGATTAATTTGCAATGATTTATTTGTAGGTATAAATTATGTATATACGTTATATTTTTATGAGCAATTCTATACACAAGCGTATGCAGGCTACCTCTTACCTCATTCAGAAGGCTGAATTTATTTACTCCGCCACGCGTTTTCTTATGTATGTTTAGGATAATAAGGAGAAAATATGTTTTAAATAATGTACTAACTAATTATGTGTGATCTCGAAATGTATTTTGATATTGAATAAACGATAGAAGTAAATTACTTCTGTATTTCCTTTAAAAGCAACCATAACAGTAAATTATTACAATTTTAGAAACGATAGTGCCACGATAAAAAACAGAAGTTATATTAAAATTTTATTAAAATCATTCACAAAACACTTTTACGTATATTTAAATAAACTTTTACCCATATATAAATACTGATGGCAAATCTCAAATCAAATATTAAAGCTTATAAAAACCGATTTTCAGATTATTTTTATGGATTAATACTGAGACATTTTCATCCTTGATAGGATGATTTAATTACAGTATTTTCAAGCAAGGTCTTACTCAACTCGTTTAAATTCTGTAGATCTGATAGGGAATTTTCACAACATACTATCAGGCTAGACCAGACTGCCGTCTTAGTCAGTCCCAAACACTTTTTCCACTCGAGGGCCTCATGTAGTGTGAATACTAGCTGGCCATCACGCACCCGACATGTTGTCGTAGTACATGAGCGCCACCTGTCCCGCCTGCGGCGCTTCGCCCTCGCCTCTTCTCTTCTTGCTTAGAGGATATCTCTTCGATTTTATGTTCAGATGCACCTGTAATTTAATATTCACTCTATGAATGTTTTTTTTTATACAGGAATTTTATCTGAATAGAGGTTATAACTAATAACTAAGGGAAATATCCCTTATTTTAACCCCTCTTCCCCCCTTAGTGACCACCCGTAGTACTGACGTGCTGGTGGTGCTTGTACAGGTTGGACTGCCGGGAGGTGGTGGTACTTTAACCCCTCTTCCCCCCTTAGTGACCACCCGTAGTACTGACCTGCCGGTGGTGCTTGTACAGGTTGGACTGCTGGGAGAAGGTGGTGGGGCAGAACTCGCAGATGAACGGCCGCTCGCCAGTGTGCGTACGGATGTGCGACTCCAGCTGCACCTTCGTCTATAACACAAACAATTACAATCGTATAAGCACATACCGTGTTTAGGACTATGCCGCATCGGTACTCACCGGGAAGCCCTTGCCGCAGTGGTGGCAGATCTTGTTGTTGGGGCGGCCCTTGTGCACGTTGCGCACGTGCTGCTCCAGACCCACGCGGTTCTTCGACGGCTGTAATAAATTCTGAACTGTAATTTTTTGTAAAGCATTTGCTTTGATTATGGCGGGGCTTTGGCTTTTTTATTGCATATCAAGTTTCAACAATACTATAAACTAACTTCACTTCCAGCGACTTTCGTTAACGCGCTGACTGTTGATTGAGTCAACTGGCTCTGTCAACTGAGTCAGTCTTTCAAACTAACCCTGCCAACGTTTATCTATAAACACCGACAAATTCACCTCAGAAACCGTGCATAAGTCGTCTAACGACTACGACGTCTGAGTCGACTAGCCCTGCCAATTGTGTTGACTATCCCTGCTAACTATGTCGACTAACCCACCCAACTGAGTCGACTAACACCCCCCAACTATGTCGACTAACTCTCAACTGAGTCGACTCACCTTGCCGCAGAGGTGGCAGGCGTAGGTCCAGTGCAGGTGCTTCTCCTCGATGTGGTTCCGCAGCTTGGTCTTGTCCGCAAACCGCTTGCTGCAGTGTTCGCAGATGAACCTACATGAGAAAAATTCTTAGGCCGCTGCCACGAACATAGCGGCGAGCGGCGCGGCGGCAAGAGCGGCGGCGCGCGCAGTCCGGCGCCATAGTCATGCTCGAGGCAGCGGCCTTGATATAAAATGATATTTGAGCAACGCAACGAATTTAGGAGTAAGGTTTGAGTGCACCAACGTACAAGTCTCAAGTTCTCTACGGGTACATCTAAAGAAACCAAATTTTAAAGTACTAGCATAGGACACGGGGCATTTTCTATGGAACAATTTGCTGCGGCGAAATTGAAATTAGGCTAGATGTAAGCGCAATTACACCTGGATCACAACGACACGGGTTGCATATCTGTAGGAGGTTGGGAAGATCCTCATATATTATAACTAATTTCAACGAATATTCATATAAAATATGATTACCAATATATTGTTTATCTTCACTTCTCCGTGGATCTGAATTTTAATTAATTTCAGGAAATGAAATGGGAATGGAAATTATATGAATAGAATAATTTTCACTTCCATTCTACAATCTAGTAATTTGTGTGATCAATTTCTGTGATCAACACTTTTTTAAACAGCGGTTCCTAAACTCCTAATGTCTTTTAGAGCAGGTAAACACCTGTTCTAGGCGAGGCAAGCTGAAACCTTGTCCTATACTTCTCCTACTGTACCTCAACACGAGACTGCAGGACTGGTTGGTCAGAAGCGGGGCTAAGTCAATATACAATTTTTTTTTAATGAAAAAAAATAATCCCAAAAAATATGTTTCGAGGCAAATTGAAATTTAGATATGTTGTCGTTTAATGTTTAAGGAGTTGGGGAGAAAAAAAGCTACACCATTTAGTCGGGGCCTTAACCTTGCCATTCCAGTGCAAAAGTATATAAAAAAAAAAACAGCCGGGTACTGTACTTGAGCTGGTCCTGCGTGACGTGCTTGAGGCTGTTGCGCAGGTGCCGCTGCAGCGAGCACACGGACGCGAACGACAGCTCGCACGCGCCGCAGTACGCCGCGCCCGCCCCGCCCCCCGCGCCTGCCGCCCCTGTCGTACCGCCGTCGCTCTACAAGATGTGCCACAATATTTAAGAGAAAAAAATGGGATGTGGCTGCGTCACGGGCACAGATCACAGTTCACACACACGTGTTGGACGTAAATACGCAACAAATTAACCTCAAAAAACCCTCTTACGCGCACAATAAGTACACTATCTTTACTTAGCATACTGAATTCTTTAATTATTTTGGTATCAAGTGGTTATTTTAATGTCGGATGCAGATGCAAATACAGCACGAAACTGAATACATGTACGGTGTCTTATGACACCGTAGCATTTTTAGCTTTACTTTATACAGTCAGTACGCGTTCACAATTAGCAAGCACCGCGCGTGCTCCCCAGCACCTTTATATCATAGTAAAACTTATATGGGAAAGTTAATAAAATTAATTATCGGGCAAATTTGGTTTTATTAGCCAAACCCCCACATAATTTGGTCCTTCGGGCTTTGTGACCTCCCGCGTTTTGGTCAAAAGGAGGATCATACGCGAGTGAATTATCAGTGACTATCAGAAAAGCAGTCTTATAAAAATTAGCAGACAGTACAGTTGTGGTTAATTAAGCAGTGTAGCAGAACAGTGGTCAAGTGTCAGTGTAAAATAATAGCAGAACAGTGTAGCAAATCAGTAGTACAGTGATATAGCATAACAGTGTAGCAGAACGGTGGTACAGTGGAACAGTAGAGTAGTGATAGAGTAGAACAGTTTCCCACGACTCAGTGTTGTGTAAAACTTACCCCCCGGTAAATGGCATATGAGGCTATTAGAGCAGCATCCTGGAGACGACGGACTGGTTCATGCCGTAACTCTTAAAACCAAGAATGGTATCATTAAAATGCCAGTGGTAAAGTTATCAGTCTTACCTCTCTCGAACGCAGTGAGCAGCGACTGCGAAGAAGTATCTAAGCAATGTATACAAAATCAAGCAAAGCCTATTAAGCAGAAAATTTTTATGTCTTTGGCGATAGTATTCATTTTATCCGTGTCGATGATGACGAATTCTTATACAGCTACAAATCTACCTAGCAACATGTCTGTATATTTCAATCATACGGAAAGTGCGAAGATCACTAGGGACAAATAGACTCTTATAGCGTACTATAATATGTCTCCGTATTGGGAAGGATTCACTGCAGCAAAGAAGTTTATTAATTACACAGATAAAATATGTTCATGTATACCCGACAATGGCCATTGTTTAACAATTGCGCTAGAATTACACCACGAGTTCGGGGAACTGGATCATTATAATAGTTTGTTATTAAATCAGCGTTTTAACGCGGATGCCAGAAAGCGCCGTGCGCTTATCAATATTGTAGGTTACGCCGCCAATTATCTGTTCGGAGTATTATACGAGAGATTCGCCGAACAGTACAAGAACGATATCGAGCTTATCAGACAGAGCGAGCATCATATTAACAAATTGATACAAAATCAAACATAAGTTGTCGAAGCGCAATACAACTTACTCAAACGCACAGAACAGTCAATTGAGTTGCAACATAAATCTATAAATAAGCATCTTATAGATTTGTATAATTTTACAAACTCTCTTAAGTCTGGAATATTGAATATTCAGCCTAACTGGATAAAGAATAAAGGGACTTTACCATGTATTCTCAGACCTATTCCAGAAATGAAATTAAATTGGAATCAGACATTTTATCTCCAAAATTACCCAATATAAATCACATCGCCAACATAACGCACCTGCAATATTCGGACATCCTTG
The DNA here is from genome assembly GCA_037179445.1 of Phengaris alcon alcon. NCBI lineage: Eukaryota > Metazoa > Arthropoda > Insecta > Lepidoptera > Lycaenidae > Phengaris > Phengaris alcon. Next base: position 197,058 of record JAYRCH010000482.1, on the reverse strand, counting down.
ATAACAACGAAATTGAGATAAATAACTCCATTAGCGATGTAGGAAAGCAGGTCGAAGAATTGAAAATTGCCATTAAGAATCTAAATACATCAGACAGTCAAATATCAGACCACGATATTCACCAATACAGCATCCTTTATTGCCTACTTGCAGTTGTGATCGTAGCAGCATCTTTCATACTGTGAAGAAAATATAGGAAACGAATTAGTAGAGTTTCACCGCAAGCAGAGCCTAGTGTAGTGTTTAGTGCGCGAAAGCAGAGTACGGCTGACCGTCGGCCGAGTGAAGTGTGGAGTGGAAGTATCATGAGGGACACAGCAACCTCACCCATATTCACCAGATGTCATTTTCCATCAAAATCGACATAAATTTTTACTGTACTTTTTCGGCTCGGGAGTATGCCATAAGACACCGTAGCATTTTTACTTTATCTTTACTTTATACAGTCAGTACGCGTTCACAATTAGCAAGCACCGCGCGTGCTCCCCAGCACCTTTATGTCATAGCAAAACTTATGTGGGAAAGATAATAAAATTAATTATTGGGCAAATTTGGTTTTATTAGCAAAACCCCCACAATACCTCATACATTCATACATTCTTGTAATTCGATTTTTACTAAAAGACGTATTCACGTCAGTATTATATATATTTTTAATTCTCTTTTATCATAACCTAATAAAATCAGCACCTTAATTATAATACAATAAATATACAGACATACCGATAAAAATGAATTACCTTGTCCTTATGTTTCTCCAGATGCCGCTTGAGGCTGGTCTTCCAGCGGAACACCTTGTCGCACGCGCCGCACGGGAACTCGTTCTGCGCCTCGTGCACTGCGCTGCGGGATAGCGTGACACCATTTTATTTCATCGAATATTCGAGGATAGCCAGGTGTTGCAAATAGTAAAAACGGTCGAAAAACAAGTTTTGTCTGTGGTTGTAATTTTTATCCGCGACGGAAGTCGGAACGGAGACGGTGTATGCGATGGGAGGGCGTTTGTCGCTAGTCCGATTTTGATGCGGTTTTTAGAGATAGATTTAGGTTTGATTGAAGAATGTTCTTATCTAAGAAGTTTTATGACTACAACTCACCTAGGGGTGATGAAGTAAAAAATATAATTATTGCCATTTATCTTTGAAACTATTATTCCGATTATAATGCGGTTTTCAGTGATGGGTTCAGGTTTGATTGGTACATGTTTTAGATAGATGTTACGATAGCAATTCACCAGGGGGCGCTGCAGTAAAAGTTTGTGTAAAACCAAAACTACTACTCCGAATTTGATGCGGTTTTCAGTTATGCGTTCGGATTTGATAGATGCATATTCCTAAGTAGGTGTTACGATAACAGCTCACCAGGGAGCGCTGCAGTAAGAATTTGTGGGCGCAAAACTAAACTACTGTTCCGATTTTAATGCGGTTTTCAATGATGTATGTAGCACGTAGCTATCTAATATCTATGCTTCCTTAAAAGATAAAAAAAAAAAAACATGAGAAGTTATCTAAAATAAAATCGTTTTGTCTTTTGTACCGCGCGGCTGTAAATTATTAAAAAAAAAATGGGTCAAGTTTAAAATAAATACCGTCTACACTACAAACTATTTCATATTATGTACTCACAGTCGATGGTTCATGAGGCCGGCGCGGTGGCTGAACGTCTTGTCGCAGGAGCCGCACGCCACGCGCCCGCACGACGCGCCCGCCCCGCGCGACGCGTGCGCACCGCGTCGCGACTCACCGACATTCTTCCTAGGTTACAATAAAGAAACCGTTTCCATTATAACGCCACTTTTTATCCCGGAAAAAGTTTAAAAAATTACTGTAATTATTCCTATTACATACCGCTCTACCATTAAGGCTGGGACTATATTGTCTGGAATCCGGGGGGCCGGGGAAAATTCAGAGCATTGAAAATAGAACTCTGGAGTCTGGACTTACACAATAGAGTTAAAAACGAACACATGACTTGTCAGCTTTGACATTGACATTCGTGTGTTCGATTTTCAGCTCTATTGTATTAGTGCAACTAACAATATAAAACTGTAATAAAGCTATCAGTTACTAACCCCTAAATGTTAGTGTTTTTTCTTAGGTTTTTTCAACAGACCTCGCTATTTAATATACCGTACTCTTGTTTTGTCATAAGACCTCCATAAATAGCAGTTTCCTTCAATTACTCTGACACTGGCGAATCACTACGGAGCCATCTATAAAAAACAAGAAGAAGAGTATTAGTGCAGAGTTCTATTTTTAGTGCTCTGAATTATCCCCGGCCTTACGGATTCCGGACAATACAGTCCCAGCCTATGGAGTACTAATGCGTGTAAGGTCTGACAGGGTTAAATGCACAGTCTCACTTGGGTGCGCGACGCGCGTGCGTGCTGACGTGGCGCTCCATCGCCTTGGCGTCCGCCGTGCGTTTCTGACACACACTGCACTCGTATCTACATACAAATAATTCAAACTTGGGTTATGATGATTAAATATTATAGTGAAAATTTGTGAACACATAAAAAATAAAAAAGTGTCTAATTATGCAAAAAAATAAAGATGAGGCAAAAACTGAGAGTTGAATTAATTGTAACTTCTGACACACCTTTAACACATCACAATAGGTAACATGAATTTGTTTTAAATCAGCAAAATTCTTATATTTTCTGAAAGGTAACATAAATATGGACCCACAAATGCAAAAAGAATGCAGTTTTTTTTTATATAGAGCGTTTTTAATGTTCTCCATCGATCTCACTTTTGTGATGAGTGTATTTCGTCGACGGTTGATCGTAGATATGCCATTGCGAGGACAATATTTCCTGGCCTATTGTGTACTTTTCGAAAATCCGTAAGCAGCTTTCCGTTTCGAAACCTATAAGAGTGAAAGAGAAAGCAAATACGCTACGTTACCTCCGTATGTGCCTCTTGTAGTGCGCGGTGAAGGTCTCCACCGTGGCCACGATGGTGTAGCAGATCGGGCAGATGTACTCGCCCAGCTCCTGAAGTATAATCAGTATTTTAAGGCCGCTGCTTCGAATTTCCCGCTGAGCGCGGCGTCGGGCAGTGACAGCAACGGCGACACGCGCAGGCGGCACCGCTTATCAGAAATTCACTGCTGTTAAGCGATGACTATGGCGCCCGCCTGCACGTGTCGCCGCTGCTGTCACCGATCCGCCAGCGCCGCTCATCAAGAAGTTCGAGGCAGCGGCCTAACACATAACACTGAAATAACTTTTACATAATCTGCACTGCAATGTTTTGCTTTGTGTTGCTTTTCTATGGAGTAATAGACAAAATGTCAGATTGACAAAGGCTAGCTGTCATTTCGTCTATATCATCTGTCAGTATGTCTGCTCTTGTAGATAAAAGACATTTCTATGGTGGTCACGCTAAGCGTGCATTTAGTAAAAACGCTACGCCTTCTCGTACGCCCGTTATTGTAACGTTTCGCAAAAGTAATTACGAAAACTACGAGCACATGTTTTACTTCTTATGTAAAGAAGTGTGATATTTATATGAATATGATTTTCAGCTTATGTAAAACGTTAGGGGAACAAAATAATTATGAAATTCGCAAAATAAATTATACAAAATAAAATTACATTGCGTTATATACACAACAATATTCAAAGTTGGTATCTCTAGAGTCGAATCTACACGGTGCCTGTGTAGACGGACGTGCCTGACGGTAAGAAACATAATCTTTTTTTAGGAAATTGTTCTTTTAAAATAAAAATGCTTTAAAAACAAGAAAACTAATCTATGTACTTAGTATGAATCGTCCCCGTAACGTTTCGAAATCAGCTATGAGAGTCAATGACCTTTTCAATATTGTAGAGAGTATATATTGCTATCTGCTTTAAACAAGCAGTTAATCATGTGCCCGAACTCCGAAGGCTCCAAAATTATTTTCGTGAAACGTCGTATAGTCTAAAAGCCCGTTCTCTAGCTGGGGAGCCCACATAGCGGCAAGTGGCTTTTCCTGTCATGTTCCCAGTTCACAGTCGGAGAGCCTACATACTGGCGCGTGCCGGGTGGTCTCGTGCTGGCTGCGCGCCGCGGCGTTGGGGAAGACGCGCAGGCAGCTGCGGCACGCGTGCGGCGCGCGCACGTACTCGCTGCGACGCATGCGCGCGGCGCGCTCCGCCTGCAGCTCCTCGTACGACAGCGTCACCGTCTTGTAGCGGGTGTTCTCAGCTGCTGAATCCTTAAACGTCATACAAGCGTATAATGTTGGAATACCCAAAGTACGGAACCTAACAATTCATACATTGGGTATTCCACAATCAGTCGGAGAGGTCATGGATAACGGTAACGCGAATACACAAAAGAGTATTTTTTTTGCTTTGTAGCATAGTCCATAGACCGCTGACAGATTATGAATAAAATGAAACTAAAAGTATTAGGTCTTTACCTATAAAATTTCCGTTTTGTATGAGAAAATTTAAACGATATTTTTTCATGTATTTTTTATTTGTATTAATCTAAGTAATCACCCATGCAATCAATGCATCTTTGCCAACGGAGTGGCAGTTTATGGATGCCCTTCTTAAAGAAATCAGCTGGACGGGAGGCAACAAATTCTTCAAAGGCATTTTGTACTGCCTCTCAGGTATTGAATTTTTTTCCCGCCCAGAAGTTATCTAAATTCTGGAACAAGTAGTAGTCTGTAGGCGCAAGCTCTGGTGAGTAGGACGGATGACGGAGAGCTTCCAACCCCAGTTCTTGCAACTTGGAGACCGTCTGCTGTGCAGTATGAGGTCGCGCGTTGTCGTGCAGGAGCAGCGGAGACGAGCGATTGACCAATGCTGGTTGGAGATGTGCCAGCTTTTCCATCATTGTGTTCAGTTCTTCACAGTACACATCTGCAGTAATGCTCACCCCGTTTGGTAAGAAGCTGTGATGACTCACACCGGCGCTAGACCACCAAACAGTGACCATCACTTTTCTAGGGGTAAGTTTTCGTTTAGGGCATTGTTTAGGTTGCGCTTGCGGTTATCAAACAGAATCCATTTTTTATCGTAGGTAACAGTGCGGTTCAAAATTCTTTCATTTGTGTGTCTGTTGAGCAGTGAAAGGCACGTCTCGACGCGTACTTCGCGCTGGCGATCATTGAGTTCGTGGGGCACCCATTTGTCAAGCTTTTTTACCTTGCCAATTTGACGCAAATGGACCAATATTATTTTGACGCTAACGTCGAAAGCTGCTGCTAATTCAGTCGTAGATTGTGTATCATCAGCTTCCACAATCGCCTTTAATTCGTCATTGTCGACCAAAGTCTTCGGACGACCGCGAGGTTCAGTTTTCAGGTCGAAATTTCTAGAACGGAAGCGAGCAAACCAATAACAGGTGGTGCGTTGGTTCGTAGTGTTAGCTCCGTAAACGTCGTTGATGTTGCGTGCCGCTTGTGCCGCGTTGCTGCCACGACGGTACTCATATTCCATAATTACTCGAATTTTTAACGTATCCATGATGAAAATGTAACACTAATCAATAAACAAATGGCTACTTTTGGAAAAAGAATTCCATGTTTTTAAAATTAAATTAATTTGAAATTAGAATTCTTAGCCAAACAAAAATTTTTTTGATTTGAAATGGCCAGTACTGCAGAACGGCAATTTTATAGGTAAAGACCTATTATTAGTAGTAAATTAAAAAAAACACCCGATACCTTTGCAGAGTTCTTATTTTTAACGCTTTTTGTCTTCGTTCTTAAGGAATCCTTTTTCTTCTTTACTTTAACTTTTTCGGTGGGTTTGTCACTATCGCAGTCTGAAGCAAGGCCATTTTGTTCATACAGGATGTCTAAAAATAAATACTTTAATTATTTTAATATTATCAAGGCCCTGTAAGTGCTTTTTCCAGCATAAACATAACATTAAAAATGTAGCAATCTTTGTTGCAACTAACATTCATCTGTGTCGGCGCTCAAGTCGGAGGTCGCGGGTTCGAATCCCGCCGAGAGAATAAAAAGTATTACACAGTTGCTGGGTGTGAATTTTAAATATTATGTGTATGACATAATAAAAATCTTAAATATATTTATAACTAGCTTTTGCCCGAGGCTCCGCCCGCGTAAATACAGTATCCCAGGGGAACTGCGCTTTTTTGGGATAAAAAGTAGCCTTTGTTTTAATCCGGAGCTTATTCTACTACCATACCAAATTTCACCAAAATCCGTTCAGTAGTTTTTGCGCGAAAGAGTAACAAACATTGATTCATCCTCACAAACTTTCACATTTATAATAGTAGTAGGATATGTAATACAAGTTCTTCGGACACTTAGCACGGGGCCAGATTGACATGGTGCTATACGTCCATGGATAGATAGATATTATTATTCTAACATAGTACATAATAACATACATAATATGCAATGTAATGACCTGGGCGTCTAAAAAGGCCACTTTAGGTATCAAACACCTAAAGTGGCCTTTTTAGACGCCCAGGTCTATTTTGAGATTACAAAAATCGTGAAATTGTAAAATGGCTACATGATTCATCTGATTTCATCATATTAGAAAACATAAATATTGATAGTTTTCAATAGAAATGCGTAAACTGGCGCACATAATATGAGTTGAAAAAAATATATGAATCATAATATGAAAGACCTAAAGTGGCTTTTTTAGACCGCCCTGAATCGTACCATTATTATCAGAAGGTCCATCTAAGTCATCCACTGAGCTTTTGTCGTCTTTGTATTCTATATCCAAACTGTATAAGCCGTTATCTTCAGAATTTGTATTAGGATTTTTCTTCTGATTTCCCTGCAATTTTGATAATATTTAAAAAAAAAATGTGTGGTTTTGTATTAAGGGGCATTTTAAAGTTACAAAAAAGTTGGAATATTTTTTTAACATAATTAGTGTTAAAAAACCTGCATAATTAGTTTACTCACATGAAATACAAAAACACCAATTATGTTATCCATAAATTTAACACAATCATTTCGGAGATATTAGCAAATATGTTCTTGCGACCTATATATTTCATACAACTGCAGGTTAACAGCACGTTATGTCACTATTGTATGGAGCGTTTTCAGGTGATTTACGAAATTTTGTATTACAAATCGCTGTACCTTTGAAAATTTTGAATATTAATATATTGTTTCTTCTGAGAAGTTGCTCATATTAAGGAGAACTATTCATTTATGCAATAAAATATTCAGTCAACTAGCCTATTAGTACACTAGAACTTTATGTTTTGCAATTTTTTATTAAAAATACACACAACAAAATGGATTATTAAATGCATATAATATATCACCTGTCTTTCAACATCACACAAAACTGTTGCAATTTCTTCCACTTTCAGCTCCTCACTGGATTGAGATTCTGTACGTAATCTAGATTCTAAAAATCATAGAAAAGTTGTGATATCATGCAGTTTTAATACTGTTTACTGTTTATTTTGTTGGGTTAGGTTTTATAAGAAAAAAGTATTTTCCCTCACCTTCTTGGTTCTCAGTCTTCACTTCCAAGCAGTCAGTTATAATTTCTTTGTGTTTTGGATGTGTTTTTCTTCTGATTTCACTTAATGTATATTTTTGGAAGTCCTTAAAAATATATAAGATACTTCTAAAATCGAATACATTTTGGGCATATGTTTCAGTGGCGTGGGGTTCCAATAACTCCATTCCTATCGGCTTCACTTACCACATACCTTTTGAAGACCCTCATCCAAATTCCTACCTATTATACAGGCTAGGGCTTCCCTATGAAGGAGAACCTGTCTTGAATATGTCAAGATGTTTAGGCTGAAGTACAATTGACAATTAAAACAAAAAAGTATGTTAAATAAAATTACATTACGATGTTTACGTTAAGGTCATTGACCTCACAAAGCTGAGCACTAAGTGTGAGTTTGTCCTTTTGCATACGATTGTGAGCGCATTTGGCGTTTACTAGGAATTTGTATGTGATTTGACCTAGTTGTCACGTTTACAACTAGGTGGCGCTTTACAAATCACATACAAATTCCTAGTAAATTCCAAACGCGCTCACGATCGAACGCGAAAAGAAAAACTCACACATAGCACTCAGATGTATTGGTTATTAAGGCAAAGTCTTTGCTTCCATTTTATAAATCACCGGTTTCTGTGCAGTTAATGACCTTAACGCCTTATAGAGCGTAATGTAATTTTGTTTAGTACGCGTTTTTTCGAAAAAAAAAAAAAATCGGCTTAAACATTTTGATATCAGCAGTAAATCATATTATACCCAAAATATCTGAAATTGATTTTGAACATCCTTATAGATTTCAGATGCAAAAAAGTTTTTTTTTTTACAATATATTATTTCTATTGTCTACAATCCATACTATATTTACGCTCATTAGGCTATTCAATAGCAATAAGGTGCAATACTGATACACAACCAGTATTCGCGACTGCACAGAACATACCTGTTTGTTATTAGCATCGAACATTACAGTTTCAATCTCCACTATGTCATGTTTAGAATCATCACTTAACTTAACATCTATATATAAATTTTCATCTGGCGATATAGCAATACACTCATTGTTCTGAACTTTTAGCCGAGGAGACCTTCCCACCTCACTCAATAGGAACTCACATAGATTCTGAAACATATTTCATATTAACTTACAACTTACAAATCTATTAAGATATTTTCACAAGTGGACATAAAAAGGTATAACAGTTTATTCTTATTCATTATTGTAATATTAAGTAATCTAAAACTTAAGCAGGTAAAGCAGTTTTATAATTTGTTTGTATTATAATGTCAATATGCGGTCACAATAAATGTTTTTTATGGTAACAGTTTAATATAATATTACAGTTAGTTCATCTCATTTGCTCTATGTGTGGGTAACTTATCATAACATATGTATGATGCATGAGTAGTGGGCGGCTTCACTGCCGCACAAAAAAAAACCTGTATAATTATTATTACAAGCAAATGCAAATAAAGCCCCACATACACATATGAGTAGAACTATCTATATTATAATACAAAATAATTTAAACAATCATCAACCTGCTAAGGACACAAATTCCCTGATACTACATCAAAAATAGTAAATTCTTATTGCCTATTACCTCTTTGGTATATGTCTGTAATATTCTATATGAGTCTTTCACTTGTTCCTTGAATGCCAACACCTTTTTCAACACGGCCTCACACTCCCAGCAGACAACAGGTACTACTTGCGGTGTGATACACAACTGAAAGTATTTATTTATTAAAATTTATGGACGAACTATGCTTTGGCACAACAGATCATCATTTATGGACAAACTATGCTTTGGCACAACAGGTCATCAATTATGGACGAACTATGATTTGGCACAACAGACCATAATTTATGAACGAACTATGCTTTGGCACAACAGACCATAATTTATGGACGAACTATGCTTTTGCACAACAAGTCATAATTTATGGATGAACTATGCTTTGGCACAACAGGTCATAATTTATGGAAGAACTATGGTTTGGCACTAAAATTTACCAGTCTAATAATGGAAAACATTTATAGAAAGTTTTAATTCAAGAACAGGAATGGTAAGGACTCATAGTTCCACTCTAATATAATATAGAACTCCTCTGTAGAGTAGGAAATGTACCTACAGGTATTTCATTCAGTATAGCCATGTAGTATTGTTTCCAATTCTCGTCAGTTATCCTCCGAATTGTTCTCCCGACGCACAAACAGGCCATGCACAACAAATTACTGACTTCATCAAGCTCCATTATATTAAAATTTGTATAATTACGAACAGTTTTACAGTTTCATTTTAAAGACTCCTAACGAGAATCTTTAAAACCCATTATAGTGTTTTTAAACCGTATTTATTAAATAATTACTTAACATAAAATTGCGGTCATTTTAAAATATCCATTTTTCTAAAAAACCGAGTAAACAAAAATAAAACATTTTTTGGATGTCAGGTTATACGTCACTCATGTGTCAAAAACAGTGTTGCCAAATGCCAAAGTTGCCTACATAATACATTGTTTTTGCGAAAATAACTAGCGTCGACTCGTTTTCATCTGGACTGAGATCCCAGTCCCACCAGACTCACCTTTTATTATAACTGATAAAATGTATATCATATTGTAGTAATAATTGTGTAAATGAACGTTTGTTTACCCGCCAGATTGTGCGGTGGGCCAATTCGTAGGTACAGGGCGCCAAAGGTACAAAAAATTCACTTTACTTCTGATAAAGTAGGTATCAATCTTATTTATTGGATTCAGAATTTAACGTAACATAATAACGGAACAAAACTCATGAAAGTATTTTTTCTCTAAACTTATGTAGTATGAACAGAGATATAAAGGTTAGAAGTTCAATGATTTGTATTGTGTATGTGGATAGATGTGGATGATCCTAGTCTGATGAGTCCTAATTAAATATTTTTTTAATTCTGTTTTTAGTATTTGTTATTCTAGCAGAGTTAAGGGAAGCTAACCCACCGCCACCGGATTCTGTATGGATACATGGGCGCATGTATAAGCGTTATGAATGGTGCTATAGCTGGACCATCAACCATGCACGCAGCACGACATTAACGCCATCCCGCAAATGAAACTTTAAGGGCATAAATGGGCTTATGTCAAATAGCGCATTCGCTATATTTTATTTAAAATAAAGTAAATAAAAGGTTTAAAAAAAGACAAAATGGTAATTTTATAGACATTTTTTAATATCTATATACTAACTATAATAATCTATACTTTTATATCTATAGTTATCTACTAATTTGTCCAGGTATTTCTGTATGTTTGTTTCCGATTCACGTAAAAACTACTGAACCTAACCGTAAAAAAAAGCATCACTAGAATGTTAGATTATTACTAATAGAATAAAGGCCGCCGCCGGGTCCACCACTGTGTGTCCGATCGCCGGGTATCGGTTAACCAGCGGCCGGACTCACAGTGGCGTATGGAGCGCTTTCATACGCACCGGCCGGGCGATCAGTCGTCCAGTACGTCGACTGTGAACGTTACTGGAAACAAAACCGGGCCGTGTGAAAGCTGAATGTCTCCCGGCCCGATACCGGACAGTCAGCACCGACTACCCGGCAACCGGTACGTGTGTAACGGCACTAAGGCTGTTTGTCCACCGCCACCGTCAACGGGACGTCAACGAGAACGAGATGACGCCGCCGATTTAGCGACACATACATTTACTATGGCCGTATGTCCACCGCACGCCCATCATCCGAGCGCCGTCATCCCGTTACCGCTAGAAGTCGGCCCGAGATTGTGAACCGCTAACTCACCGGGATGCCATGGCGACGTCGCCGGCTACGTATCCAAACAATTTGTATTGAAATGTATGGCAGTTAACTCACTTGGTGATGGTTTAGCAACGTCGCCAATTTGGAAGCGCAGCCAGTACCAACGGTTCCATTTGTGGAGTCTTGATACGTGGCACGCTGGCGACGTCACCAAACAAATGTATACGAGCAAGCTACGTCTCCCTTACTTGTCCAACCGGCTGCCAAGACACACACGATGAGTTTTGATACAGAAAGGTTTATTGTGGAAATTTAAAATCGTCCATGTTTATGGGATACCGCAATATCCGATTATTCCGACCGTAAGTGCACATTTAGTTTATCCTTTACACAAACCTATCTTGCCATGGTAATGGATTTTCAGTCACAAAATATTCTGCTAATTTGTCACGAATAGTGAGTGCAGTTCTTCCACCTCTACGACCATTACGATCTGTGGCAGGTTCAAATCCAGTCACCGTCAGAGTGTCTTCGTAAAAATATCCATCTCTGTAACATACGAAATTGTGTAAAATGCAACATGACTTCACAATTTTCTTTGCTAAATCAATATTTTTTATTTGATTATTAATTTCGTCGTACTTTTTCCGGACGGAAACCATACTGTGCGTCAGATAAGTGGCTACTCACCTGTGCGTACAAGTTGCTGTAGATAGCCGCCTCGAATAGTTTTGCAGGTGTTGAGAGAATCGCCACTGGTCTGTAATCACTAGCTTCCCTAGTAGGCACCGGTACCACTCGCGTCAGTTTCCAACGGTCAGGAAATGTTGTCTTAGTAATACAGCAATTAAACAAATAAAGCAATGGATCCACCAATGTCCTTCCACAGTCCTTAAGTATAAAATTTACATTTATTGGTCTGTGAAATATCCTCCACTTGTTGGATAATATAGGTACCAAATTTACATTCGGTGTAACGGCGTGCTCGTAATAGTCGGTAGTTGAATCTTTTTTATCGTAACTGAGATTGTGCCCTCCATACGGTCTCGGTGGTGACGACCTAGACATAGAACGGGAGCGGAGAGCGTTGGCGGTCCGTGGTAATATGCTGACCCGCAGATTCGCGCGTTGTAAAGATGTAGTTAAGATTACGCTTCTTAAAGCATTCTGTCAGAATCTGTACGAGGGCTGCACTAAAAGTATCGGGAATGGAATATTTCCACTGTTCCTGTCATATTAAAATCTTTTTAATTTAAAACTCCTTGGTTTTAAAAATCGAATACCGTTTATTTATTTAAAAAAAGATTCTCGGTCTTGTCACAAGGTCTTGTCAAACTTGTTTAGTCGTTGAGAAAATGGAATTGACTCGAGAAAATTCTAGAGCGATGATTTATTATGACTTTCGAAGTGGTTTAACACAAAAACAGTGTGTTGACCGGATGATTTCTGCATTTGGTGATGAAGCCCGTTCCAAAACCACAATTTATCGCTGGTTTGCTGAATTTCAACGTAGACGTGTCAAGCTCAGTGATGATCCCCGTCAAGGTCGTCCAAAAACTGCAGTCACCCAAGAAAACGTTGATGCTGTGCGTAAGCTGATTGAGGAAGATCGACATGTGACATACCGCGAAATTCAGGCAACTTTAGACATTCGCATGAGTCAAATAGAAATAATCTTGCATGAACATTTAGGTGTAAAAAAGTTGTTTTCCCGATGGATACCGCATTTGCTCTGTGAAGAGCAAAAAGCGGCTCGCGTTACTTGGTGCGTCAGAACTCTCGAAAGATTCCACGCAGGATCCTCAAATGCGACAACAGCGTATACAACAGCGTATCAGGTGACGAATCCTGGATATACGCGTACGAACCCGAAACAAAAAACCAGTCACGAGTTTGGGTGTTCGAAAATGAGTTAAATAAAGCCAACAAAAATTGTTCGTTCTCGGAGTGTTGCAAAAAAAATGGTGGCCACGTTGTTCTCCAAAACCGGCCATGTTGCGACATTCCTCTTGAGGGACAAAGGACGGTTAATGCAGAATGGTATGCTAACATTTGTTTGCCACAGGTCGTTTCTGAACTCCGTAAAGAGAACTACAACCGCCGCATCATCCTCTATCACGACAATGCGAGTTCTCACACCGCGCACAGAACAAAAGAGTTTTTAGAGCAAGAAATCATAGAATTATTAGACCATCCGCCGTACAGCCCCGACCTAAGCCCTAATGATTTCTATACTTTCCCTAAAATAAAGAATAAATTGCGTGGTCAGAGATTTTCATCACCTGAAGAAGCTGTGGACGCCTACAAAACGGCCATTTTGGAGACCCCAACTTCCGAATGGAATGGTTGCTTCAATGATTGGTTCCATCGTATGGAAAAATGTGTCAAATTTCGCGGAGAATACTTCGAAAAGCAATAAATACTTTTTTAAATAGTAATGTTGTGTCACTTCCTTGATTCCCGAAATTTTCAGTGCCGCCCTCGTACACCGGCGGCCTGTGGATCAGCTATACCAAAGGATCGTTAAACGTCCTTCGCATCCAATATAATAATATCTTCAGGATGTTGTTGAAACTTCCCCGTTTCTGCAGTGCATCTGAGATGTTTGCGCAGGCAAGAACGGACGGATTTCGGGCACTTATACGCAAAAAAGTAGCGTCACTAATAAGCCGCGTGCGGGAGAGCGACAACAGCATCCTGAGGATTGTGGCAGATGATCTGCATGCACCTATACTGAGGAACTACGTGCGGGTAATGAACGAATATGAGAGCAGTATCTCCTCTAGATTTTGCCCGCGCGTGGTTCAATTTTAGGTGCATGACAATAGAGAGGTTCACCTGGGCTGATTGATAACTGGCCGAAACGACGAACTTAAAAAAATGATACGCAAAAAAGGAATATTACATTATATTCTTTTTGAAAATAGAACGCCAAATTTGAATTTAATCGAACTGATGGAATTTGTTTGAGAGGACGTAGAACTTTCTCTGTCGTAAATTTTCTTAACAATGGAAAGAAACGAAATTCGTGCGGTGATAAAGTTTTACGTTTTAAAAGAGAAAACAGCAACCCAAATTAAAACCAAGCTAGACAGTGTTTTAGGTAATTCTGCTCCAGCATTGAGTACAATTCACACCTGGGTAACTGATTTTAAACGTGGTGGAATGATCGGCGCTTAAAGTTGCGAGAGATAGCAGAGATGGTGAGCATTTCATCTGAACGCGTTTTTAATATTTTGCACCAACATTTGGGAATGAAAAAGATATGCGCGCGATGGGTGCTGCGTTTGCTCACTGTAGACCAAAAGCAACGTCGAGTGGACGATTTATCGGAGTGTTTGGCGCTGTTTAACCGAGATCCTAATGAGTTTTTGCGGCGTAATGTAACAGTCGATGAAACCTGGATACATCATTATACTCCCGAGACAAAAGAACAATCGAAGCAGTGGACTGAGAGCGGAAAACCTGCGCCGAAGAAAGCAAAAACGGTTTTGTCGGCCGGCAAAGTGATGGCGACTGTTTTTTGGGATGCTCGAGGGATTACTTTTAGTGGATTATCTGCAAAAAGGAAAAACAATAAATGGAGAGTACTACGCAAGCTTGCTGCAAAAATTAAGTGAAGAAATCCAGAAGAAACGACCACATTTGGCCAAGAAAAAAAATTTGTTCCACCATGACAACGCACCTGCACACACGTCAATGGTTGCAGTCGCCAAACTCCATGAATTGCGGTTCGAATTGCTACCGCATCCACACTATTCCCCGGATCTGGCCCCGTGCGACTTCCACTTATTCCCAAACCTGAAGAAATGGTTAGGTGGCCAGAGATTTTCATCAAATGAAGAAGTCATTGTTGCCGTGGACGAGTATTTTGAGGGGTTGGAGAAAACATTTTATCAAACTGGTGTAACGGCATTGGAGAAGCGCTGGACTAAATGCATCGAGGTAGAAGGAAACTACGCTGAGAAATAAATTTATTTTAAATAGATTTTTGAAGTTTTTCTTTGTCGTTTCGGAAACTTATCAATTAGCCCTCGTAAGTTTAAGTTTAAGAATAGATATTTATTTTTTATGTATTTTACTTTAATATTACTAACCCTAAAGTTATTTAAGTTTTAAGTATGTAATACTAACACATGGACCATGGTAGTCTGAAATAAAGAAATTTGAATTTGAATTAATCTCGGCCTGAAATAATATCGTTCTCGGTGACGTCCCGTTGACGGTGGAGGTGGACAAACAGCGAAGGCTAAGAGCTCACGGCGCGTTTTACACACGCGGTGGTTTGAGGGTCCCGATGCACCGGCGGGCAACGAGCAGAATCGCGCGGTCCGCGGTCACCCGCAGCCTCGGCGGGTTGCGCCTGCGCGCTCTGCGTTCGGTTCGCAGGCGAAATTCAGAAATTATATTGTAAATACTATTTGCCTTTTTGCAACCGCGCGTCCTGCGATCTTCGCCCGCCACGTTTGCAGGCGATAATCTCAACCGCGCCGGCTGCGTGACCGCGCAAAACCGCGGTCTCGTGAGTTTAGAAATAAAACCGCAGTGGTTCGACGACCGCGGCGGGCATGGGAAAAAACCGCTCCGTGAGTTCTTAGCGTTAAGGTCAGTGTTCACACTGCATTTTTAATATACTTAGATATGTGTCGTTTATTGTAATAGTGAATTATCTCCATGCAATGAAGTTTTGAGAAATTAAGTGTTTTGTTAATTAACGCGTAGAAAAAAAACTACAAATTTTTATTCAATGCTTTATATTTTTAATTGTAGTTAACAAATGAAATATTATAATAGTATATAGTTACTTAAAAATAAGATGAAGTTATTTTAATGAAACGAATTATAATTTTTTTTTGTGGACTTACTTCACTGTTAAAGTGACGAGTTATACTTATTGTGATTTCGTTAAGTGGTTAATCGTAGGTTATTTCGTCATCAGACGAACGTTCATCAGCATTACGTGTGCTTGACCGTGTTGGAATGTCTACAGTAAGGTTTTTGTAAAATTGATGGTAAATTGGTGGAATGTATGGGAGAAGATCAAGCATATCCTTCTTCTTAGCAATAGTGACTGGTCTTCTTGAAGGATAGAGTGGGCCTTGTTGAATATTGTACAAGTAAGCTGGTCGTTCTTGTTGCTTTTTTGATAGATCTACTTTGTAGAAGGGCATGTCAGCGTTGAGCGTTTCTTTAAATTGAAATTGTAAAGGATGATTCCTCTCAAACCTCAGCCATCTAATATTCAGCCAGTTGAAGTCGTAACCACAGGTTGTTTTTTTTCTGTTGGTAATAGATTTTTCTAATGCCGCAGTGCTTATAAATTCGGAATTTTTTATTTCGGTTACAACAAAATGTGGTTCTTTGCGTTTGGCTGTTTTTATGATCTCAATCCATTGATCCGGGCTATAAATTTGTCCATGACGGCGACTTGCGCTCTCAATTATCCCAAATTCCCCATCATTAGGCAAATAAGAATGCCCGGACACTAAAAACTTGTGGTCTATGGTGGTTATACTAGTATCCGGGTCTTGTACGAGCTTTAAAAGGGAAAGGGTAGTCTTAATGTTTCGATTTTGTCCAGTGCAAGAATCGGAATACATGATGTCGTGATTTTGTGTTACCGCGTGAGTTTTTAAATGTTTCACGAGACAGACTGCAATGTCTTGAGACCCTCGCCCTCCTTCTATCTCATTCCAGACGTTCATGTACCCTGTGTTGTTATTAAAACAATGTATTCCCAAATTATACAAATACAGATTCCTTTTATAGTATGCTACCGAAGTAGTTAATTTTGGGAAAGCTAAAGCTTTCTGCAAATCAAAGGTTAGTACATATGCGTCATTAATCTTTTTAGCATCAATTTGTAGATTTTCTCTTGCCGAATCTGCCTTTCTTTGATGAAGTTCCTTTTGAACTTCAAACTCTTTCTTCACGTTCTCGTCATCGGTGCCTCTAATTTTAAAATTCAAGCTATCGCAAGTCTTACATGTATCCTGGTGCGGTGCCTTGAAATGTAGATTAAACTTGGTGTTAAAAACTTTATTATATTTTAATTTTTTAGGTTCTGTCATTTCAGTCAAACATTTTTCTTTATATAGATCGTACATCTTTCGAATAGTTAGCCCAGGATTTAAAAACTTCTGGTTAGGATTACTTTTTCTTGTGTAATGGCTTTGGTACGCGGGAAAGCTTTGTATATGAACAATAATGTCAGAATCATCTAATTTTCGAGTACTAGTCGTGCCTCGTTTATCTTTACATTGCGAGACATCGCCTTTTGATAGACAGCGATATAATCTTCCATCTCTGATTTGGAATGTTTTCAAAAAATATTTTTTACATACCAGTTGTGTCATAATATGAGATTTGAGAAAATCGTGACAGATCTTTAGGTCGTTTTCTATTAACAGATGCTTTTTGCACTAATGCATATAGAAAGGCATTTTGCTGATTAAAGTCCTTTAAATTCCAAAATGATTCGAACATTTCTTGCCTTTCATTTTCTGTAAAAAGCGTATAACACTTTTTAGGACATCCACAGTCAATATTTTCGAAGATTTTGGTATTTTTCTCCACTCCCAATTTAGTTACATAACCTTTTCCACTATTACGCAATAACTTTCTTTTATTAACTGTCCAATTTTCCTTGTTGATTGACCTTTTTCTAGATTTAGATGTTCCAGGTTCTGATATACTAGACGGCATCATAATATTTTCGTCACAACTTGTATCTGTTTCTGAAACAAGTATAAAAACGAAACCAATAAAATAATAGTGATTTCTAGGACATAACTAAATAGAAAATATATTCTTAGATATCGTATTTTCTTGTCTATAAACTTGAAAGTTATCACAATATTTTTAGGTTAGAAAAACAACTAATAAAAATATAACTTGCCAGATTCTGTATGAATTTCTTCAGGAATAGGCTGATATTCAGAACCAGAATCACTAAAATCTTCTGTATTAGACATATTGTATTAAAACCCCACGAAAACACCGACTTTGAAAATCCTTTTTTAATAATTATCACAACACGTAGGTACAACGAATGACAACAATCGGTCGCAATAAAAGTGAATCAACTCCGGACTTACTTCATTATAAAAGTGACTTGGGACTTACTTCACTTTTATAGTGAATAACAGTACAAATCTGTTCCTAGACTAAACAAAATAGCGACATCTACGTCACTTTAGTGGTATCAGTGGAGTTGCTTCATTTTTATATTGAAAGATATGATACATTGTGAGCCCACTATGAGAAAATAATTTTTTTTTTATATTATGGAGTTACACCACTATTACAATGACCGACACATATAAAAATTGAACTTTATTCACTACACAAAACTTAGTATTAAATAATTATTAGATAATAATAATATTAAATAATTATAAGATATGTATTTAATTAACATCTTAAAAATGCAGCGCCTCAGTTCAGCGCTATGTCGCGTATCGTTTTGGTGTGAATTGACCCTAAGATTTATAAAAATAGTAGGTACATCGCGACCATGTACCATAAGCTATTACTTCATATTGACTATTACTAAGCCACCAGTTTAGAATGCTTTATTTATGGTGATAAATAAAAGCACTATACATCATCATCATCATCAGCCTATCACCTGTGTAGTCTCGGGCTAAAGAATAGGACCACCCCATCTCTTTCCCATGGGTGTCGTAGAAGGTGACTAAACACTATCAGCCGGATAAGAGGACAAACATCTTCATCTCCCGCTTGGGCTCCGGAAACCGTTTCATGGCGGTATAACCTTGTCTTCTGGAATGCTCTAAATGGCACAACTGATAATGGGCAGCAGCACTATTAGTGAAAAGCATTCCAGTCTGCAGTCACCAACTCGTTCGCCAAGGGTAGTGCCTACGGCAAATCCCCCCTATGCAGTACAACCCAGACATACGAGCCCCCAGTTCCTGGTTGCTGCACTATTCCTGGCCACGGTACTATACATCACCTTTTAAAAAACTGTATAGTGCCTAAATCGATCGAGAAAGGAAAAAACCGGCCAAGTGCGAGTCGGACTCGCCGATTAAGGGTTCCGTACAATTATCTATAAAAACGACAAAAAAATCACATTCCTTGTATAGGATTCAAAATTTATTTATTTGTTTTTTAGTATTTGCTGTTATAGTGGCAACAGTAATACATAATCTGTGAAAATTTCAACTAGGACCATTGAAATTGATGGTTCAAGAGACAGCCTGGTGACAGAAGCACAGACAGACGGACGGACAGTGGAGTCTTAGTAATAGATGGTAATAGGGTCCTGACTCCCGTTTTACCCTTTGTGTACGGAAATTACTAATTTAATAAATATTATTTTAAATTATGTTTGAAACAAAACACTAAGGTACAAAAATAACAAAGTAATTCACTATTGTTATAATCAAATTTTATATGAATATTTATAAAAAAAGTTATTCATGTGAGTACAGTGTTCTCATTAGTAGTATCCTCATCATCAGCAATCATCTTGGTAATTTTTTCAGAAGCCTCCATCAACAATTTCTGGCTAAACTTTGGCAAATGAGTTTCGATTTCTTTTTTTAAATTCTCTAAATCACATCTCTCTTTGTCCAATTCTTCTATACTCTTCTGTGTCTTCTCGTATTCTTTGAGTTTGTTTAAATCTAGTTGGGAATGTTTTTTTATCTGCTCCAAACCCTCAATAGTCTCGTTCACGGCTTCTAGAAGTTGCTCATACCCTGATTCTTTTGTGTAGCCGAAGTCGACATTTTTTGTATCTAAATTATCAAGCTTGGCCTGCTCTGATACTGACAAGTTTTTGAGCAAGCCCTCGACTTGAGATTCTTCAGTAAATTTATAAAACGATGAACAGTCTTCACATTTGAGATCTAATAAGCTGAAAGGAGAAGTTTAAAAATGAACCACAACGCTACATTCCCAAGAGCGTTTGTATACAGCACTGTAATTAGAACTGTAAGCGTGAAAATCGTATAAAGTTGTCAAATCTAACAATTGATAATTTGATTTTCAGCTCTATTGTATTAGCTCAAGAGTTTGATTTACAGTGTAGTTTTTTCTGTTGCGACCACAAAAAAAACTTGTGGGTACCAAGGGCTTAGCATGTTAAGCCATGTGGACAAGATCTAAGCATTCTTGGAAAAGTTCACTTGTATATCTACTTGGACAATACTTGTATCCATAAGCTTTTGAGTGTACTTGGACAACCGCACCCGATCCGACAGTAGACTCGGTCCAAGTGAACTGTCTAAAAAAATGGTATTGTGGTTTAAGTTACCAACAATACTATAAATTAATATTTGCCTTTCATAAATATTTGAATAGGAACAAAAGCAATACAAAATTATAGCTTTCAGTATAATAATATTGTTATATTAACATAAGCTACGATTTCCATTGATAAAATTGAATGCAACTTGCTACTTGTGCGCAGCTTAAATAATGGAATAAAAAATACTTGCCGTTTTTGTTCGACAACAAAACTAATGTCATTTAATTTTTTCTTAGTTTTGTCGAGCTGGTCGACTGTTTTTTGGAACCTGTCGGCCAATTGCGACATCTGAACATCCATCAGTGTTTCTTCGCGAGATATTTTCTCATCGACCAAGCAGTCGCCTAGCATCGCATGAAGAAATTTTACATATGAAATTTCTCTGTATTCAGCGTCAAAATTTGGCAAAGCATCTTCACTTTTGCACACAGTAACATCGGCAGAGCCGATGACGGTATTGTTTTTGTTGACTTTAGTTCTATTTAACTTCTCTTTCGACTGTAAAGTTGGTCGCAAAGTAGTAGCAGTGCCAGTGGTCGGACGTTTCGCTTTCATCTTTTTCGATGGAGGGCCCATTTTGTTTTTATCCATTGTTAATACAAAACTTTCAGTTTAAAAAAATAAACTTAAAACGTTAAAATCTAGGTTTGAATTTATACTTTCGAATTAGATTGAATTTTGTTTATTTTCTATATTCGAAAAACACCGTTGACATTACGGTTGACATTGACATTTACTTTATTTTATTTTATTTAAATATGGCATCGGCTTATAACCATTTGTCAGTGTCAAGTTAAAAAGGCGGGAATAGAACTTCCGTTTCAATTTTCAACACCGTATTCCTATATCGTCAAGTCTAAAGTCTAGTCAAAGTCCAAATATATAGTCAGTACAGTCCATGAGTCATGTCAGTCGATTTAGTTAAGTGGTAGAAGTTTTACTAAAAGTTCCTAGGTAGTTTTTTCCGGGAAACACAAAATAGCGCGTTTTTAGAAGTTGTACCACTTGCCCATACTTGTGCACGTTAACGAATATTTAATGGTTAATATTCTACCAATATTACACAATATGATAACACAAAAACAACAACGTCACACATTGAATTCCCCTGGCAAAACTCCATTGACATTTCTTTTTAAAACGAGTGTCATGATGGTGTCATGAGTCATGACTACAACCACTGTGAGAGAGTTTTGTCGGGAGTACAATGGGTGACGTTGTGGATTTTGTATTTCCTCATAAATTTATTTTATTTCTGTTCTTAATGTGTAATATTGTTAGAATATTAATCATTAAATGTTCGTTAACGTGCACAAGTGTGGGCAAGTGGTACAACTTCTAAAAACGTGCTATTTTGTGTTCCGCCAAAACTTCCTAGGAACTTTCAGTAAAGCTTCTACCACTATACTGAATCGACTGGCTTGACTCATTGACTGCTTTGACTAGACTTTAGACTTGACGATATAGGAATACGGTGTTGAAAATTGAAACGAAAGTTCTATTTCCCGCCTTTTGGCGGCAAATGGTTATAAGCCGATTTTCCCGGCAAATGGTTATAAGCCGATACCATATATATAAAAAAAAACATTCTTCATAAAATCGAAGGGATTATTAAACAAACACTTTAGAACTTTATTCTTTTTACAACCTTTTTTAAGTTACTTTAATGTACGATTCAAATGTATTTGGCACGTGTCTTGGAAGCTAAATTAGAACCACTTTCCAAATACCGCAAGTCGGAACCGCATATTTTCTTCCCTGATTTTTTTTATTGCATTAATGTTTAGTGCTCTGAAAAATAAGACAGTTTACAAAAGGAATAGTACACTAATAACCTAACCAAGAGTTTGTCAGAACATGTCCAGTGAGGGTTCCGTAACTATCAATGCGCAATATGTTTTCTTTGAATTCCTTCAAAAGTTATTGTCCGATTTCGCTCAAAATAATTTTCCTAAAGAGTTTTTAGCATTATCTATCAGCATGGAAACTTACGTTTATTTTCATAATTATAGGAGCTAGAAAGGCGGACAGACAGACAGACAGACGGACGGACAGAGCGAAAATAAGGGTTCCTTGAGTATTACGGAACCCTAAAAATCAATATTTTCAAAGAAACTGCGCAGTGCGGATTGTTTAATGCACAAAAGTCAGTCGTGTGAAAACGCCCCATACAAAAGTCGAACAAGCAGGTGACGTCACACGCCTGTAAGTAGCTACGAAATGTATGGTTAGAATATGCACAAAATTTCTGATATAGCTCCGAAGTTTGCGCGTTTATGTTCATACGAAAAGATTTTGATGCAAGTAAACTAGGTACTTAATTATATTCGTTTTTTACACTAATATTGTACAGAAAATCCAACTTTTTGTGACTTTATATCTGAAATGCAACTAAATTACAAAACTAAGTAACATACTATAAAATCTTAATTCTTTTTAATTTTATCAAGTTGTACCAAATTATTTCTGAATAGTAAAAAAAAACTAAATATTTACATGTTGGCAAATACGTGAGCATACTTGATCCTAGGCAAATCCATAAAGAAAATTATTTTTTTGTTTAAAAATAATAATTTTTCCCTTTATAGTCATATTCGTTATATTATTATTAAAACATTTTAAGAACGGTTAAAATAAACGATCAAATATTTAATTGAGTACGCGCCAAGCTTCCATTAGGTATTGTATATAAGATAATGATGATGATTGCTGTATGTTACAAATGGCATATGCTTGCAGTTCTTTAAACAATGTCGAAATTTCCAAACGCGTATCGTTATAAAGACTAAGGAGTTATGTTCAGTGCTTTTGGATCCAGGGTATACCTTGGAGAAAAATCTTACTTTTTAGTAGCATATGTTACATAAGTAACCCACTTCAGATATTATTAAAATCACTATATATTTCGAAGAGTTCCCTTGATTCCGTTTCGGCAAAGTATTGATTAAAGATGTCCGTGTCGGTGTAAAATACTATGAAAAGTACCTTTTATATCATCATAATGTGATGATGTATGGTGGGATGATGATGATGATGATGATCATCACATATATTATTACTGTATTATGATCATTAGGTCACCTCTTTGATGTCAAAAGGACCAATTTGGAATTAAACCCTTTACCTATATAAAAAAAAAATATATTTGAAAATCGGTACACAGACGGCGGAGCTTTCGTTGAACATACAAAAAAATATATATATACAGCCGAACGTATAACCGTCTCTTTTTTTTGGGAGTCTGTTAAAAAATAAGATAGAGCTCTCACACCGAGACACGACACGTCTCGTAATCTTTAAGATAGCGATTCAAAAATCAAACTTCATTTACTACTCAAGAACTTTCATTAAATTAAATGGGAGCCCGCGGCGGCGCGTTACGCAGCTCGAAATTTGAACTCTTGAAATGAAACGTGTATATATTCTTCCTTTGTAGTGAATAAAGTTCAATTTTGAATCGCTAGTCCCGTCTTGGTGTGCAACAGGAGCATTTTACAAAACTAAAATAAATTGTTTAACGGATTTATTAAATTAGGTTAAGCTGAGATCTATTGAAATTGAAACTAATACCACTGTACAGGACTGTATAATTCCACAGGATTTCAACCGCCGGCTCAGATTAGTCTCGAAGATAGCAAGGTTACACCAATTTGGGCAGAGCCGGGGCGATAAAAATAACACTTATTTGAGGAGAACGATTTTCACTTTTCATGGCAATGCCGTATAGAGAGCCGCGCCCGTATGCCTCTTTCGGGCCGATTTGCTATCTCACTTTTGCCTCTCTATACGGCTATTTTCCATAATTTTCCCTATTTTCCATGAGCCAGGTGACGTAAAACGCGTTGTGTGAAATTCTTTATTGTTATTACCAATTACATAAATCCTTATATACTAATAATCTTATTCCATATAAAAGATATCCATAACCTAAGGTACACCATTTGTATGAAATCTTATGTATTTTTACCATTTTTTGCCTAATAACTCCGTATCCATTTATTATATAATCCAAACTATTATTTTTCATATTAGATATTATGTTTATCTATATAAATCAAAAGAAACTACATTAAAATTCACTACACTTTAAAATATATAAGCAAAACAACCTTAAGTTCATAAAACACTATTTAACACGACTTTTTGCACACTGATGCTATAGAAATCTATACATATATAGTCACTGAGTGTTCACTATTATAGTTTATGTACTGTTTTAAATCACTTGTTTATCGTTCACATTTCAATTCACTGGTAAAATTACCTTACGAGGCCTCTGTCCTCAACATCCTCCCCCAGGCGCAGTAGCCAGGGTCTACGCAGCCTCCTCCGGTGACTGCGGGCTCGCCGATCCCGCCGTGGACTGCTCCGGTGACTGCAAGCTGTTCGAGCTCGCTGCAGGCTGGTCCGGTGACGACTGCGAGCCGTTTGTGCTCGCTGCAGACTGCTCCGGCGACTGCGAGCTGTCCGTGCTCGCTGTAGACCGCTCCGGCGCTCGTTCTGTTGTTCCGGTTCCGTCTGCTCCGCCAGCGGTCGCAACTGCGACGGCGGCGCCTCCTCCAGCACCGCCAGCTTCGTCGTTGGCCTCCGGAACACGCCACTGCGCGTGCGAACGTCCGCACAACGCACTTGTCCGTCCGGGCCAGGGTAGACCCGGTGCACGACCCCCCGCGGCCACGTATTACGCGGCAGCGTCGGGTCGACGACGACGACCAGGTCCCCCGGTACAAAGGCTCGGTTGCTCTGCGGGGCCCCGTCGCGTGGTGTGAGCGTGGGAAGGTATCCCTTCACCCAGCGCCTCCAGAACTCGTCGGCAAGGGCTTGCGCGACTTTCCATATCTTCTTGGCCGCCGGCACACACGGTCCGACGTACGGTAGTCCGGTGGACGACCCGAGGAGGAAATGATTCGGTGTAATCGCCTCCGAGTCGTTGGGGTCCACTGACACGTGAACGAGCGGTCGAGCGTTCACGGAGTACTCCGCCTCGGCCATCAGTGTCTGGAGTACCTCTTCCTTGGGCGACTTCTCGTTCAGCGTAGCTAGCAAAGCGGTTTTCACTGACCTCACCATCCTTTCCCAGACACCTTCTTGACTCGGCGCCCCGGGCGGTGTGAACTTCCATTGCATTCGATGAGTGAGGCCCAGCTGAGCCATAGCCGGCGCCCACTCGGCGTACGCCTGCCGCAGCTCGACGTCCGCGCCTCTGAAGTTCGTACCATTGTCGCTGTACATGACTGACGGCCATCCTCGCCGCGCAGCCATTCTTCTCATAGCCATCAGTGCGGAGTCCGTCGACAGCGAGGCCACCAGCTCCAGGTGGACCGCCCGCGTCGTCAGACATGTGAAGAGAGCTCCCCATCTCTTCTCGTGACGTCAGCCGATGGTAACCGGCATCGGGCCGAAACAGTCGAGACCACAGTAGGAAAATGGTCTCTGGAACGCCCCCAGGCGTTCGGCTGGCAGGTCTCCAGTTGGCGGGGTCCTCGGGTGCGCCCGTCGTAACCGACAGAACGCACATTTGTTCATGATAGTACCCACCGTCGGCTGCAGCTTCAGTATCCATAACTTCTGCCTGAGGTCGTTCACGACCCTCTCGCGGCTCCCGTGTCCCGCTCTGGCGTGCTCCCTTGCCACCAGTAACCTTGTAAAGTGATGTCTTCCATCCAGGATGATTAGGTTTTTTATCTCCGGCGGCACCTGAGCTGCTTTGATCCTTCCGTCTAGTACGAGCAGCCCGTCCTTGTACACTGGGTTGAGTACTTCCTTGTACCGGACTTGTAGCTCCATCTAGGCACCGTCTTGCCACTTGCCATCGTCTCGATTTCTTGTGCGAAGCTGTCTCGTTGTGTTTTTTGATACCACAACTTCTCGGCCCTCTCCAGATGTGAGGTTGGCCCGACGATCTCGGCACTTCTCGATGAATAACAAAACCATCGCCGTGCATCTTATGAGGCGCTCGTAGTTTGAAAAGCGCGTCACATCTGGTAGACAGCTCAGCTCGTTCGCCTCCGTGGTGTGGAAGGCGACGTATTCTTCTAGATCTGGTACTCGAGCGGGACTCTCCGCGGGCCACTCGTTCATAGGCCTGCGCAGGAAGTCCGGCCCATGGAACCAAGGGTCCCCGTCGCTCTTCGGAACATAGCCCGTTCTGGTGGCTAAGTCGGCGACGTTGCTCTTCGTATTCACCCATCTCCACTGGTGAACAAACGTCAGCTCGGCGATCTCCCCTAGCCGATGTGCGACGTATGGCGTGTATTTTCGGCTGCCGTTCTGTATCCAACACAGAAATACTTTTGCGTCGATCCAGTAGAAAACCGTGTCCGTTTTCCACCTGTGCTCTGCTACGACGGCGTTTCCCAGCCTCGCTCCGACCAGGGCAGCCTGTAGCTCCATCCTTGGTATTGTTTGTGCCTTCAGCGGCGCTACCTTGGCCTTGGCGGCGGCCAACACGACTCGTACTTCCCCATTTTCTTGTTCCAACCTCCAATAGACGGCTGCGGCGTAGGCGTCCTTGCTCGCGTCGCAGACTACGTGCAGCTGCCGGCTTCTCGTCGGGCTCCCCCCGTTGTAACTCCGGGGTAGCTCGAGCTGACTGATGTACTCCATGTCTGTCAGCCAACGGGCGAACTGTTCGGCTGACTCAGCGGGCAGCGACTCGTCCCAGTCCAGCTTCTGACGCCACAAGCCATCTAGGATGACTTTGGCGTTGATCGTGTAGCAGCTTAGCAGTCCCAGCGGGTCGTAGATGCTCATCACAGTACTAAGGGCCTCTCTCTTCGTCGGTGCGCGCTGTAGCTCGCGGACCTCCTTGGGAACTCTGGATAGCGACGTGTTGAATTTTAGTTTGTCGCCTCGGGAGTCCCACAGCATGCCCAGGGTCTTCTGCTCGTCCTTGGTGACGTGCTGTGCCGCGTTTTGGGCCAGGCGGTCTTCAGGCAGTCCCTCTAACACCCGCCGGTCGTTGCTCGTCCAGCGTCTTAAGTGGAAGCCACTTTTTCCATGCACTTGGTCCACTTGTTCGACGATCTGCATGGCCTTCTGGCCTTGGTGGTCTGGATAGCTGTCTACGTAGTTATCCATGTAGTGGGCTTCAGTGATAGCACGATGGGCTTCGGGATGCGATTCGGCGAATTCTTCCGCGTTCCGATTCCGGGCTGAGTGTGCCAGGAAAGGTGAACACGATGCTCCGAAGATCATTGCCACCATCTTGTATGCGGACGGCGGCTCGCCTTCGTCTTATCTCCACAGGAACTTCTGGGCCGGTTGGTCTTCTTGTCTGACCTTGACATGAAGGAACATTTCTTCTATATCGACCTTCACAGCGACGGCTTCCTATCTGAACCGGAAAAGTATCTTCGATAGAGAAGTCAGAAGGTCAGGCCCTTCACGCCGTTTGTTCTCGCCGCTGCGTCGAAAACCAGTCGCAACTTGCCCGGTTTGTTTGGGTTTTTAACCGGGAAGTGCGGCGGGTACCATGTGATGTCACTTGCGGCCTCTGTCCTGTCGCATTTTGCTGCATATCCCTTGCTTATGAGATTCTTCATCTGCCCATTATACTGCGCCTCGTCCAGGGGGTTCTTTTTGAGCTTGTGTTCCAAGTTCTTAAGCCTCTTTAGCGCATTGTTGTAGCTAAGAGGTAGTTTGACGCCGTTCGTGCGCCACAGAAGTCCCACTTCGAATCGACCGTCTTCCGTTCGTTTGGCCGTTCTGCCAAAGAGGTCGATGGCTCGCTGCTCCTCGTCGCTCAGCCTCGCCTTAGACGCTATTCCCAGTGCGTCTATTTCGAAGTGTTTCTTCATCATTTCCTCCAGTCGCTCGCCTCAGGACTCGATCGTAGACACGTGCAGGATGTTCTCGTGTTCTTCCTGCTTTATGAGGCGTCTGGGGATGCTTCCATGAATTACCCAGCCGAGCTTCGTCTTCGAGGCTGCAGGCTTGTTTCTCTTGCCGATCCTCAGCTCCCTGGGTACAATGAGCTGCCAGTTGTCCGTGCCGATGAGAAGTTGGGGTTTCTTGTCTTCATAGCATATCTCTTCGTTCTTGAGATCACGCAGGTGAGCAAGTCGGAACAGTGATTCCGGGACGGACTGAGTAAGTAGGTTCAATCCGTCCACGGTTCTCGCAGTGATGTCATATCTGGTACCGTCGTGACCCCGTACGCCAAGTTGTACGAGTCGGCTTCTTTCTTCCCTTCTCTCGGCATTGATCCCATGCATTCTCAGCATCTTCGGTGGGCCGTCTGCGCCGATAGTCTTCGCGATGTCTTCATCCAGTAGTGTCACTGTCGAGCCCTCGTCGAACAGCGCGAAGAGAACAGCTTCGCCCCGTGGACCGACAACTTGAATTCTTCTCATCTTAAGTTTCACCGCACGGTCGGAGGTGACCGACGCGGTGATCACGGCGTCCTCAGTCTGCGGAGAGCCGCCGGGCCGGTCTTCGTGCAGCAGCGCATGATGAGGCAAGTTGCAGCCCTTGACGTCGCACGGCCTCGCTCTGCAGTTGTACCTTCTGTGCCTGCTTCGTATGCACCGGAAACACAGCCCTTCCTTTTTGACTGTGGCCCATCCCTTCTGCACGCTCAGTTTCTTGAAAGCAGCGCAGCGAAACAGAGCATGATCATCGGCACATATCGGGCACTTCGTTGACTCTTCACGCATTCTCTTTGGCTGGCTGCGACTCGGCGAACCCCTGCCCTCTTCTGTTATCGCGAAGACTGGCCTTCTCGTTCTGGCTTTGTTCTTGTTAGGAGGTGGACGCGGTGTTTCCTTCTTCGGTGCCGTGCTGAATCCGTAGCGCAGCGCCCTGTCCGCTTCTCTCATTAAGAATTCAGAGAGAAGGACGACATCGGGCTCGTTCCTGAAGCGCGACGTCTCTTCTGCGTAGTAGTACCACTTGCTCTTCTCGTATCGGCTGAGCTTCTCCAGGAGTGACTCGTGAGCAACGGGTTAAAGAGGTACCCGTGTCTCAGCTTCCTCAGGATGGCTACCATGTTCTGAATCTTCACTGCAAATTGGTTGAGTTCTGCCGCCGAAGCTCCGAGCCTCGGTATCTTCTTCAGGTCTTCCATCATGCGGTCGACCATGACTTCGGGTCGACCGTAGCATTGTTTCAAGGTCTTCATTATTTGTTCGGGCGGCGTCGCGACGCTCAGCAGTGGTGCCACGGCTTCCCTTGATTCTCCCCGTAGGCAGCTTCTCAGGCGGGCTAAGTTCTCGATCGGCTTGAGCTTGTAGAACGCAATGGTGTCTTCCATGGCTGCTTTGAATGGCAACCATTCGGTGGGAGCACCCGAGAATATGGGCAACTCCGTAGTGTGGCGCGACTTGGTTCAGCAGTTTGTCCAATTTTTCGGCAAGATGTTCCACCCCATTAGCCCTAGACGTGGGCGGTGTGGGTGAGCGTGGGCGGCGTTGTTCCGGTCACTTGAACCTCGTCTTCTGGGGTTCGCGTCTTCCTCCCTGTGGTGGCTTGTCTTCTGGCTTCGGCGTCTCTCTTTCTTCCATTAAAGTCGGCTCTTACCTAGCCTCTTCGGGTTCGGGACCCTGTTCGCTTAGCCAGGCTCGTACACGTTGCTCCACCTGTTCTGATGGCTCGTCGTCGTCGGGGCTGCTACCATCCTCTGCAGCGGCGACGTCAGCGGCGAGCTTTTTCTTTGTAAGTTCTGCTTCGATCTGCAGTTCCTTCTTACGGAGAGCGGCGAGTTTCTCCTCCGCCTCGTATTGCATACGCGCGACGACACTTGCTGTCGATCGATGCGATCTAATTGAAAGAGCCTTTTTCCTGGCTTGGGCTTGTACTTCCGTGGCTGCAGGCGCCTTTCTGGTACCTGGTCTCGGTTTCAAAATAGTTTAAAGCAGATCCGCCCTTCCCTCGGTCGGCGGCGGCTGGCTCGTAGCGGCAGCGGACGGCGATCGTGGCGGATCCGGAAATCTACTGGTTGCTGCTAGTTCTCCTCGGCCCCACTCTGACTTCTTGTAATTACCATCTTCAATGTTAAGTTAATCTTCAAATGTTAATCTTAATCTTCAATGTTAATCTTCAAATGTTAATCTTCAATGTTAATCTTCAATGTTAATCTTCAAACGTTAAGTCTTCAAACTTCAAAATTATCTTTCAAGAATCTTCGGTAGGTTTTTCCGACGAAAAATCTGCGAATAAGTGCTTCCGTTCGCAGCGGTGTATGTATCCTTGTATCCTCGAGTCCGATCTTCTGAGTCCAATCTAATCCTTGGCGTTGATTCCCGTTGATAAATCTTGATAAATTTCCAATGTTCTGACTTGATAAAATTCTTCTATGTTCGGTGTTGAATAAATCTTCTTAGTCCAGTATTCAGTAAAAATTTCTATCTTGAATCTTCAAAAAATTTTCTATGTTCAGAACGGCTGATGAAAATTTTTTAAGTCCAGTCTTCAGTAAAAATTTCTATCTTGAATCTTCGGAAATCTTTCTATGTCCATAACAGCTGTTCAAATTTTTCTAAGTACCGTCTTCGTTATTTTCAACTTGATATGGACTTCGAATATTTCTTTAATCTTCTAATCCGCCTCGCCAAACGACCACGCACTACTAATCCGGCTTGCCGAAGGACCACGCACTACTGTACAGGACTGTATAATTCCACAGGATTTCAACCGCCGGCTCAGATTAGACTCGAAGATAGCAAAGTTACACCGATTTGGGCAGAGCCGGGGCGATTAAAATAACACTTATTTGAGGAGAACGATTTTCACTTTTTTCGTCTCGCTTACCTGGCTCATGGCAATGCCGTATAGAGAGCCGCGCCCGTATGCCTCTTTCGGGCCGATTTGCCATCTCACTTTTGCCTCTCTATACGGCTATTTTCCATAATTTTCCCTATTTTCCATGAGCCAGGTGAAGTAAAACGCGTTGTGTGAAATTCTTTATTGTTATTCCCAATTACATAAATCCTTATATACTAATAATCTTATTCCATATAAAAGATATTCATAACCTAAGGTACACCATTTGTATGAAATCTTATTTATTTTTACCATTTTTTGCCTAATAACTCCGTATCCATTTATTATATAATCCAAAGTATTATTTTTCATATTAGATATTATGTTTATCTAAATAAATCAAAAGAAACTACGTTAAAATTCACTACACTTTAAAATATATAAGCAAAACAACCTTAAGTTCATAAAACTCTATTTAACACGACTTTTTGCACACTGATGCTATAGAAATCTATACATATATAGTCACTGAGTGTTCACTATTATAGTTTATGTACTGTTTTAATTTAAACTTTTTTTACTTGTTTATCGTTCACAGAAATGTGAACGATAAACAAGTGATTTTGAACTTTTAAATCACTTGTCTATCGTTCACATTTCAATTCACTGGTATAATTACGTTACGAGGCCGCTGTTCTCAACAACCACACTCCACTATAATACATATAAGTATTGTGCTTTCATTTCTAGTAACATCTACCTAGTAACGTTTATATTGAGTTAACATTTAGAGTTTTTTTTTAATTTGGCAAGTAAATGCTAAATAATTATATTATGTAGTGTGTATTTAATAGTATTGCATATTTTACTTAGTTAATTTAGCTAAAATTGGACTTTGATTAAGTAATTGAAAAGTTTTGTACATAATATAATTATCAACATCCTCTTGCCCTCGACAATCGACATCCTTATCATAAGTGCATTACTCGAGTCACCTCGAGTGCACGTTACGCATTAATAAATAACTATTAAGGGTCGAATGTCGATTTATTCTGGTCGCTGACGTCAATGGCGAGCCCCCACACACCCACGGATTACACCATCCAGCGCAAACAGCGCTTTACATTTTTATATTTAAGGCATAAAATAATCATCACAAAAAATATAAATAAGAGTATTTTGTAAGATATAATAATTATAAAAAGTTAAATATTAAGGATTTTATTTAATTAATATAGTCCAGTACTTACTTGAGTTTGGAGACAAGTATTTACTTAAATTATTTTTTCCCTTTTTAGTGATATTTGTTAAATTATTATTAACACATTTTAAAAATGTTTAAAATAAACGATCTAATGTATAATAATTGAATACGTGCCAAGCTCCCATTAGGTATTGTATATAAAATGATGATGATGATGATTACTGTAAGTTACATAATGGCATATGCTTGCAGTTCTTTAAACAATGTCGAAATTTCCAAACGCGTATCTATAAATATTGAGAAGTTATATTCAGTGCTTTTGGATCCAGGGTATACCTTGGTGCAGAATCTTACTTTTTGGTAGCATATGCTTGGGTTACTTCTGAACAAGTCAAAATAACTATACTTATATGTCCATATAAATTTCGAGGAGTTCACTCGATTTCTCATGGATGCCATCATCAGGTCCCCGCTTTGGTGACAGCGAGACCAATTTCGGATTATGTCCAATACATCAAATAAAGAATTTTGAAAATCGGTCCATAAACGGCAGAGTAATGTTCAAAGATATCTGTTTCGGTGTAAAATACTATGACAAGTAGGTACCTATTATATCATCATTATGTCATGATTTATGGTGTGATGATGGTGGTGATGATGATGATTACTTTTATTGATATAGTGGCTTATGCTTGCAGTTCTTTAAGCAACGCCGAAATCCCCAAACATGTTTAAGGAGTCAGGAGTTCTGTTCAGTACTTTTGGATCCAGGGTACCTTGCAAAATACTTCAGAAAATTCAAAATCACTATATGTGTCCATATAAATTTTGAGGAGTTCCCTCGATTCCTCATGGATCCCATCAACAGGTCACCACTTTTGGGAAAACGGGAACAACTTCTAAGTTATACCCTTTACATCGAAAAAAGAATTTTGAAAATCGGTCAACAGAGGGCGGACGTTGAACATAAAAAAAAATATACATACAGCCGAACGTATAACCGCCTCCTTTTTTTGGAAGTCGGTTAAAAATGGCTATCGCCTGTAGCTATAAGCCTGACATTTAGCACGAAGATAGACGTACATAGATAGAATATAACGAAGGGATCATTTGTCAAATTCACGTCCAAATTTTACAGACAAATGCAGGCATACCTATATCACAAAACATTTAATAATTTTTAACTGACTTCCAAAAAAGGAGGTGGTTATGGTTGCTCATAGTATTTTACACCGACACGCATTAACATGAGTCATTACATTGCCGTATGTGAACCTATTTGCAAAATTGTTTTGTTGTTGTAAAGGATATAATTCGAAATTTGTCCCTTAGTCACCGAAGTGGAGACCTGATGATGATAAATCGAGGGAACTCTTCGAAATATATATGGACAAATAGTGATTTCGACTTTTTCTAAAGTATTCCAAGCATATGCTACCAAATAGTAGTAGCTTATTATTATAATGGCATCGGTACTCACTACTCATCAGAGTATTGTGCCCCGATAAAATGTCTTTAAAATTTTGCTATTGCTAAAATTATATTCGTGATCATCATCATCACTATAATATTGGTCCATGATAGTATCTAATCAATATCATCACTGGTGATTATTTAGTAGGTCCACAGATCGGTAATGCTTATTTGGGGAAATACCACGGCCTCTCAGAAAACTGGCATAAAATAACGCTTGAGTTTGTTTTGCCGAGTATATATTCTTAAATATATTCTTAAAATGTGGTAATGATAATATAACTAAAAAGAGAAAAAGTATTATTTTTAAACAAAGAATGAAAACCTACTTCTAAAGTAAAAATGCACAAATAAGTATGAAAAAAAAAATAATTTCCAAATAATTCCCCTTTTAAATTCGTCTAAAATTTTTATTATTTCGCTACTCTATCTACTCAATATTCATAATTTTGAAGTCGGTACCAGCCAACTTGAACGTGAGTTCTATAAAATATTGTTTTATCAGGATGTTGTTCGGGCTGGTACCGTCTTCAAAATTATGAATATTGAGTAGAGAATTAATTAAAATTTTTGACGAATTTAAAAGGGGAATTTAGAAAATAAGTTTTTATTTCATACTTTTTTGTGCATATTTACTTTTTAATCAATACACAAGTGATATACCTGTCACAAAAGGATAAAGTTTCGCTGTACCATCCTCTTTTATTTAATACTAGCGACCCGCCCCGGCTTTGCACGGGGGCAATGTAGATAAACCTTCTTCTTGAATTACTTTACCTACTGCTGAAAACTGCATTGAAATCCGTCGAGTAGTTTAAAAGATCTAAGGAACAGCACCAGCACTAACGGAAGAGACTTCATTTTATATTATGTAAAGATTATATAGAATAGAGTACTTAAGCGCTTACGGCGCTTTTCCCCGAATAAACTTACATAGGTAGTGCCAATATAAATAATAGTGCTTGAGGCGGCAAAAGTTAAGCTTAATACCATTGAGTTAAAGGTTACTATTGATTGTAAGGCTTAAATGTTTTTGATACCGTTCGAATACTATCCGAACCGGTATATTACGTCATTATTAAGACAGTGTGCGTCCGCGTCATTTGAAATTCATTTTCAGAGCGCTCGACGTCCGTACGGACACGCGTTACATTAAAATTTTCTCAAAATGAGCATGTTTTGAAGTGTTGTGCTTTATAATTAATATTAATATTAACGTGTGTATGTGACTACTCTATCAAAGAAGATCGATTCTGTGAAAAATCAAGGATGACGGTAATTTTCTTTCCTTTCTCCGTTTCTAGTTTGTTTACTCAGCCGGAAAAAGTTATGTACTGTTCTTTGGCCGTGAACTTTACTTTGTAGCAGTTTTTTTTAATAATGTAGGTATTAAGGTGAAAAAAAAAAGGCCGCTATATACATGAACAATATATAACGATATATTTAACCATTAAATATTTAATATTAGACTAATACAGTCGATGTAACTACATATCTAATTTAGCTAATTTAATATATATATGAATAAAAGGCAAAGCCGATTGACTGATGTATTAACGCACAGGCCAAGCCCTGAAGGCTAGAAATATGAAATTTTGTAAACGTACCTAGTTCTCAAATGACATGACATGACGTAGGCATCCATTAAGGAAGGATTTTTTAAAATTCAACCCCCGAGAAGGAAAAATAGATCGTAAAAGTTTGTATGAAACTTTTTATTCCTTGGACATATTTGCATGTTATTTCGTATGAATTGACTTGAGTAGGAAAAAAATAATGAGTTACATATTTCAGCGTTTTCTAATATTCAGCCCCTAGGTGGGTGAAATAGGGGATTAAAGTTTAAAACCTAATTTCACCCGGGCGAATCCGCGTGCAATTAATGCTAGTTTAAGAGAAAATAAAATATTTTTTAATCGTTTTTTATGTACATGCTTTATACATTCAAATATAACTTTTTATTAGAAGAGTTTACGTACATTTCAGCTACATAAATATAATTTAAATTCTGTACAAGAGCTGCTTTTCCATAGGTTTATATTACACCTGTTTTAAAATTTTCGGTTGGCGTGCGCTATGAGTTATGACCTAAGATATTGAAACCGGTTTTCGCAATTGAAATTTTACCAGGCACATAACTGGTAGTTTTAACGTAAAAAATTGGTCTGTAAATACCTACCTATACAAAATTTCATTACTTTTTACGAAAATTACGAGTTATGTACCATATTAACCGTCTTTCAAAAGGAGGAGCTTTGCAATTCATTCCAATTTTTGGATGAAAATTTTATAGCCATTATAAGTAGTAACATTTCTCTGTGTAATCGCTGCTTCATTATTTAAAAAATTAAATGGCAAACTATTTTATTATTAAAAGAATTTAAGTAGATCCTAATTTTAATTTGCATTTATTTAAAGTATGCAAGTAGGTATTTGCAATAATGTTACCAACTCAATGCATGTTGCACCTTCTCTTCTCTATTTACTTATGTATATTTTGTTTGTTTTACATGCATCATTATTGCCCGTTTTCTGATGTTTTTGTCGGTAGTATATCTATCCAGTAGGTAGCGCTTTTGATTGGTTAACGCGTTTGCGTCATCCAATCAAAAGCGCTATTAAATAGATAAACTACAATCAAAAACCCCAGAAACCCGGCATGAAATTTTAACCGTATTGGTAAAATTCTATGCTAATGGTTAACTGGCAACACTAAAATTTTCGCCATTTTTTGTATTTATTATTTACTTACCCCACAACTGGAACCCCGGAAGTTAGGTATTCGAAATTCAAATTCGCTTACGCTTTACTTTTTTAATACATTATCAAATAATGTAAGTGTATCAAGTTGCCAAAACAGAAGAGAAAAAAAAATGTAAGTTTTAATTACCGTAGTAATATCGTAATAACTAAATTCTATGGAATTAGAATTACCTAGGTATGGTATTGTTACATACTGTTATTATCCTAATAATTAATATAATACATCTATGCTATAAAACAACTAGCCGACCTGTCGGCTGTCACCCGATAGATGTTGTTCTTTATTTTCTATTAACTGGATTAAATAACTGCCCACTCATACATACACCTACAGTTTCTACACCTACAACCTACACCTACTACACTACATATCTCTACAAGTTTTAGGCGATGTGTGAAAGAATCTATAAATCTATGTCTAACGAAAATAGTTATACAACGGATAACCTAAACAACGTTGCTATTTTTTTCTATCAAGTGACATTTTCAACGTATCAGACAAAGACAGCAATGTTGTTTTAGTTAACCGTTGTGTAAATAGTTTTATTAGTAAGGGGGGTGTAAGTATACTAAGTTATCGACCACTGAGGTTAGAAGATTATTACAGTACTTATTAATAACGCTGTTAAACAATGGGGTTGGTGTTAGAACTTAGAAAAGTGAAAATACAGGATTATATTATGTATTTATTGCCAAATTATTAAATAATAAAAAAATTGAGTGTGCAACTCTTATTACTACGGGTTATGAAAAATAGCTCTAAATACACCTGCAAGATATTATAAAAATCAGTCGAGCCGTGTGACAGAACTCCTCTGAACTTCTGTGACAAATACTGCAACACGAGAATTTTAAGATATTGAACATTAATAACAATTTAATTCAACAAGAGATAAGAATTTAAAAAAATGTAACTTTTTTTTACACAATTTTACGCTTATTTTCAAGTTCACAGTTCAGTTGCTTAAGCGAAATTTTAAACTTAGTTAAACTGTTACCCAGAGTCTCCGCTCGGTAGACACTGTGGAATTCGAAGACCGGTTCCCAGCTCCACATTAAAGTTCCTTATTATCTACGTACCTATAAGGCGCGGCGCACGTTTTCCTGACTCGATAAACATGAGATGTAGAGATACCATAGAGTTAGAAGGTAATGTGGCGTTTTTAACCGACTTCCAAAAAAAGGAGGCGGTTATACGTTCAGCTGTATACAGGGTGTCCCGTAAATCGACGTCAAGCCATAAATCCGTGATAGGCCAAGTTACAATAGTTATCATAAAAATTAAAAAAAAAACATCCAAGTAATTTGTCTCAAAAAATACAAAGCTTTTAAAAAAAATCAAAAAATCGACATCTTGTGGTGGTTTTTTAGTTCCCGGCACTACAAATTTCTACTTTTTTTGTAATTTTTTTTTTGTATGTAATCCTGAATAATGCTATAGTAAACTGGTGCCTAAAATTTAAATAAAACGACTCCGACTTGAAAGGAAATGAGTCTTTTTTCCCAAAACAATGATTCGAATTTAATAGTTTGCTCGACTTTAATTGACTGTACTGGAAAAAAAATATACTACGCTTGTTTGGCAGGTAATTTCAAAAGTTGCCGCAGTTAATAAGGATTCCAAAATGGTATGACACTTGCTAGATTGTTTCTTAAATTTTGGACAATATTGATTTTTGTAAAGGAAGTCAGTTTTCGACAATTTTTTCTTACTTACTTAAAAGGATTCAAGTGTACCCAGGACTTTCTTCTAAGTGATATTCTGATTTGGATGAGACGGAGAGAAACATTCAACGAGTGTAAGAGAGACAAAATCCAAGAAGTGAAAGAATATCACGGGCCACGAGGGCTATAGTGTCTCATTACTTTTAACTTTAGAAAAGGTGTTTTTTAGGAAGCTTTTAATTGAAACAAATTTTTGGAGTCTAAAATATTTTATTACATTATAACAAATGTTCAAACTGCCGACCACCAGCATAAATGCAAGCTCGACATCTTTTTAAAAAAGACCGCTTTATCAGACGGGCAAATCTGCCGTTATTAACTAATTCAGCTGCTTGCGTTAATTGTCGTCGTAGTTCAACTACATTTTCAATTGGCTTTGTATACACATTTTCTTTCACAGCTCCCCAGTAAAAAAAATCTAGCGGATTTAAATCAGGTGAACGGGCTGGCCACGAAATGGTACCAGACCGCCCTATCCACCTTTCTGGATATTCATTATCTAAATAATCTCGCACTGAACGGGCATAGTGCGCCGGGAAGCCGTCTTGCTGGAACCACATGTCTCTATAAATGTGCAGAGGTACGTCTTCCAATAAATTTGGTAAATGATTTCTTAAAAAGTCCAAATAAATGTCGCCATTCAAGGTCAGAGACCTTGAATGGCAGTTCAAAAGGTTCGATGATTCTCCCGTTTAGAATCCCGGTCCACATGTTTATTTTGAATCGATACTGGGATCTATCCTCTCTCATCAAATGTGGATTATCTACATGCCACTCGTGTAAGTTGTGTAGATTCATGTATCCATCTTTTTTAAAAGTGGACTCATCGGACCATAAAATTTTGTCTATGACTTGTGGATCTTCCCGGTGTCTTTGTAACATCGTTTCACAAAACGTAACTCTTGGGAGATAGTCCCGGGGTAGTAAAAGTTTCTACGCAGACGACCTACAACTCTATCGTCATTCACATATATTATATGAGATTAATTCCGCAGTAACAGATGTTAACGCTGATTTACAGCGCATAGCAGTCTGGGCTAAATCTTTTGGTCTGTTAGTTAATCCAAATAAATCGAAAGCCATGATCATAGGCAGTAAATACATGACTCAACGTTTATATAATGTACCTACTACGGTCATGTATGATGGTACTGTCATTGAATACACAGACTCTGCCAAAAATCTAGGGTTGATTTTAGACAGCAATCTTTCCTGGAATCTTCAGGTTAGTGAAGTAAGCAGAAAGGTCTACTACTCGTTGCACATGTTAAAGAGCCTTCAAAACTTTTTGCCCGTGAACACCAAAATTTTCCTTGTCCAGACACTCATTTTTCCAATCCTCGACTATGCTGATTCCTGCTACTTGGACATCACCGAAGAGCTGTTAACAAAACTGGAACGTTTACAGAATCTCTGTATCCGTTTTGTGTTTGGACTGAGAAAATTTGATCACATAACAGCCTTTCGATTGAAGCTCAAGTGGCTCCCTATCCGACTTCGACGTAACTCCCACATCCTCTGTCTACTTTATAATATTTTGTATAATCCCCTCTCTCCTTCCTATCTTCTCGATCGATTTAACTTTTCTCGACCCTCCGATATCCCTTGTAGGTCTAAACTTAGAACAAATCTTTCCCTCCCATCCCATCGCTTCCCATCTCAACCCATCCCATCCCAACTTCTACTCCTACTCCTTCACCGTTCATGCAGTTAGATTGTGGAACTCGCTTCCCACACCGTTCGTGACAGTCCCAACATTATTATATTTAAAAGATGTCTGAAAGAGCATTACCTCTCTATTCAATCCATCTAAATACCGTTATTATACATATAGTATTAATCTATTATAGGTATAATATAAGTAATATTATTTTATCGTATCAACTATGTGTTTTATATTTGTTAAGTATTACATAATATGTAAGTATGTATGTAATGTAATTTTAGTAAGAATATAATAATATTATGTAAGTAGTGTATTTGTAATTGTGCACCTCCCATCTGCTGTCTTTTATCCCATCTCTCTCCGTGGGGCTGCTGTAAGAAATTTCTTTTTAGAAATAGCAGTACCTTTGTGTCGTCTTTCTTGTAAAATTGTAATTTTATACATTTTCTTGTGTGCAATAAATTGTTAAATAAATAAAAAAATAAATAAAGTTTGTACTTGCGTGACGTGGTATGGGTGGAGCTCATGACTTTTCATGATTCGATGGGCTACACTTTTGGGCACTCCTGTGCTTTCTTCGATTTGTCGTACTGAAGTACTTGGATCTTCTGCGACTGCTTGTAGTACGATGTCATCGTAAGGCAAGCGACTTCTTCCTTCACTGTGTACTTGGCTTGGGAATCGTCCCTCTGAGAGTGAACGGTGCACAGTCACAAAAACTCGATGATCGGGATGACGAGCAGCGTTTGGGTATCTTTGGCGGTAAAGCCTAGCTGCAGCATTAGCATTGCATCGGCATTCACCATAAATGAGATGCATGTTGGCATATTCCTGTGCGGTGTATACTGACATGGTGGTACTACACAATCACACGATCAAAGATAGTCCAGGAGAAAGCAAAGGTCGTTGAAAGAGAAACTAAACAGTCCAAATCCAAATCACAAGCAATCGAGTTCAATAAACAAAGCAAAAAGTGGTATGTACGAAATCAAGACGAACTAATACGGTGTGCGCAGTAAACGAATTAGAGTAACGTACTGATCTATTGTATTTTGTGTGCTGTACGTCGGGAACATGGACAATAGCGACATTGTCTCGCTCACACTAGTAGCATTGTGTCTACCCGTCTCGCGTACTTGTGGCGTCAATATCTGTCTCTCTTACACTCATTGAATGTTTCTCTCCATCTCATCCAAATCAGAATATCACTTAGAAGAAAGTCCTGGGTACACTTGAATCATTTTAAGTAAGTAAGAAAAAATTGTCAAAAACTGACTTCCTTTACAAAAATCAATAATGTCCAAAATTTAAGAAACAATCTAGCAAGTGTCAATACCATTTTGGAATCCTTATTAACTGCGCCAACTTTTTATTTTTATTTAATTACCTGCCAAACAAGCGTGGTACATTTTTTTTCCAGTACAGTCAGTTAAAGTCGAGCAAACTATTAAATTCGAATCATTGTTTTGGGCAAAAAGCCTCATTTCCTTTCAAGTCGGAGTCGTTTGATTTAAATCTTAGGCACCAGTTCGCTAAAGCAATATTCAGGATTACATACAAAAAAAAATCGACGGGTTGCACTCCGGGAGTGCCGGCAGAAATGAAAACTTGAATATTATTGTCTCATTTTCTTTCGCTATTTCTTCGTCACTTTTTTCATTAATAGATGCACTTTGTTCAATTTCCATATTTTAAACACTTTATATACACGAATTTCACGAATACACAGCAGTGTGGCCACTACGCTGACGGTCGAGTCATCAGCTGTCACCATCCATGGATGCGCGTGGCACGCTGTAACATTAACACACACGAACATTCGCGCAAGCGCCCTGCGCCGCCTGTCCTCTCTCCATCCGTCTTACGAATTTTCGATCAGGTCACGTGTCCTGACGCGAGTTTAGAAATTTTTACCCATTCCAAAAAAAGTACACAGCGCCGCTAAAGAAGTTTTCACTTCAAAAATTACAAAAAAAGTAGAAATTGGTAGTGCCGGGAACTAAAAAACCACCACAAGATGTCGATTTTTCGATTTTTTTAAAAGCTTTGTATTTTTTGACACACATCAGTTGGTTTTTTTTTAATTTTTCTGACAACTATTGTAACTTGGCCTATGACGGGTTTACGGCTTGACGTCGATTTACGGGACAATCTGTATTTTTGTATGTTCTATGAGAACTCCGCCGTCTATTGACCAATTTTCAAAATTCTTTTTGAAGTGAAACTTCTTTATCGACGTATGGGAGAAAAAAAATTTGTAACGTTTTTCTGTTACGCGCCATCATTATTTCGAAGTCACATCTTTCTGTTACGCGCCATATTTATTGTATATAAATATGGCGCGTATATACTTTATCGACGTAAGACTCGTATGGGAGTAATTTTATAGAAAAATCGTCACGATTTTCGGTTACGCGCCATGTTGTTTTTTCATGTTTTTTCTTTCGTCGTGTAATACAAATAAGATATGAGTAATTTAAAATTCTAATGCAGATACGCGTAGAGCAACTGCGCTGGCACTTAGATTTTTGACCAATTGGTCTCGGGTTCGAATCTCGGTCAGACAAAATATTTTTATCTCTTTTTCTTTCATAATTTTTGATGTCAAACATTTTTTTTTAATGATTGTCTTCAGGCACGATGAGCGTATTTTTGGATTTTAAATACCTAATGAATGATGTTTCACTTCTGCTACGTGTACATGTCATTTTTTTTTTATGTAAAGAGTATATTCCGAAATTGGTCCCGTTTCCATAAAAGTGGTGACCTGCTGATGGGATCCATGAGGAATCGAGGGAACTCCTCAAAATTTATATGGACACATAGTGATTTTGAATTTTTCTGAAGCAACCCAAGCATATGCTACCAAAAAAAGACCAGAAAGTGCACCTAGGTATACCCTGGATCCAAAAGTGCTGAACAGAACTCCTGACTCCCTATACATGTTTGGGGATTTCAGGGTTGCTTAAAGAACTGCAAGCGTAAGCCACTATGTCAAACATAATTATGATATAATAGGTATCTACTTGTCATAGTATTTTTCACAGAAACGGATATCTTTGAACATTACTCTGCCGTTTATGGACTGATTTTCAAAATTCTTTTTTTGTAGTATTGGGTATAATCCGAAATTGGTCTCGTTGTCACCAAAGCGGAGACCTGATGATGGCATTCATGAGGAATCGAGGGAAGTCCTCGAAATTTATATGAACTTTTTCAGAAGTAACCCAACTGCCAAGCATACGCTACCAAAAAGTAAGATACTGCACCAAGGTACCCTATATCCAAAAGCACTGAACCGAATTCCTCAGTCTTTAAAGATACGCGTTTGTAAATTTCGACATTGTTTAAAGAACTGCAAGCATATGCCATTATCTAACTTACATATTATATACAATACCTAATGGAAGCTTGGCGCGTATTCAATTATAGATCCGATCGTTTATTTTAAACTTTCTTAAAATGTATTAATAATAATTTAACAAAAATCACTAAACACGTATCGCACTAAATAATTAAAATTTTAAATACCTATTAATCATGTTAGAGGTTTTTTTTATCAATAGAGTTGTGAACACTAATATCAGTAAAAAGGAAAGGAAAAAAAATATAAACAATATATTATTTTTAAACAAAAAATTAAACCATCTTCCAAAGTAAAAATGCACAAAAAAGTATGAAATAATACTTATTTTCTAAATAATTCCCCTTTTAAATTTGGCCTCCCCCCCCCCCCCCCCCAAGAGCTTAACCAGCTGTTGAGCAGAAATTTAAAAAAATCCATGATGGTAGTCCATGTGATGAACTTTGAAGGAAAACTATAACGGCTAAAATAAGCTTTGTTAGTTCAGGAGTTATAATAGATGTCTAACTTGCAAAATGCACTTAGGTACTTAGAAAACTTCGTACAAAAATAACGTATTAATTAGTTGACTACGGAACCCTATTATTTGCGTGGCCTGACACGCACTTGGTCGGTTACTACAACGACACATTTCTATTAAATAGAACTGGGTGAGGTCACAGACGTAGGCACTTAGTTTCTTGCGTGTGTTCTAGGAATCGTATGACTATTGACTACATTGTTATGCTAATATGCCCAGACAATAATACCATTTGTGACGCACTCTATTGCTGGAGATCACCCTATATCATTTACACAAGAATTTCGTAATGTGATGATACAATTATTATTTACCCATTGTGTGCATGTGTGCGTACTCTCGTGTAGGTTGTGTGCTTGCGTGCATGTGACCTTTAACGTATTCTAGTGCGTGTACAGTGTATTTTACGTCCGAATACTGAAATGCCAATCAAAATTAATAGCCCTCCTGGCTCATATTCACAGGCTGTCGCTGTCTCTCCTAGCCGAAATGACAAGGACAGCAGGGGCGTGCGCTCCATATAGGCAGAAATGCAGTGCTTTACTTGTCATTCACAGATATTTTAATAAAACGTTCGTACGTTTTAGATGACTTTAATAATTAATTAACAGTAAATAAATTAATTTAAAAAATATAATAACTTAAAAACGCCTAATATTTTATAAATAGCAACTAATGCGGTTGCTTTGTGCAGGATAAATCATCGCATGTATGTGTACTTTTCATACTTCGCAAACGCACACACCCATGAATATCGACATGATTATATAGCGGTAACTCCAGCGGCAGGCGATGGCTCTCGGCTTCGGTTCGGCTATCCAATCGCTTCCGAAAACCGCCGAACTAGCTTGTCGGAAATTATTCGTTGCCTATAATCCGAGTAAAAAGAATAATCGGAAATCTAATAAATCACGT
Organism: Phengaris alcon alcon; assembly: GCA_037179445.1. Classification (NCBI taxonomy): domain Eukaryota; kingdom Metazoa; phylum Arthropoda; class Insecta; order Lepidoptera; family Lycaenidae; genus Phengaris; species Phengaris alcon. The sequence goes on along the minus strand of JAYRCH010000482.1, from coordinate 152,230 downwards.
ATGCACATTATGCATTTTTGTTTAGTAAGGTTTTATTTATTTAAATAGAAGAAACGTTTTGTGTTTCGCGGGGGCCATATTGCATATTTCATGTGATAAGCATTGTTTACAATTTATTCGCTCCAGTTTATTTATAGTTTTCTTAAAAGATTTTTCATTTTAACATTTGAAAGTGTGTACATTTAACAGTTTATTACTGAGTTTCTATAATAATTGTAGTGATTTACTTTTACTACTGAGTTAGTCGATTTTTTTAAAATGTTATTTGACTGTGAGGTTTTGAAAATGTGTGTTTATTAAAAATTAAAAATAACAAGTTCTCACAATTGTCATTTAGTGACAAGATTCAAATTCTGTCTAAAGGTAGGTGTGTACCCGAGTTACAACAATTAAACCAGCAAAAAAATAATGTAACTCGAAAATTTCATGTTAAAAGTTATGAAACGTATAACTGGCTGTGTGGTTGTGTACACACGATTAAATTATATTGTTTTCCTTGCATATTATTTAGTAATTTACATCGGGATATAGTAATCTCAAGTAACCGGAACCTTGAATATGTGAAAATTGAAGCTGACTGACTGGTGAGTAGTTATAATATTTTAAAATATGCTTATTATTTTACTTATTAGAATTTTTTCCGCCGCGACGATCGATCGCTGTTTTGTCTGCGTTGCCGTAGAAGATGTACATAAATAGTAGTACATCTAAGACTTGGTCTATTGGCATGGTTTCGACTTAGAGATCCGTCGCTTGGCTGTAGCTATGTTAAAAATCTATAAACGAAAAAGTTTTTGTGACCGAGTACTTCGCCGCATACCCAGTGTCATAATACTGTGCACGTCACTGAAGGACAGCATGTGACTTGAGAGTCACTTAATTTAACTATCGTTTCAGTATTCGGCCGTTAGACTTTTCGCTTCTCACGTGAAACTTTTGTATTTATTATTTACGCTATATTTATCTGATTCGTATGTCCGTAAATTGTAGAAGTTTGGTAGAGTCAGAAGCTTAGTTTTACATGAGATCTGATGAGTCATATGGTATCTTAGTCTTATCACTTTACATGAAAATGTTCACTTCTTTTTCAAACTTGTTATGACAATATATTTATTTTATTTTATTGTTTCTATTTATGTCACGAATCCCTACAATATTTTTCAGAACTCTAGAGTATAAATTTGCGTAGGTAAGTCTCTTACTAATTTTCATCCCCTAGTTTATGGGGTTGGAGGATAAAAGTTTCAAGTATGACAATTTTTGTGTTGTTTTGTGCTAATAGTAGCTTACATAGGTACCAAGTTTCAGCTTTCTAGAACATCCGGAAGTACCCTATAATTTTGTTGATCATCAGTGAGTTAGTGACGATATCAGGGATTTATAGATATCAATAAAATCTAAAATATAATATTTATGCGATCAAAACTTTACATGTTTAATTAGTCTCCTGCTGGAAAGCAGACTAATTAAACATGTAAAGTTCCCACATATCCTGATAATTTCGTTTATCTGGTATAATCCAAACCCAAGTTATGAGGGTTCAAAAAATCGACGAAACGCTTCGAGAAAAGGTGGCTGGTAGTGCCCTTGCGCTTCGCTTAGCTCATATACCCCCCGTATATGGTGAAAACCAAGATGGCGTAACTTTTTACTGTATGACGATTCGTTCTGTCAAATGTACGTCATAGCCTATCTTGAGTTTTGAAATCTTTGAATTGTCCGTTTGTAATTGAAATTAACAGCTGTCCAATAAATACATATGAAATTCGTAGCGAGATATGTCGTGGGAACTGTACATGTTGCCGCGATAAAAAGTGGTCTATGTGCTCCCCCGTGGTCTAATATATATATATTAGACCACGGGGGAGCACATAGACCATCAAATAATTATAAATTTCATCAAATATCGGTCCGGACTCCGGCCGGGTCAAAGATTAGCCGGACATTAGATTAGATACATAAAATAGACACAGACGACAGTTAAAAAATAATTTTGGCTTAGGTACTATTGAACAAGTTGCCGCACGACCAGGCTGCAGGCATAAGATCAAAATCGCATAACAGTTCGACACCCTCTACAAATGACAGCTCGAGCACCGGCGAATGTCAGCCATGTTGACGGAAGCCTAAGGTTGACACCGAAATAATAAAATTTAAACGTCGCATCAGACAAATCTATCATAAATATTATGGAATTATATTGTGAATTATGTCAAAGCACGAAACGACTAGCGGCCAGCCCCGTGAACGAAAGTCCTGGCTGGATAAGACTCACGCCCCGCTCGCCGCGCGCACCCCCGCATACATCTAGCGCACACAGCTGCGAGCTGTCAATCGTGTAAGTCTATCGAAATTCGAACGACGCGGACGGTTCTTGGCCTAGTGCAAAGGAAAATGCTTAGAAACTGGTAGAACAGGAATTTGCCGATATCGTACCTTATTAAATTATAATTACTGTCATATTATAATTATTCTGTAGGTAGAGTACGAGTGTATACTGTATCCCCCCTTACTATATACGGATAACTTACCTAAACTGTCTTTGTCTGATATGATGGAAATGTCACTTGACAGACAAAGACAGCAACGTTTAAAGTTATCCGTTTTTACTAGTAAGGGGGATTAGGTATAATTTCGGTTTGTGAGAGATTTACTTGGAAACCAGTTTGAGTCGCACATTTATGGAGTTTACGCATACGGTGCACGGTGGACAAACGTGAAGTCAAACAAAATAGATATATATATATATATATATATATATATAAATAATGTACAGCTAAGTATATAATGTAGTGCCTGATATCTCCGTGGAAGATCAATCGTCTGCTCGAATAGTACCAAAATTGGTTGAAAGATTTGGTATTTTAGTAAGCTAGTAAACGAATAAAAAAACTAAATTAGCAAGAAGCATACGAAAAGCCGAAGGTTAGTCATTACGTAAAATAAAATAAACATACTTAGTTACTTCAAATACGCCCAAATTACATAAACCTTCAAATGAACGACAAAAAAGAAAGACATTATAAAGATGCTCTTATTTTTCACAGTTTAGGCTGGGACTGTATATTGTCCGGAATCCGGAACGCCGGTGAATATTCAGAGCACTGAATATCTGTGCTGATACAATAGAGTAGAAAATCGAACTTATCTAGATTCTATCACGAAATTAAAAACTCGCTTTATGAAATACCTGGTTGATCCAAAAACAAAGAAAGAATGTAAAAACGACTACGAAGCGTTGTTCAATGTATGCAAAGTTCTGCCGGTTCACAAAAAAGTCGAATACCTAGTGATTCTCGAACAATTTCATAGTGATCAATTTAAAATAAAAATAAAGAACTCGCATAATACTAAAAATGTTAGATTAGGTAAAATTGTAACACCGCGGATTAAAAACTATTACGGGATGAGAACCACTTGTTTAATCATAAATATTTAGATTTTAATTTACATAATTGTAACACACCCAAAAACACCACAAATAATAATGTACTGTATCCCAGTTCCCAAGCAAGCCGTTCACAAGTCAAGGTTTGACTGTACCCGCGAAACCGCGTCTCAAGTAACAGTTTGACAGCAATGACAGCGTACTTGAGTAACGAGTCTCGTTTATTAATACGTTCGCGCTCACTTGATACGCCGTACCTACAGCTGTACTTAAGTACGGTCTATTAATTAAAACAACGTCTTAAGTACTTTCTTGAGAATTGTCTTAGAGATAAGAATGCTTTATTAATACGTATTTGACCCCTACACTGTATAATAAATACACCTGGCTGAGGACACAAGCGGACGACAGTAGTTGTAAGGTAAATAGAGTCATTGTCAAAAATAAATTGAAAAAGTTAATATAAAGGCATCAGGTACAAGAAGTGTCAGGAACAATAAAATATTTAATAAAAATATTTGGTCAGTGTTTAATAGGAAATAAGTAAAAGTATATCTTTAAAAGTACAATAGTGATAGTGTTGCTAAACATGTTTACTCTAATTATTGTTTAATTAAAAAGTCTAAAAAGATGTATAAAACGAGCGCAATACCTGCCGACAAACTGTGACGCAGTTTGGCGGGTTTAATACTGTATTAAGATGTTTGTTTGCCAAAAAAAAAAAAACACACATCAGTGTCGAGTCCAATGTCAATGACGGCTCGATACTCGAAGCTTCCATTTCAACTCTATTGTATTAGGTATTAGCAGAGTGTTCTATTTTCAGTGCTCTGAATTCTTGGCCTTCCGGATTCCGGAGCATATAGTCCCAGCCTTGGAGATATTTTGGAGTCCATAACGTTGAATTTGCTTAGTATTGTTTGATAAAATAACGTTCGCTAACCAAATGTAGTTACCTACCTAACTGTTTTAATATTCCATTCCCACTTCCTAACGATAAAAAAACTAATTGGTTTAACTATTTAGCTTAGGGTTCAGTATGTTCCACGTTTGTTCACACCAAAACTGACAGTAGTAGAAAATCGGTATACCATTTCGGCCTTATTACTATGGGAATAAGGTATAAAAGTTTACCAGGTTTGTCGGCGATCGTAAATAAACAACATAATATTATTGTACCGTATGACCTCGTGTTTTATGACCGGAACAGGGACAGCGAGATTCTAGAAGGGTTAGTTTGTGAAGCCGTGAGAGCGAAAGGGACGGAAATATGTGTCCGTCCCTTTTCGGTATTCCGGACACTATTCCATTTTGAGGGTTCCGTAGTTTACGTCTCGGAACCCTTATGGTTTCGTCATGTCCCTCCGTCAGTCCGTCTTCGGCTTACCGTCCAAACGCTAAGTGATAGAAAGATGAAACTTTGCATGGATATGTATGTATGTATGTATCGATATTTACCACGTCGACAAAGTGCTACAATAAAATCACGATTTTTTGAGGTACCCCTACACGTTAATAGTGGGGATGATTTTTTTTTCGCGTCTACCCCGTAGTGTGCAAACTTCGTACAAAAATAACGAAATAATAAGTAAACAATATTATTATGTAAAATATTGGTAAAATGGTACGGAAGCGGAACCCTACGTGCACGAGTCCGACTCGCACTTGGCTGATTTTTAGAAAACAAAAGCAGTGATTACAATTCCCTATCCTGTTAAAGTACACGCCATGTTTATCTAGTAGCCAATATTATTATGGAAATCTAGTAGCCCATAGATAATTCAAATTCAAACAAAGAATATTTAACATAATGTAACACAACAGAGATTACATTCGAGCCACTGGTTAAAATCCAGTTTTCTAAGATTTTATCTCTTTTACAATACCTACATAATTTAATGAAAAGCCATAGATAAATCAAAAGTCTCGCTGGGCAGTAGAGCGCCCAGCGAGACCGATCAATGATTTGTCTAAGTATATGAAAAGCTTACATATCTACAATCATCAATATATTGTGACTATGTATTACATATTATTAATTTATTGTCTATCATCATTAATAATAATTCATTATGTAATGCAAAATTTCTCCCTACATTTTGGTCCTTTAAGTCCTATCACTAACCGTAAACGACATATTATATGAACTAAGTAGTTAGTACTAGCTCAGAAATCGAAAAATCAGGGTTTGTTAATAGTCATCACTTTTATGCTAGTCAGCTGCTGTGCTTTACCCATATTTACTTACTGGCCATCATGACACATCATATTTTTTGCGTTCATACATATTAAGTAATAAATCCAATATGCTATATAAAATCTAAGATCAAGAAAAACGCTAGTCATTGTTGCAATAATTTAATTTTAATATTTTTGCAATAGTAATTACATTTTCCTATTGTGGGGATTCAGTATTCGGTCTTGGCTAAGTTTTCTTTCCAAATAACTTTTAGTACGTTAGTAATATACCTATTATATTATACTCTTTGCTTTTAGTCGATAAATACATAAATGAAACTTACTAATAACACACTTTAACACACATTCTTTTTACGTTCCTACAAGAAACCCTTATAATTTTGCTTTGTCCGTCTGTCTGTCTGTCTGTTTGTCTGTCCAACTAGCTTCTGTAATAATGAATTTAAATTGATGACGGGGCCAGTCGCCATACATTTACAGCCCGGTAATTAAAATACGTGGCCACAAAAAATATTTATTGTAAGTTGTACTTTATGAACATAGGAACAAAAAAAAGCAATAATGTTAATTAATATACATCAAACTCGGGGAATAAAGTACGATTGATAAAATATAACCTATTGTTCAATAAATTGAACTAGTGGCGGTTTGCAGAAAGCGGCATCTATTAGTTGTGATGTCAATTACGTAATGAAATGAATAACTAGTTTGTTTGGAAATGCAATATGCTAACAGATAAATGATAGATGTTGCTTTCACGTGAACTATAGAAAAAGAAAATAACTCCATAAAAAACTAATCTATCTATTGGGCCACTAGATGGAGTTTTACGCCTCAAATTGACAATTTACATTATGATAACCATAGAGTATACAGATATGATGACGATTACCATAGATAAGTACCTATTTTGCACATGAATTCTCTGATATTCGGAGATTCATAACTTTTTATTCCCAAGTCCAATTAAGTCCTAAATATATAATATATTTTTTATATAATAACTTTTTAAGCACTATAAAACCACATAATTATGTTCGAAACCTGGCCGCTCTTGATCGAAAATCGGGCAGGATTCGCCAGTGTCCTATAGTAAAGTTATCTAATTTATAATAAAGTGAATCATTTTCGAGTAATCGGCCTCCAAAGTTGGTTACAAGTTGCTCCCCCCCCCCCCCCCGGCATTTCCAAACTATAAGAGGAAGAAACTTCCAACTGTCCATGTTGACATGCCATGCTAAATAGTAATATATATTTTGAGCGAAATAGGACAGTAAAATTTGAAGTAATTTGAAAAACACTCCTTTGCGTGTTTTACGGAACCCTCCGTTCTGACATGCTCTGTTGGATTATTTAATGCTCTAAGCTCGCTCTAAGCATGCTCTTGGTTAGGTTATTTAGATAAACAATAAACATTCTAGGCCGATGTAAAATTAGTAGGTAAGTAGTTACTGTTACTGAATTACTGAACTAGGCATTAAGGTACAATTTTCAAGAAAATTTTCATGAAATTGGGTTGCGTGAAGTTTTCGGTTTAAAATGATAACAATAATAATAGCTCCCCACTACGATTTCAGTGACGGTGGCCGGTATCATTGAAACCAGGCCAGCTGCGCAGGAGTTATTTTATAGTGCACAAGTGTGTGCGCAGTACACAAGAGCACTCTCTCCTCCTTTACTCTCGTAACCCAGTGGGACGGCTAATCGACACAACTGGCGAGAGATCAGGTGCAGGTCCGACTTTTTACATGCCCACCGACGCATGAATCATCTTTCTTTTCAGACAATCTGGTGATCAGCCTGAATTGTCCTAACCAAACTTGGAAACAACATTATTTGTTATTCCAATGCGGGAATCGAACCCACGACCTCCGACTCGAGAGCAAAGCTCAAACCACTAGACCACGGAGGCTATTAATATGGTTAAAATGATATAAATAGCTAGCTCGAGGTGCAAATGATTTTATAACGTATTGATTCAATAGCCAATAGATGGCGCTGATAACACTAATCAAATTGACATTCTTATTTTTATTAGGTACAACCACGAAATATTTATTCCGTGGGTAAAACCGTGGCGTGGGTACATGTACAAGTAATACTATTTTACAAGTAATATTATTTTAGTTATCATTAAGCAAATCACCATTTTTAAGCCATAATTTATAACGTAATTTTATTTTGAATTTATAATAAGCTACGTATTTAGCGTTAATACGGTATTTTCCTGTACTTTTTTTATTACATAAATGAATAGTGCTTTGAAAAGTAATATTTTCAATATTGCGGATTGGTTGAAGCACTTTTGTGAGTCTCGTGAAAACGCCCCATATAAAAGTCGTAGTAGTAGGTGACGTCACACGCTAGTAATGTTGCTACGAAATGTATGGCCATATGCACAACATTTCTGATATGTCGTAATTTTGCGTGTTTATGTTGATACATACCATAGTAAATCTTTTTATATTTGATGTACATAAGTGAACTAATTATGTAGGTTTTATACACTAATGTTTTAAAAAAATATTTCAACTTTATTGTGACTTCGAAATGCATAGGTATAATTACAAAGACAAAGACAAAAGACAAAGAAATATTTATTGCTTAAAGTGTTACAGAGGTGTTACAGATTTGATGGTTTCAACAGTTTACCCGTTCGGGCATGCAATATTTGTATGAAAAGTAAACACTAGGGAAACATAGAGCACTCACCCGAGTAATTTCATTTTACAATAATAATAGATTTGATTTTATAATGATTAAAATACATAACATTGAATCCTAATTTATAATACATAATTATTATTAAAAGTCATTTCATAAGCATAAAATTACAATAATTAGTAGTTAATATTTTAAAAAAATCGAACAAAACAAAATATAATATTTATCATTTTACCTCTTTATTATACATACTTATATTAGGCACAATTTATAATTAGTTAGTCATTTTTCTTTGAAAAATTCGTCCAAATTATAGAATACTTTTGCAATTAACCATTTTTTTAGTTTATTTTTGAATTTAAGTCCAGTTAATTCTTTTATTTCTGTAGGTAAATGATTGTAAACTCGTATAGCAGTAATATAAGCACTTTTGTAGAAAATCATATTATTAATTTTTGGAAGAGATAAGTTGTATTTATATTTATTGCGTAAGATTCTGTTTGTTTCCGATTTGAAGCTAAAGTATTCTATATTATTTTTTACAAATAGACATAATTCAAGGATGTATATGCCAGTCAGTGTCAGGTAATTTTTTGTTCTAAATAAGTCCCTTAGAGATTCTGTACTATGCATGTTGTATATAGTTCGAAGGCATTTTTTTTGGAGTGTAAATGTAGACTTTTGTCATGAAATGTTTGTTGAATTACCCCAGTATATAATTCCATAAAGCAGCAATGGGTACACGTTTCCAAAATAGGCACTTCTTGTGACATCTGTAGGTATTTGTTGTCTCGGCAAGAGAGGCCGTAGCAGGCACTTGAATTTTTTTTATTTATATTGTTTATATGTGCTTTCCAGCTTAGATGCTAAACTAAACAATTCTTTTTACTTTTATCAATCATAAATAATTATTTCTTAAGTTATTTAAAAAACTTAATTTTATTACTTATGTAAGCACACAGTAAGTATTAAGACAAACACTAAGTTATAAAAATAGGTACTAACATATGCATAGGCATAATTCAACCTACATATTAGTCGACTCGTGACTATCGCAGTAATACCTATATAAGTTGGTTTGCTTACTTATTTCTCCACAAGGAAAATTTGCCGCTGTATTTATAATGAAGCTAATTACAATGTTTTTATTAGAGACTATGATAATTTCTTTGGAATCCTTTTTAATTTGTATTATTCTCGTATTGTACAAACTCAAAACATGTGACGTAACGTACGTCGCACCTATACGCATACGCATACATTACGCGCCCGCATACATTACGCGCCAATAGATTATGTGGTTAATCCTACTAATATTATAAATGTGATGGATAAATGTATGGATTGATGTTTGTTACTCTTTCATGCAAAAACTACTGGACGGATTTCGATGAAATTTGGTATGGTAGTAGTTTAGGCTCTAGATTAAAACATAGGCCACTTTTTATCCCGAAAAAGTACAGTATTCCTGTGGGATACTATATTTACGCGGGCGGAGCCGCGGGGAAAAGCTAGTTGGAAATATAGAAAAGAAAATATTTACTTACTTAAAAAAACTACATTGTAATAATTTGAACACCGTATTGCCTAGCAAGGACTTTACCATGTTAACTCTTCAGTCTACACTCTACACGCAACATTACATAACCATTTACGCAACTAATCAATCACTTTCCATCAGGAGATGACAGCTCGTTTGGCGTTCGCCGTGATTTCGTCGGCATGCTGGTCTGCATTCCAGCATGGATACAATACAGGGGTACTGAATGCACCGCAAAATGTAAGTATATTCATAGAGGAATCATAATAATATTCTATATTAAATAATATTATAAAAAAATAAAAATAAAAACAAAATGATATAAAAACGAACAGACGAATTGCCTGACGGCTGATAGCATACATGAACTATAATAATTGATGAATTGTAAAATCATAAGAAATCCCCTTATCAATAGGTTGATAAGGGGATTTCTTATGATTTTATGACCGCTGATCTATAGGAGGTAGGCCTCCTATAGATCAGCGGTGAAGTAAGAATAATAACGATAATACTTTTTGTGTAGGTTATGTCCGAATGGCTCCAAGAAGACGTGTTGAACGGTTCAGCGTGGAACTCCACGCGGGGGGCTGAGAACGACCCCAAGACCACCACGATCTGGTCCATAGTGGTCTCCATTTATTGCGTGGGGGGCATGCTGGGTGGCGTTGTCACTGGCGTGGTCGCTGATAGGTAAATATTGTTCATTATCATCAATACTGACTATATATACTCCGTTTAGATTCCATTTAATGTGAACGTAAACAAAAATACAATAGGCCACTATCATGCTACCAATTTAAATGTCTTATGTCACTTATTTACCGTACATTAAGGCTGGGACGATTTGACAACTATCATTTAGACATTGACATTTGATCGTTAGTCGTGTGTTCGATTTTCAACTCTATGGTATGAGTCCAGAGTTCTATTTTTTGTTAGCAACACTGTTCTAAGTTTCAGAACAGTGTTGCCAAATATACGGATTTGCCCATATTCTATTTTCAATGCTCTGAATTTTCTCCGGTCGGTATAGTCCCAGCGTAGGTATGTCACTTTAATTTGATTGAAAATGGATTTGAACAGAGTAGGTTCTTATATTAAGTTATGAACCAATTGCTGAGGCTGGAGTTTCATTTCTGTGGGAGGAGGGTTATCCGTCAGGCCTCATGTCCTTTCCATAGACCATAAGGCTGGGACTATACCGGAATCCGGCGAGCCCAGGAAAATTCAGAGCATTGAAAATAGAACTCTGCGCTAATACAATAGAGTTGAAAATCGAAGTGTCGATTGTCGTACCGTCAAAGCTCTATTGTATTATTACAGAGTTCTATTTTCAGTGCTCTGAATTTTCCCGGTACCGCTGGATTCCGGATCATATAACTAGTCCCAGGCCTTATACATAATATAATACTTGTCACCATTGTAACTGTATTTCGGTAGTCACATTAGCATACTTCTGTTTTCGACACAACCTTCCTGCATTTGACACGCGACTGACAGATGATATGTTGTATCCGGTTAGGAGTTAACGTATTAAGGATATCCTTTATTAATTTGCAAGATCTAATACGGTGGCGAACAACGTGTCGCCATGGCAATGTTAACAGATAATTTGTAACACATTTTCTCACTAGCGCCCGGCGGGCCGCGACGGATTATTGGTTATAAGTTCCATTGCTGTCAACGCCATCTAGTGAGGGGTTAGATGAAATGAGAATTGTTATGTTTCAGATTTGGCAGAAAATCTGGTTTGCTGTTGAATAATATTCTGGTGTTAGTTGGCGCGGCCCTGGAGGCTGGTGCCAGATATGTCAACTCTTCTGAAATGCTTATTCTTGGCAGGTAAGACCGTAAGATTGATAAAAAACTTTTGAAAAAAACCTACTTCTACTTTCGTCGGCAGAAGGCAATGAAGGTTTTTAAATTCGTGACATCTGACAGCTTTTTGACACGACAAGGACCGTCGGGCTACCAAGCGCCGCCTGGTGACAGAAAAATAATCGAAAATTCTTATTGACCGTTTTTAATGCCACTTACGCCACCAGATGAGTCTTTGTGTGATTTGGGTCTGCAGACCCAATTATTCTGACAGTAACGGCAGAAAAAATGTCAAAAACCCTCAATTAATAATATTACTGCTGCTCGAAGGTAAATATGGATCAAAAGTTTATATAAATCTTACGCAGTTTTCTATTATTGTTAAATGTTTATAATATTTTACAGATTTTTAATAGGCGTGAATAACGGATTGAACGCGGGTCTTGCGCCGATGTATTTGGCTGAAATATCTCCCGTGTCACTTCGAGGCTCAGTAAGTACTCTTTTGTCCAAAAATTGATCACAAAAATATGAATATTATTATTTATTCTAACTATATATCTATACAAATTGAAAAATAATAAGGTATATAAGTGTCTGTCTGTAATTTAAATTTAACAGATTTTCACTCAATGCATTTTTGTCTGTCCGTTTGTTCCGGCTATTGTATTTTACTGGCAGATAGCTGATGTTAACCGTAAGGTCTAACAGAGACTACTAGACCTTAGGGTTCCGTTTAAAAAAATAGGTTTCCGTTTCCGTTAGTTCTATGCAAACGAAGTTGTGGGCACCAGCTAGTTTAAAATAATGCTTACTTATATATTATTAAATTCACATTTATAAGCGTTTTCCTATGGTTTATAAAGTAAAGTTAGGTACTTAACTACTAAGTTACTTTATTCGGTAGAATTTTTTATTTTCATTAATTTTATATATTTTTTTTATCTTCTTTATTCTCCACAGATCGGCACAGTATACCAGCTCGTGATCACCATGTCGATCCTGCTGTCCCAAGTCCTGGGGCTGAAGTCCATCCTGGGCACGGCAACAGGCTGGCCCATCCTGCTGGCGATCACCATAGTGCCGGCGCTCGTACAGTGCTGCACGCTGCCGCTCTGCCCCGAGTCGCCCAAGTTCCTGCTGCTCAACAGAGGCGCTGACTTGAAGGCTCAGAGAGGTAAAACTGAGTATAATGTAGTATAATGTGTCTCCATTGAATAGGTATTATATGAAGCAGACTTATAATCCTACTATTATTTTAAATGTGAAAGTTTGTGAGGATGGATGTTTGTTAGTTGTTACTCTTTCACGCAAAAACTACTGAACGGATTTCGATGAAATTTGGTATGGTAGTGTAGGCACTACCATACCAAATTTCATTAAGTCATCAAGTAGTTTAGGCTCTGGATTAAAAAATAGTCTACTTTTTGTCCCGAAAGAGTACAGTATTCGTGGGATACAGGATACTATATTTACGCGCGCGGAGCCGCGGGAAAATAATACAATTATTTGATCTATAAATACATCTATACAAATTAATAAAATAGAAGTGTCTGTCTGTAATTTCAAATTAATAGCTTTCCATTAAGTGCATAATATGATAGTATTTATAATTTATGGTATTACTTACACAAAAAAAATCATTCGTTTTTGTCTGTTGTTTGTTCCGGCAAATCTCTGAATCGGCCGGATCGATTTTTACCTGAATTTTACTGGCAGATAGGTATGTTATAAGGAGTTAAGCTAGTTTTATCTTAGGGTTTTGTTAAAGAAATGGGTTCCTTTTCCAATAATAGTTCCACGCAAAAGAAGTTGTGGGCACAAGCTATGTAGTTTATAATAAGTTTACATGTAGTTAGTACAAATAAAGCTTTAACAGAGGACTTAAAATTAAAATAAAAGTAAATAATACGCCATCTATTGAGATGTCAGATAAGTATTTTAAATTAACTGTTCACTTAATTCTAATTTTATTGCATTTTGTTTAAAGTATGAGAAAGTAGATGAGATATCGTTGTGTGTCGGTTTATCTTTTAATTTATAGTCGAAGTGCAACATCAAATAAATTGATATTTCATTGGATAAATTTATTTTGAAATTCTTATTCTAAAATGCCTGTGTATTAATGAGCTTTTATTGACTTACAGCCTTAAACTGGCTACGAGGTGACGTATCGGTTCATGGGGAAATGGAGGAGATGCACCAGGTATGTCGTATGTTTTGCTGTACCTGTTACCTATATGCGTTATAATTTTATTTACATATTTCTTATACCCGGTTTCGAAAGTTTTTGTCGGTAGTTTATCTATTCAATAGGGCTTTTTATCAAATCAAAAGCGCTATTGAATAGATAACCTACCGACAAAAATCTCAGAAACCGGGCATTAATTGAAATATAAATTTACCGAAATTTTAGTAAGTATAAAGAGCCTCTACCCAAGAGAGTTTTTTTGTGGTCGCTACAGAAAAAACTGCACTGTAAATAGAACTCTGCGCTCTAAGGCTACGTTCCCACGAGAGTTTTTTTGTGGTCGCGACAAAAAAAAACTCCCTAATAGAGCTGAAAATCGAAGAGCCAAGTGTCAATTGTCAGATTTGCCAACTGTACATGATCTTCAGCTTTGATGTACTAGCACAGATTTCTATTCACAGTGCAGTTTTTTCTATCGCGACCACCAAAAAACACTCGTGAGAACGTAGCCTAAGATACAATTAAGCAGCAAGAGCTTATATTTTTTTATTTACCAGAACGAAACCCTTTCAGGAGGCCGAGAAAGGCAAAGTGAGCAAGAAGGTGACTCTCCGCGAGCTGTTCGGTAACCGCGCGCTGCGGCATCCGGTCATCATCGCCATCACCGTCATGGCGGCGCAGCAGCTCTCCGGCATCAACGCCGCCATGTTCTTCTCCACTGAAATCTTCACACAAGCCGGGCTAAATGAGGCGCAGAGCCAGTACGCCACGCTTGGTGAGTTTATCGATAGTTAAAGTGTTTTATAATGAAATTGAGGATAGACTTAGATGACAAACTACATAGGTTACATTCCTACATAGGGATTGTCTGCTTAATGTCTTCAATAAAAACGTAGTCCCAATTTCACCAACGCCTGATTACATCTCTCTCGTTCTTCGTATAAATGTAAGAGAGAAGGCATAAAATTTGATAAACGATTAATGCTTAGGTACAGTCGCTGGTAAAATTGGGAGTTATGCTTTTGTAGTACAAAACACTCACCCCGCCTTTTAGACACTTTGAACTACGCATCGGATGAGATAGATAGCTAGCCTAACCTAACTAACCTAACCTAACTTAACCTTTTCAAAGCCTGCATGTTATAAACCCCGGGAATGTATTTACCTGTCCAAAATTCCATGTCTCTTGACCGGCTAGAACCCCGGGACTATATCAATGATTCTTCCAGGTATGGGTTCGGTGAACGTGGTGATGACGGTGATCAGCCTGCTGCTGGTGGAGCGCGCGGGCCGCAAGACGCTGCTGCTGGCGGGCTTCGGCGGCATGCTGCTCACGACCATTGCGCTTATTATTGCCAACTCTTACGTGAGTATACAATTCATAGTATTATATTACCTACATTACATTAGAACACCTACATGTGGAAGAGATAACAATGAAGATTATTAAAAAAAAAAAATTACATACGTAGATACTTATATTTTTTAATATTCAATCCAAAAACATGAAAATAATATTGCTGTTTAAATTCTTAAATTCGAAGAAGCAACACCAGATGGCTCTGAATCTGTTCTTAACTTTGAAACTAACCACAAGACGGCGTTAATATCATACTGGTATAATAAAACAAAAAAAATCATTGCTTCTGTATTCCTAACATAGTATAAGGCTGGGACTATATGATCCGAAAATCCGGAAGGCTGACTGCTCAACACTCGAAACTTCCATTTTCAACTCTATTGTATTAGCGCAGAGTTCTATTTTGAGTGCTCTGAATTTTCTCCGGCCCCCCGAGGTTCCCGACAACATGGTCATCGCCTTAAATGAAGTCGCTTTCTTTTCTGTTCGCTTATATCTTTTATACTACTCAACAGATTTTAATGCATTTTTAGAACTACCTAAATAGAGTGATTCAAGGAAAAGGTTGAAATGTATTGCAACACGGCACCCGTGCGAAGCCGGTGCGGATTGCTAGCTATTTATAATTGTTATCACTTAGTTACTTATTATTATGTATCACGTCCGCTCCAGACGCACGTGTGGTGGGTGCCGTTCGTGTGCGTGGGCCTGGTGCTGCTGTTCGTGGTGACGTTCGCCGTCGGCCCCGGCTCCATACCCTGGTTCCTCGTCAACGGTACGTACAACCACTGTTTCACAAAATGTCCAATGCCGTTCATGCCCACAGGAAATAATCATCATACTAGTACTTAATGCAGAATATACTTGAAAAAATATACAACTTGATCACGGGCAAAGGATTACCAAAGATAAAAGATCTGCTAGATAACTAAGTAATTAAACTTAGTCGTGATTTTTTAAGTAATTCATCAGCGCACTGTCTAAATTGACAAATGACGCGTCCGGCTGATAACTAATTGAATGGCTAACTTCAACTGGTGAATAAGAACACGGTTTAAGCGTCAAATGGTCATTGCGCTGATAATTCACTTCAAACTTAACGCGAATTCTACTATTATAAATGTGAAAGATTGTGAGGATGGATGGATGTACGGATAGATGGATGTTTGTTACTTTTACACGCAAAAACTACTGAACGAATTTCTATGAAATTTGGTATGGTAGTAGTTTAGGCTCTGGATTAAAACATAGGCTACTTTTTATCCCTAAAAAGTTTAGTATTCCCGTGGGATACCCGATACTTTATTTACGCAGGCGGAGCTGTGGGAAAAACCTAGTAGAATAATAAGGACCTTCCTTGGAAACCAATTACCCATTACCTCGACGTACCTAAATATCGAATCAAAGCCTCAAACGTGGTGCGCGACGCGGCAGCGTCTTTAGCGTTTCTTACAAGCGAACTTTATGTTAAAGGCTCGTCCAAAAGACGTTTGATGTGTAATTAAATGGATGATCACGGCATAGGTCGCATATCTGCAGGAGGTGGCGAAACAGTTACTGTGATATTTGAACTCATTTTAACCAATACCATACTTAATTTAATATATGATTAACAATTTAAGTATTGATTATTATCTCTACTCCTCCAAAATGCGGGTAAATCGCCCAAATATGTCTTTTACGATTAATCTCCACTTAAGTACAGCGCGCACAGCCAACTTAAACAACTCCACGATGTTTCAGAGCTGTTCAACCAGGCGGCCCGGCCGGCGGCGGCGGCGACCGCCGTCACCGTCAACTGGACCGCCAACTTCCTCGTCGGCCTCAGCTTCTTGCCGCTCACGGTAAGTCGAACTGGATATCCTGATGATAAGCGCTTACCGCCGCCCGTGGAGAGGTGACCATCACGGGTTACATTTGTTGGTCGAGAGCTGGACCTCTAACACCCTCACTGAGTTGACGGCATACGCGCGGCAGGTTTTGTGAGACCAGGATATCATTCCGATCGAACAGACTTTTTCTTCATCGTAAAAGTAGCACCACTAATAGGGTGTATGGGGTGATGTTTAATTGCAAAGGTTATGAGAAAGTTAAGCACCGAAAGTTTAAACTATAATTTGCCCCTAAATTTCGGGAGCAAAAAATATTTAAGTAGGTACCTAGTAAATATTTTTTGCCTCCGGAAAAAGAGGGGTGTTTTAAGTTTCTATCTATCTAGTTTAAAATCTACCAAACGGATGAACCGATTTTGATGTAGTTTTTTTGTTAGAAAGCTGACGGTATCGAGTGTTCCTAGCTATAATTCATCATCGTCAGCTCGCTTATGGCTTGACAATGCGGGTTACTTTTTTTTAAATTTTGTTTTTTTAAATATTCATACTGTAATTTCAGCGTGTGCTGGGAATGTACACGTTCTGTATATTCGCGGCGCTGCAGGCGATCTTCATCCTGTTCATCCTCAAGAAGGTTCCAGAAACGAAGAACAAGACGGTCGACGAGATCACCGCCATGTTCAGGCAGAACTTGTAGTTTGTACGCTTATGTATCTGGGGGCCGAAGCAACTGGTTAGAAAGAATGAAAATAACATTCGGTGAACTAAGTATAGTTTAAGGCTGGCACTATATTATTGTCCGAAATCCGAAACACCGGAGAAAATTTAGAGCACTGAAATTAGAACTCTGCGCTAATACAATAGAGCTGAAAATCGAACACACAAGTGTCGAGTTAAATGTCAATGCATATATGACAGCTCGACACTTCGATTTTCAACTTTATTGTATTAGCGCAGAGTTCTATTTTCAATGATCTGAATTTTCACCGGCCTTACGGATTCCGGACAATATGGTCCCAGCTTGTCACGAAATTAATTTTCACCGAATTAGTGGATAGAAAAGAATAAAAAAAGTTAAAAAGCGACCTTTAAAAAAAGAATACAAAATACTAAATGTAATAATAGAAAAGAATAATAAGTAAGCACTTGAGAGTAACCGTTAACACTGAACATTGCGTTAACTAATATGAATATCTTCTTAACTTAGGTATATCTTTGCTTGGATCTGAATTAATATCAGTAGATTTTGTGCGAATGCGACCGCTTTAGTTGAGACTGAAGTCAGGCTGCGAATTGAACATAAACTAATTACGAGAATTGGCCCTCTGATCTATGGCACATAGTATATCTAAGAGGGTCTTTAATATGTGCCGCTTGTTGAGGCCCTCCTTGTGACATAGAATTTGGACAAGTGAATATTTTTGTATTACGATAAATCACAAAAACATTATGCTTCAACACTTTGATCGTTATGAGAAAAAAAGACATTGGATTTTCCTCGCTTTTTAAAAACCAAAATACTATTACAGGTTGGACAGTTGTTATTCACAGTAATTATTTTAATCCAGATCCATTGAGTGTGGAGGTAATCAATAAATTGTTAATATTTTTTATATGCTTAAGCGTTGAATTTATCCCACCTCCTGTAGACATGCGGCATTTACACTTACATCTAACCTATTTTATATTTGGTCGCCGTGGATGATTGTTGCATAGTAAAATTCCAATGTCCTTTATTTTGGAACAGATTTACATAGGAACAAAATATGTTGTGTATATAAATGTTCTAAGTTTAGTAACAGACCTATACCTACCTAAGTACCTACTGGAACTGAACAAGAATCTCGGTTAGGATATGTTTTAGTTTAGTTTATCCACCACCACAACCACTCAGAAAGTTGAGAATGAAAATATTTTTATTTTCTCTTTAGGTAAGTACCTTCATGCTTTTTAACCCACTGTATAATGTACCTATATTATTTGTACTGTATTAACAAAATATAATATTGCTTGTAATTTATTAATTTTATACCTATCGGCCTAATTTTTTTTTGTATTTTTTTTTCAATTATTTAAATATATTTTGTCAAAAAACATTAAAATTGTAGCTTTCCTATTTATCAATTATATTCATTAATTAGTTAACTGGCTATGAGTTAATTATTTAGTTGGTCTTCCATAGACAAAGTAACTAACTTTGCTATTTATATTTGTCTCTTTCGCTTTTTAAAATTGAGACAGTAATTTATATATTTCTGTATTCAAATATTATAACTTACTTACCATGTATTTTCTAAAAATCTTTTCAATATAAGATTTTTTTATAATTATTTACTTTGGTTGTTCATTTATTTCTGGAATTAGCTATGAAATATTAATGTTACTGAATACATTAAGATCGAGTCTTATGTTAACAAAATAATATTATGTAAGGGTCGGTGCCTTTTTGGGCAAATCGTATTGTAGGTAACTTGTGTTTATTGTGAGTCCTACGCATTTATTACGATAAGGTATACTTATTAATATTTTTTAATAAAATACTTGACAATATATCGTAGTTTCATTTATCCCGAATAAAACAAAACTAATTTTCATCAGCTTTTTAACAAATTTTCATTACTTTTTCGGTAGGTCACACCGATTTCGAGATACAAGCGATTTATAGAAAAAAATATGGCAATCCAGTCGAGCGTTGAAATTTTTTTGAAAATTACGATGTTCCAGTTGAGTTCTCTCCGTGTATAGGACTAGTCACTTTAGACCTATTGAAACTACACTTTATAAAGAGTATACATTTATTAAAAACTTATATAAATAAATTATTTGTTAGCTAGGAATTCGTTTATTATGGGTATAATCTGTTTCCTGGAGGCGGAGAGGTTCATGATGGTGAAGTAGAGACAGTCTGCGCGGGCGCCGCGCTGCAGCACCAGCTGCGGATCTGTCCAGTTCTGGAACAGGCCTAGCAGCTGGAATAGAAACAGTTTTTACAAAACAAGACTCTTGTGCAAGGTCAATAGGCTACTTATCTAATGCTCATTTTGAAGTGTGTTATTAATATAGTTATAAATTATAGCATAGTATTAGAATAGTTCTAGCACATCATTGCATTTAACATGTTATTAACTTTACGTGTAATAATCTCGGGTGTCCCCCAAATAAGGCGGACCATCCAGTAGCGTAAGTTTCTTAGTTGATGTATTTCAGACTCTATGATTATTAAATATGGATTGGAGGAAAGTGGACGTTTTTCTTTAACCTCCTAAAGCCACATCATTTCAATTTCGTCCATAAAATGCGTATACATACAGTTCTTGGCTTAGGAAAACGTAGTGTAGGGACCATGTATGTGTGAATGTGCGTGTGTCGGCAATTTTGTGAGAGTCGATGTATGTTGGTGGCGACCCGCGACAGGCAGTTACTGCGTGAGGCCTTGTCGGGTATGTACGAGTGTCAGTTTCGGGACAATAAAAGGCCAGTTAAATTGGTAATTCGTTTTTATTTATGTGCCCGTAAGACCGAGTTAAATGTGAGAAGTGAAACTCCTACAGTAGTGTAGTGAAGTCAATGATAAAAAAGGACAAGATAAATAAAATTAAATATTATACTATATTTTTTTACTTTTTAATTTGAACTGATGAAAACAGTGTCGGCCAATGTGAAGTTGTGGGTTGGGTATAAAATAAACGCCACATGTCATAGTTGTCAACCATCATTTGTGCAGCAAAAGCGAATTGCTATTATGTATTTATATCTTCCCTGCACTGTACGCCATCAGCTTTTCACTGAACATCTGCTCCATTACTCTGACGTTGGCAACTCCTATTACAGGGGAGGCTATGCCAAAAGAAGAAGAAGAAGAAGAAGAAGAAGTATTTTTATCTTACAAACATATAAAAAAGTTGTTATTATCTCGACTTATTGAAAAAGCAATAATGGACGTT
Source organism: Phengaris alcon alcon (assembly GCA_037179445.1). Lineage (NCBI taxonomy): Eukaryota > Metazoa > Arthropoda > Insecta > Lepidoptera > Lycaenidae > Phengaris > Phengaris alcon. Next base: position 131,291 of record JAYRCH010000482.1, on the reverse strand, counting down.
ACATTTTTGAAAGAAAGCACAAACTTGCTCAATTTGCCGAGAATTCTAAGTAATGGTTGGTATTTTTTTTCTTGGACCACCAAGCAAGGCTAAGTCAAGACTTCTATGAAAGTACAGTGCATTTAATTGATATACTCTTATATTTGAATTACAATTAGAACATAATCATATTCCACGTATCGCAATTTGTGTACATGGTGCACTGAGCTGTCAAGTCGTTGTTTACATTTGGTATGACGTCAGAGCACAGATAATCTATCGACCAACATATCGACCAACATGGCGGATAGCACTTTAACAAAAAGCGTATTTTTAAAAGTTTTGAAGATTTTTAGCGTTCAAAATATTATTGTATTATTATTTTTTGTTACGGAATAATTATTTATTGTTTAGGACATACATATATAAAAACAAAAGGCCAAGTGCGGGGCAGACTCACGTACGAAGTTTTACAAGTAAACGCATTTTAAAAGTTAGGCCTCTATAACTTTTGAACTAACAAAGATTTGCCATTATAGTTTCCCTTCAAAAGTTGAATATCTCACAAACGGGTACCTAAATCAATAAATTTCAATTAATTTAAAAAGTGGGCACGTGATTTACTGCTTAAGTGAAGACGTTTGGGCAGAAAAATAATTAAAGTCGAAAAGAAAAGATATCTAGTAATGAAACAAATCTTCGCTGCTGAGGTCATTGACGACACACTCTTGGCTGATTCACCTCACATCCTGATTTCGAAACATCTTTTCTATGAAAAACTTACGTTTTAAAATCAGCTGCGAGATGAATCCAGCTGACAGTTTGATGTCATTGGCCTCAGCAGCGAAGATTTGTTTCATCATTAGGTTTTTTTCTGCCTATACGTCTTAACATAAGAAGTAAATCGTGTGCCCAAACGTTATACACACCTGATTCCCTCGGTCCGGGTCTGCGGGGCTGAGTATAGCGCCGTCCCGCCGCAGCTTCGACTTGAGGTCTATCCCCAGCAGTACTGCGAGGGTGCAGTTGTACCTCGCTAGCGCCGCTTGCACCGCCTCGATAGCTTGCGGCCGCTGCAGGAACTCCTGGAAAAGTCAGATACAATAAAAATGTATGCATAAGACAAACATAACATCAGTCAAATCAATTGGCGCGCGTTTCCCTCCTCGCTCCCACTGTAACATAATACTTTTAAGTTTTATCCACCAAGTTCCTACCAGGGAAATAGATTTTCTTGTGATATCCATACCTCGACGAGTATGGGGAAGGTGGGCACGAGCACGTCCTGCAGCACCTTGAGGTCCTTCTTGATGAGCTGCGCCGCCGACAGCGCCGACACGTCGCTGCGAGCGCGCACCAGCCGGTCTACCTTACTCCGCCTGGAATTATAGACCAGATGATACCCACAACCTCTACTTCGATACTTTGACACCTTCTCGATTCTGTCGCAAATCTACAAATAATCATATTTGAGAAATGTCCATGCATACCTTTCTCCCTCTATGTCGTCAGGTTCAAGAATTCTCTCTATTGCGTCAACATTGTTAATGTCGGTCGGAGTCGCTTTGTTCAGCTTCTTCGAAAAGTTGACCGTGTCTAATAATATCACACCTAAAAATGTTTTAAAAGACAATGAGACACAATTTTGGTATGACTGGCAGATGCTAACCGTACGGAGAACTAAAACTACTACAAGTCACATCAATAAGAAAATATATAAATACATACCATGTAACATATCTGTACATTCTGGGTACAACCGCAAGAACTCCTCATCTTTGCCGAGCAGTCTGCTCAAGTCCCGTATCCGCTGTGTGACTAGACTCGCACAGGAGCCCACTGTCTCTATAGTACTCCGTACGTCCATCTTGTATGGCCAGTTGTCTTCATCCTTCGGTCGGTGGTCAATAATCTCGCGTACATACGGTATATACTTCTCATACTTTTGTGAGATAATGTGATGGTCTACTAGGATTATGTTTACATCTTTTGTTGTTGCCAACTCTTCAATATTTATGTCATCCCTGCAAATGTTTGCAGAAAAAATATAATTTAGAACAAATTGAAATTTGGTGGCCAATATTGAAATCTTTATTAGGATGCTCCAATAGACAGTAGTTAGTAATGGATAACATAAAAAACATAGCTGTCTTTGTCTGTCAAGTAATTTTTCCAATGTATCAGACAAATACAGTAAACAGCAACATTGTATAAGTTATCAGTTGTGAAAATATTTTTATTAGTAAGGGGTTTAGTAGATATTAAAATTTTATTTAAGTACTCTGGCCCTGTTTTTGCCTATATTATAATAACTATCTGCATGTGGAAACTCAGTAACGTTTACCTCTCTGTTGAATGTTCCCGCTAGACCTCCTGAACTATCAACACACAACTCAAAACATAGAATTTTTGTTACTTTCAACATGCAGTTATGATAAAGACAAAACGCCACAGGCTAATTAAATTACAATAATATTTAAGTACAATACCTGAAAACTAAATACTCCTCATTGATACCATGTTCTTTTAAACAAAATATTACTTCTGTTTTGAGCGGATAATCTTCTCGTTTTACGTCTAGCATCGGAATAAATATTTTGTCATCATTATTGTCATTGCGGTGAGTGCACACTGTACATTTTATTTGATTGTATTGCCAGTACAAGAATATAGTATAAACTATGGAACTGACAGCGGAGTCTAAGTCACAGCTTTCGTTGCCTAGTACTATATTTATTTGGTTATAGTCATTTGACTTCTGCAAAAGAAATTTTTCATTGTATTTTAATTGTCTAACATTCTCATTATAAAATGTGTTGCTATTAGTGTTTATTATTAGTGTTGCCTCACAATATAGAAACTTAGGCAATGGTAAGTTAAATAACAATTTTAGTACTTTTATTAAATCATACTTATTAAGATTTTAAAGATTAAAAATAGATTCTTGTCAGTATCTTCTTGTTATTAGTAATTTATAAATCGCAAAAACTTTAGAATGTTAAAAGATTGAAAAGCAAATAATAAAGGTTTTCTTTTACTTTCTCTGCCAATACAGTGTTAATAACAATACTTTTTATTATTGGAAAATCATTAATAAGATTATATACAGTAAATTAAAATAACAAATCAGAGAATCATCATAAGGTACACAAAGTATGTTTATGATATAATTGCATTTTGAATATTATATTTTTCAAGAAGTAAATAATTAAATAGGCACATAACCTTTATTTTCACTGAATAAATAAGTGATTAACTAGTTGCAGATCTAAAAGTTTTGTACTTATATAAAGCTTTCGAGTTAATGAGGAATTTAAAAATTGTATAGGAATCGAAATGTGGTATTTTTGCTCAGTCACAATTTTATTTACAAGCTGGCAAATTGTACTATTTTTCATAAGTATAAATCTACGGTATACATACGCAAATTTAATTTGATTTTATAATGATAACCAGTTACAACATAAAAGATAGAATTATTTTTTTCCATTACATACCTAGGGTACTTACCAGTTTTTTTATAGTTGCCGAAAAATATTCTTCCATTATCACACAGAAAACTTTTTCTAATTAATACTGTTTAATTTATTGCGTACGTTTTATTCCTAAATTTCTAAAATAGGAATTTTATTGAAAAACCACAGGTCACATCTCACGACAATTACTTTAAAAATGACAGTTGACATTTGTTCGGTGCTGCCAACTGACAAAAATTTCAACCAAATGTAGCACAAGCCATGACGCGAAGTGACGCGACGTAGCGTCTGGTAACGACTTGGTAACGGTGGATATTTGATATACTTGCGTATAACTCTGCAGACGCAAGAACGACAATCGTAATTTAAAACATTTATTAAAAATAAGTGTAGCTTGCTGGCCTTTACTAGTATAAAGGACCGCGTCCACGTGTAAAGAAGGCGATGGCATGTCGAGTATAACTGGTAGTATCAAGGCACACCGTTCTTCCTTCATGGGCATTATATAGGATAGCATACAGCATCCAGACGAGATCCAGACTCCCATTGAAAAGTCTCTCTAGAACCTAGAAGACGTAATCTCAAACTTTCTTCTCTCTCCCTTTGGAGATGTTTGAGTGAGCTATCCAAAAAGGCCCAATCAACAATTTGATAGGCAAGTAGGCAATGATAGCGAACGGTAGACCTACGTTTATTTCGTTATAAACATTTATATTCGAGAGGTTATTCGCTGAGTAGACGTAGGTATAAAGTTGATAAGTTCATTATTACGACATTGTGATAATTTATTAATATCTATGGACGCTTCACACCACGTCAATCTAGCCCCGTGCTAAGTACTCGAAAAACTTGTGTTACGTGGACCAGACAACGGTAAGTATATTTAATACTTTTATATTAAATATATACTTATTTAAGATTTTATTATATTATACACTTATTTAATACACATCCTGACACAGGAACACAGAATTTTTTTGTTCCTTCGGCGGGATTTGAACCCGCGACGTCCGGCTTAGCGCCAACGCACTAACCACTGAGCCCCAGAGGTCATAAAAATATGAAAAATGTGATAAAAATACCAATTTAAATGAAAGGACGAAACGTGTATCGGTCAAGCTTGGTAAGCAGAAAATTTACAGCTTTAATTGTTTTATATGGCCTGTAATAACAATAGGTAGTAAATATCCAACTTCCTACTGATAACGAAATACAATTCGAGCTAGGTGAAAACTCCTTATTTTTAGTACGTAGCGTAGTAATGTGATATGCGAAATTCCATTTTCGAAATTCAAATATAACGGTTAATAAAATATATCCACAACTGTGGCTATCAACCACGTACTTGTTTAGATCCCTGTACTTAATAACTAGGGCTATTTAAGTATTAGGTACTTGAAACTAAAGGAAGAGAGATATAATATTTCAATTACATACTATTAAGCTTAGGCTGGGACTATATGATCCGGAATCCGGCGGGTCCGGGAAATTTGAGAGCATTGAAAATAGAACTCTGCGCTACTAAAATATTGCGGTTGAAAATCAATTGACTTGACAATCGTGTGTTCGATTTTCAGCTCTATAGAATTAGCGCAGAGTTCTATATTCAGTGCTCTGAATTTTCCCCGGCCGGAGAGATTCCGGATAATATAGTCCCAGGCCTCAATCCAAGTGATAAATATTCTGTGCAGCAGAACGATATAGGAACCTCAGAGAAATAAAAATAACTATATAGCTTAAAGCATTCGACAATACACAACTCTGTGTTCGACAAACGTATAATATCTTTCTTTCAAGGAACTATAGAGTGCAGAGGAACCAAAAGGCCGTTTACTTCGCCAATTTGTCGAAGATTTTAGATCCTCTTTAGAAGGTCTAAGTCGTAAGTATTGTCGAATTTGGGCGCACACTTAGAACTTACTATATTATGTCTCGTAAGTAATATTAGTAGCATGGTACAGGGTAGAATAAAGGACTCCTTCATTAAATTTTTTATTTTCTTTATTTTCAATAGGTATTCTTTTTAAATTTGTCTAAAATTTTAATTATTTCTCTACTCAATGTTCCTAATTTCGTGATATTTGGTAAATTATTATTAATACATTTTAGGAATGTTTAAAATAAACGATCGAATGAATAATTGAATACGCGCCAAGCTTCCATTAGGTATTGTATATAAGATGATGATGAATACTGTAACTTAGGTACATAGTGGCTTATGCTTGCAGTTCTGTAAACAATGCGAAATTTCCAAATGCGTATCTTTAAAGTCTGAGGAGTTCTGTTCAGTACTTATGGATTCAGGGTATACCAAGGTATAAAAGTACCCAAAAATAAGAACTTATTTCAACTTATTACAAAAAATACTTGTTTTGAGGAGTTCCCTCGATTCCTCATGGATCCCATCATCAGGTTTACACTTTAGTGACTAAAGGACCAATTTCTTAGAGCATTAATCCAACTTGGATGCCCTAAGAGCCGAACGTATAACCACCTCCTTTTTTTGGAAGTGGGTTAAAAATAAGCAAAACTTCCACAACTCCTGTATTTTATAGACGAGGACATCTCATGGATCTCAATACTTTATCCGCCTTACTATTAAAAATTTTAAACAGTGGATAAGCAATACAATGTTTTGTCCTTATCTGATACATGGGAAAAGTCGCTTGACAGACAAGGACAAAACCTTGTATTGCTTATCCATTGTGTAAATATTTTTATTAGTAGAGGGGGTTTAAGCTTATACTCGTAGTATATATAATACTTATTTAAGTCGGCCTAAAATATTATTATATACACTTAATAAGTGCGGATGATGAAATGCACGATTTAGTAAAAATTCCCATAATTATGTATCACTTGCAACTTGCAACGCGACGTGTAGTGAGTATAACAAAAGTAATGTGTAAAGTGCGGTCGCGGAGCACGTAGAATTTCGTACATTCACTCGACTCATCGCTACTTGTCTCTTTCACTCGCGCACGAATATATTTCTATCGTGACCGCACCTTCAGTTATATCCAGAAATGTTTGGTGAACTCTGCTTCATAAGTTGGTATATTTTGCCGTCTATGATATTAAACTCGGTGTTCATCGGACCGAACTGCCCGCACGGGTGTCTGCTGACAAGTTGTACCACTGAAAACATTTTAAAACCATAGACGTATTTATTATAGACGGCATTGCAAAAACTGTCCCCACATTTTTGGGGCCATTTTGACATTTGAGGTATGGTGGAAACAAGATGGCGTAACCTTTTCTTGTATGAAGATTTGTCGTGTCAAATATGCGTCATATAGCCTATCTTTAGTTTAGAAATCTTTGCCATATACACTATTGGCATTTAAAACTGCCATGGCAGGGCAGGCGGAGTGGTTAGGAAATATAAAATCTGTTGATGTTCTGTGTTTTCAAGCCACTAAATTATACGAAATATTTTTTAACATAGTTCCTTGATTACTCTTATGAATTTAGATATTTATCATAAGAAAACAAACTTCGACTATTTCCTTATTTTGTCGACATTCATATTTATAATAGTAAGCAGGATAGTTAGCACGGTGCGGGTACATGCAGGCGTGCATGCGCATGTGACAGTCGCTGAGGTAGGTGTGGTAGCGCTCGTGCTAGCAGTGCAGCGCCCGCACATCTAGTGTCTCCAGTGGGGCAGCTCGTGGGGCAGCCCTCCTAGATTGTAGTAAGCAGGATAGTTACCATGGTGCGGGTACTTGCAGACTTGCATGCGCATGTGACAGGCGCTGAGGTAGGTGTGGTAGCGCTCGTGCTAGCAGTGCAGCGCCCGCACATCATAGTGTCTCCAGTGGGGCAGCTCGTGGGGCAGCCCTCCTAGATTGTAGTAAGGTGATAGTTACCATGGTGCGGGTACTTGCAGGCGTGCATGCGCATGTGACAGGCGCTGAGGTAGGTGTGGTAGCGCTCGTGCTAGCAGTGCAGCGCCCGCACATCATAGTGTCCCCAGTGGGGCAGCTCGTGGGGCAGCCCTCCTAGATTGTAGTAAGGTGATAGTTACCATGGTGCGGGTACTTGCAGACGTGCATGCGCATGTGACAGGCGCTGAGGTAGGTGTGGTAGCGCTCGTGCTAGCAGTGCAGCGCCCGCACATCATAGTGTCTCCAGTGGGGCAGCTCGTGGGGCAGCCCTCCTAGATTGTAGTAAGGTGATAGTTACCATGGTGCGGGTACTTGCAGGCGTGCATGCGCATGTGACAGTCGCTGAGGTAGGTGTGGTAGCGCTCGTGCTACCAGTGCAGCGCCCGCACATCTAGTGTCTCCAGTGGGGCAGCTCGTGGGGCAGCCCTCCTAGATTGTAGTAAGGTGATAGTTACCATGGTGCGGGTACTTGCAGACGTGCATGCGCATGTGACAGGCGCTGAGGTAGGTGTGGTAGCGCTCGTGCTAGCAGTGCAGCGCCCGCACATCATAGTGTCTCCAGTGGGGCAGCTCGTGGGGCAGCCCTCCTAGATTGTAGTAAGGTGATAGTTACCATGGTGCGGGTACTTGCAGGCGTGCATGCGCATGTGACAGGCGCTGAGGTAGGTGTGGTAGCGCTCGTGCTAGCAGTGCAGCACCCGCACATCATAGTGTCTCCAGTGGGGCAGCTCGTGGGGCAGCCCTCCTAGATTGTAGTAAGGTGATAGTTACCATGGTGCGGGTACTTGCAGGCGTGCATGCGCATGTGACAGTTGCTGAGGTAGGTGTGGTAGCGCTCGTGCTACCAGTGCAGCGCCCGCACATCTAGTGTCTCCAGTGGGGCAGCTCGTGGGGCAGCCCTCCTAGATTGTAGTAAGCAGGATAGTTACCATGGTGCGGGTACTTGCAGACGTGCATGCGCATGTGACAGGCGCTGAGGTAGGTGTGGTAGCGCTCGTGCTAGCAGTGCAGCGCCCGCACATCATAGTGTCTCCAGTGGGGCAGCTCGTGGGGCAGCCCTCCTAGATTGTAGTAAGGTAATAGTTACCATGGTGCGGGTACTTGCAGGCGTGCATGCGCATGTGACAGGCGCTGAGGTAGGTGTGGTAGCGCTCGTGCTAGCAGTGCAGCACCCGCACATCATAGTGTCTCCAGTGGGGCAGCTCGTGGGGCAGCCCTCCTAGATTGTAGTAAGGTGATAGTTACCATGGTGCGGGTACTTGCAGGCGTGCATGCGCATGTGACAAGCGCTGAGGTAGGTGTGGTAGCGCTCGTGCTAGCAGTGCAGCACCCGCACATCATAGTGTCTCCAGTGGGGCAGCTCGTGGGGCAGCCCTCCTAGATTGTAGTAAGGTGATAGTTACCATGGTGCGGGTACTTGCAGGCGTGCATGCGCATGTGACAGTCGCTGAGGTAGGTGTGGTAGCGCTCGTGCTACCAGTGCAGCGCCCGCACATCTAGTGTCTCCAGTGGGGCAGCTCGTGGGGCAGCCCTCCTAGATTGTAGTAAGCAGGATAGTTACCATGGTGCGGGTACTTGCAGGCGTGCATGCGCATGTGACAGGCGCTGAGGTAGGTGTGGTAGCGCTCGTGCTAGCAGTGCAGCGCCCGCACATCATAGTGTCTCCAGTAGGGCAGCTCGTGGAGCAGCCCTCCTAGATTGTAGTAAGGTGATAGTTACCATGGTGCGGGTACTTGCAGACGTGCATGCGCATGTGACAGGCGCTGAGGTAGGTGTGGTAGCGCTCGTGCTAGCAGTGCAGCACCCGCACATCTAGAGTCTCCAGTAGGGCAGCTCGTGGGGCAGTCCTCCTAGATTGTAGTAAGCAGGATAGTTACCATGGTGCGGGTACTTGCAGACGTGCATGCGCATGTGACAGGCGCTGAGGTAGGTGTGGTAGCGCTCGTGCTAGCAGTGCAGCGCCCGCACATCATAGTGTCTCCAGTGGGGCAGCTCGTGGGGCAGCCCTCCTAGATTGTAGTAAGCAGGATAGTTACCATGGCGCGGGTACTTGCAGACGTGCATGCGCATGTGACAGGCGCTGAAGTAGGTGTGGTAGCGTTCGTGCTAGCAGTGCAGCGCCCGCACATCATAGTGTCTCCAGTGGGGCAGCTCGTGGGGCAGCCCTCCTAGATTGTAGTAAGCAGGATAGTTACCATGGCGCGGGTACTTGCAGACGTGCATGCGCATGTGACAGGCGCTGAAGTAGGTGTGGTAGCGTTCGTGCTAGCAGTGCAGCGCCCGCACATCATAGTGTCTCCAGTGGGGCAGCTCGTGGGGCAGCCCTCCTAGATTGTAGTAAGCAGGATAGTTACCATGGTGCGGGTACTTGCAGGCGTGCATGCGCATGTGACAGGCGCTGAGGTAGGTGTGGTAACGCTCGTGCTGGCAGCGCCCGCACACCATCATGTCTCCGGCGGGGCAGCTCGTCGGGCAGCCCTCCTCCTCCGCCGAGACACCTACAACGTCATCACCATCAACAAACAAAATGTAGATTATGTCATCATGACGCGCATAATTATAATATAGATAGGTACAATAATTATAATATACGTATAGTAGTTACCTGTAAAGGCCTACTAATATTATAAATGTGATAGTTTGTGAGGTTGGATGGATGGACTTTGGATGGATTGTTACCTTTTCACGTAAAAACTACAGAGCGTATGTGGTATCTTCATACAGACTTTAACCGTGTGTGTGTAGGTAAATCAATTTTTAGTAGAAAGTAAGAATGTATACTTTTATATTTTGTTATTAAAAAGTTAAGCTATGGCCTCCGAGTGAAGGAGGTTTTTTACTCTTTTCTCCTAATGTAAAAGTGAATAGTTATAAAATAAATAAAAGTAAATAGAAATATATGATTTTTATTGGAAATTATCACAATAATTTTGGGAATTTGTAGAAAGATAGTTTAATAGTTACAAGTGTAGAGTGTGGTATCTCCGTCCACACACACACACCTTTATACAGAGATTTCAAAACTAAGCATGAGATTGATTTCAGAAGACTGAAACTGCGGAAAGCAAATGTCGAAATGTTAAGATGACAAAATATGTCAAACCTAAATAGTCCCATACCTACAACCCCATGTTTGGGGCCATTTAGGTGTATACATTTTTTGCCTCGTCATGCCTTTTGTAAGGTTTAAACTTAATAAACATTCGAAGAGTACTTACATGACTACGTATGCTTTTGACCCATAGACAGCTAACCAAGACGGTCTTACACTTACCTGATAGTATCGCTGCTTCAACTTGTTTTGCCGTACCATCGACTGAAGTGTTTGGTTTTGCGGATTCCGTTTCATCATCTCCTGATTCTACGTCTTCATCGTCTTTTTTTTCTTCTGCAAAATTAGCTTCTGTAGTTGTTTCACCATACCGTCGTAGCCTGAGATTACCTTTCATGCGCAAGTTTTTCAATTCGTGTTTGACAGGTTTTAAATTCTTATCGAGTTCGGGTCCGAAACAGTGTTTTTCATTATTTTCACCATAAAATATGTGTTGACCGAAGCAAGCCGTTGCTCCAACTACACTGTTACCATTGTCTTGACCGGGGCTTTGCTTATTCCCACCATCTGCTGCAAAAATCCCACTACTATTATAAATATGAAAGTTTGTGTGGATGGACGGATGTTTGTTTCTCTTTCACGCAATAACCACTGAATTTGGATGTAAAGCTGGGACTATATGATCCGAAATCCGGAAATCCGGAAAGCCGAAGAAAATTCAGAGCACTGAAAATAGAACTCTTAGGCTAATATTATAGAGTTGAAAATCGAACACACGGGCGTCTAGTCGAATGTCAATGCAAACCCAGCCTTTGGTACTAGCCTGTAGAAAGTTAGACTGTATTATGTCATAAGTAGGCTACTTTTTATCACGGCAAAATGTACGGTTTCCGCGTGATATCCTTTTGCGCATACGAAGTGGCGGGCAACATCTCGTTATATAACTTTCAAGCAGATAGATGTTCGTGATATTATTTTGTATGTGTCGTTTACCTTTTATTCCATCCCGTCCTTGGACGAGTGTGCCTTGAACGTGGCTGCAAAATACCTGCAGAGCTGTGTCAATAGAAAAAGGAAATTATTTTAACCATAAGAGAACGTACCCAAACTACGTGACCATTTTTTTACTCATTTTCACCCCCTCCCGCCACGGTGACTACCCGTAGTATTTGCAATCCCCCCCTCTCCTTTTCACATAGTACTAATGGCGTTGCGCGAATGTTTCCTAAAAAACCTTAACCCCCCTCCCCCACCCGGTGACCAGACTAAGCGTAGTACTTTGAAAAGTAGCGATGAGTCACTATACGAAATTCTACGTGCTCCGCGACCGCACTCCAATAAAAATTATTACAGAACGGATAACTTATACAACGTTATATAATAATATGTTATTTGTTGTGCAAATATTTTTATTAGTAAGGGGGTAAATGTAAACAAAAAAAAAAAAAAATCAACTAAAGTAATGTGTCATTGAATTAGTGACACTTAAATTGGAAGCATTATAGCCGCTTTGTTTACATAAAAATCACATTGAAACAGAACGGAGTGTCGGTACTCACCAAGAGGAAATAATAAATGAGTAAATTGCATTTCGCAACCTACAAGTTACAACACAATATCCAACTAAGATACTACTTCGATATTTTACGATTTCTTTAATTTTCCAGCAATGTTCGATACATTACTTGGGAAACTGTTAATTACATACTTGTAAATTTTAATTAAATTTTGACATGATCGATCTAAAAGTCTCATTTTTAACTGTGTAAATACTACTTTTAATTTCATTCGTAATAAGCGCCGTAACAAGAAACAGTGTAGGATTCATTCTCTAAGCTTTGACAATTACATACAAACATAGGCATAATTTTTAATTTATAATCGCGAAGTAAGTTTTACAGGTACAATATCGGCAAAGTTCTTGCGACCAGTTTCTAAGCATTTTTTTTTGCCTCAATATATTTAAATGTGATCGCATCGACTGCAGACGCGTGCCTGCGCACGACTCATCAGCGCTGTTAAGCGATTTTGTACTTATGCCTGGTGGAGTGGCAACTTGTTCGATACTACTATATACTACAGAGTTACACACATGAGCACTGCCATGCACAGATGGGTAAATCTCCAAAAACTTGACTTCCGTTGAGGATAATAACGGTAGGTTATTTTTAGCTCTACACGGAAAAGTTTTGCGTAGTGGTCAAAAACCTGCCGTCAATATCCTCAACGGAAGTAAACTTTTTTGGAGATTTGCCGAGATACATGCCAAAATTTAAAAAATAAAGGTGTGCAATAAATATATAAAATATATTTTAAGCGTCTAATTACATAGTTTGTACTTTTGTAAAAAAAAAACTTTACTGTACCTATTATTATTAATATCTATGGACTATTTCACACCACGTCAACACCACGTGTTTTAATGTTTTGACACCTGTTAAGAACCATTATTATATAAAAGTTATGTGACAATTATAAAACGTTTGAAACTATCAGACTTCAAAATATATTAGAAATACTTACTTTTTCGCCAAAAAAATTTAACGTCGATAACACCAAACACCGCATAATGGCGGTACTTTCAATAGTAGTACTTATCATCTATAGCCGGTACGCAACTAACTTCACATTGAATAGTCGTAAATATTTAAAATGAGCCCAATGGCCTAGGTCAGGGGTCGCCAAATGGCGGACCGCGGTCCGCATCCGGACCGCCGACCCATTTTGTGCGGACGGCGAGAACACAGTAACTTACACTAAAAACTACTTCCGATATAAATAAATAATAAAATTTACTCCAAACTTCAGACAGATAATTTGCAACAAAAAATGTAATTTTTCGCATTGATACCTATGTAACAAAATACCTTTGTTATTTCCTTAATTACATTTGTTTAATAAATATTTTTTCTTATAAATAAAATGTGCGGACCTCGATGGTCATTTCATTTCTTAAATCGGACCCCGAGCGAAACTCATTGGAGACCACTGGCCTAGGTACACATAGCGCCAAGGTTCAACAGGTTACCCTGCCTACATATTATTGGTGGCTTGGAATCAAAATAAGTTGGTACTTTTTAGCCGACTACGGCGAAGCCAAAAGGAAGGGTAATGATTTTGCCAGTCTATGTATGTATGTGTTCCACCGTAGCGCCTGAACTACTGGTCCGATTTTAATAAATGAGGTGTCAATAGTTTCGTAATAATAGCCTGCGTAACATAGGCTATATAATTTACATAGTCGGGTTACAGTTTATGAAATTTGTAGTTATTGAATACTATTTATTGATGTCGTAGAATTTGCCATTGATCCGCAGTCGCTTCTGCACGTGGCGTGTCGTGGTGGTCTCCGTCAGCTCGCCGCTAGAGGGCGCCTCGTCCGAGCTCGCGTCCTCAGGGTGATACGGATTGAAGAACGGCAGCTCTGAGACAACTGGGATACAAGAAATTATTGATTAGTATAAAGTGGCTTTTATGACACATTCGATAGAAATGCAACCTTCAAAAATTTACTTCAAACTGATTCGATCGTGTGATTTTATTGATTTACTGCAGTCCGCACGGTAATTACATTTAAAATGGTAGCACTATAATGTTCTGTTATATCTTTTATTATTGGATGCAAACATGTATTTAGGATCATTATACAATATTCACATTAAGTATTATTATAAGGGAACGGATTTCCAAAGTTGGTACCTTTAGGTATGGATACAACGCCGGAGTCATAAATACGATGCCAGTATTCAAGTGAAACTCATTTCGTTGTTAAATTTATCGTTTTGATAAGAAATAATATTTTATGGTCTATGGGCCGTTTTTCATCTATATAGATAAAAACGTATTTATCTATAACATAAACAAAATGGGACCTATTAAGTTCCCTAGGGGTACACTCAGAGAAACATTGTGTTTTTTTTTAGAATTTGTATAGTACTTAATAGTTAATACTTATACAAAAATGAAAACGTAATACTTACACATTATAAAAAATATTAAATTCATTTTGCGATAAGCATCGAACATTTTTATGTGCTTTGCCACAGCAAAACCGACTTGTTACATCTATGTTTTAAAATGAAAACTATAATATACATTTTATAATTTATACACACTCAAGCTCACTTGTAGACAATATGTATTTTATATAACGTAAATCAAAATCAATTACAGAAACTTTGAGGAAATGATTTACTGCCTATATAAGGTTTGGTAAAATCAATTACGGATACTTCGGGCATATACATATATTATGATCTACTGCTTATGTAAAGACGTTTCGCATTTTGTAGTAATTTTGCAGTATTGTTGTATTTATCGTTTTTATTGAAATAGGTTAATAAATTCATGCTTTAAAATTATAAAATATTTATTCCTCATGAAGTACTTAACAATATTTCTGGTATAAATTTTGGTATTTCTTGAGTAATTCAAAGTTAACTTAAAGCGATTTTCGAAGTTCTTTTGGCTTAGAATAAGATTTTTTCTGTATTAAAAGATCTTTCTTTTAATACAGAAAAAAATATTATTCTTATATTTCAAAATTCTAAGCCCGCTACGAGCTATACGACTATAGTATAGGAGATAACATTCTCATTTTATTATTTCATTTGCTTAAAACAGTAGTTCAATCCAGGAGCTCAAAAAAGTGTCTTCGCGCATTTTATGAAAATCATTCTCTACAATTTTGGATTTAATTAATAAGTTAAGCAAAATTTACAAAAAGCGAGGCCGCTACGAACTAGGCCAATAAGCTATTCTGCACTATTCAATATGTCAAAATTATTGTTAATGGTATCTTTGTTTCTGAGACCAAGAAAGCCATAATTGACCATTTTACGCAAAAATCATAGTCGAGATGTAATATGCCTCTTAAGCAGAAAAATAATTGTCAAAGCGACAAAAAATGTTTTCTTTATACGGGCAAGTTTGCATTTTGCGGAGAGTCACCCATACATGCTTTTTTTTTGTTTTAGAATGACAATTATTTTTCTACCTAAACGTCTTTACATAAGCAGTGGATCATGTGCCTGAAGTATCCGTAAGAGACTTTATTTAAAGAAGATTAGGCAGAAAAAAATGAAATTCGAAATAAATTATATAGTAGAATATTTCTCCGGCGCTTAAAAGTCCATTGCCCTCACACAGCTGATTTTAATTTAGTAAATTGATATTATGACATTTATTATTTCAGTGTCGCAAAGAGTGCAATGTAATTTCATTTTGTTTAAAAACAATCTCGTTGTACTCAAGGAACCCTTATAGTTTCGCTAAGTCTGTCTGTGTGTCCGCTCTCCTAGCTTCAGTAATTATGAATATAAATTGATGAAATTTGGTATAGTTATAATATATTATGTCTAGATCTCGCTTTTGGTATCATAAAATAATAATAATTTTGTATTTTCGGGGTGGCTCTCCGTACATGTGAAGTTGGGAAGTTTTTTTTTTCATTCTACCCCATCGTGTGGGGTATCGTTGAGTAGGTCTTTTAAAATAAAGGCATGGTTTCATGCACGACTTTTTTCAAAGTCAACCATTTTTGAGTAATTGGACTGCAAATTGGTTTATAAGTTGGCATTTCTAAACTATTGGACTGAAACATGCAATTATTTTTTTTATGCTGATAGAACGTGCTAAATACTCTTTAGCAAAATTATTTTGAACGAAATCAGACAGTAACGTTTGAAGTAATTTGCAAGAATCCTATTACGCGTTTATAGTTACAGATAACGGAACCCTCCATAGACATGTCCTGACATGCTCTTGGTTAGGTTATATAGGCTAGGCTTAAACGTCTTAAACAAAAGCAGGAAAGCATCTGCCTAATGTTTCTGTTTTTGCAAACGAAATATTTATATATAATAGCAACCCAAGAATTTAAATGTTTAGTAACTATAAGAGTTTGGCCAAGATTACTAAAAAGGTATTTATGTCAAAACGTCAAACGGAACGAAACACCGCCATTTACTACTACGGACTATAGCACAGATTACAAATAGAACTAGTATGACGTCACAACACAGATAATCCATCAACCAACATGGCGGTTGTTTTGTGCAACATGTTTTCGGCGGTTTTTAAAAAGTATATTTTTGAAAAAATCTTTTTTGTAGGTTTATAGGTTTTAAAATAATGTTATATTATTTTTGTGTGTGTAATGAAACAATTATGAAGCGCTTAGGACATAAATGAAAACAAGATCAAGTAGCCTATTGGGGTGCCATTTTAAAGTTTTGCTCAAAGCTATTTAGTTTAGAATCAAAAAGGCCAATTGCAACCTTTTTTTAGGTTGCAAGGTTTACTTTCAACACTACACGGCAAATAGTAAGCAAGATAGATAACAGCATGTCATAGTAACCTACTTGTTATGCGATAACACTTTTATAAGGGGTTCTAACTTCGATCTTATCGTGTAGGTGGGTAGAAAAAATGGTCACGTTAATCTCAAGAGGGTAATTCACTAATTTGAAGTGCATATTGGTCTATGTTTTAAAGTTTAGTTAAATCGTGTCATTTATCCGGCGAAGTCGCAGTTTTGAATTGTGCTCTGAACATTTTGAATTTTAATTTGACAAAGATTTTTGTTGTTAATGTGGTTAATAAACACCTAAGAACCCCTTAGGATTCATAAAAATGCCTTTATCACCAAGTCAGATAGCGCAGGCAGTAGCTTTAGTGGAACAGGGGATGACTCATCGTGAAGTGGCTACTGTCCTAAACGTGCCGCGTTCCTCGATGCAATATACACATACACTAAAACGATATCAAGAGACTGGCCGCTACACCCGAAGATCAGGTAGTGGTGGTGTACGTAGCACATCAGCTCGTGACGACCGCTTTATTGTGTTAGAGATATCGATAGAAGATATATATCGAGATAGATAGAAGAAATCGCTTCCTGACCGCATTCGAGATCCGGCAGCGGCTTCAAATCTCCAGAGGTGTGATTGTTAGCGAGCGTACGGTGAGAAGACGTATGGATGAAGTTAATTTGAGGGCAAGAAGACCAGCCCGTGGTACACAGCTTCTCCCTCAGCACAGAGTAGCTCGACTTCACTTTGCCCGCGAACACGCTAACTGGACTCATGAGCAATAGGCAAGGGTTATACACGCTGAAACGAGCAATAAAATCATCATCGAACCCACCACAAACCACTAACCAGCTTCGAGATGCTGCAGTGAGAGCGTGGCGCGACTTATCACAAGTCGATATCAAGAACGTCATCCAAAGCATGCCAGACCGAATGCAGGCGGTTATAAGGGCTAGAGGAGGTAACACGCGCTATTAAAAAGGACAGAAAGCGACAAAAAATCGGACAATTTTAAATTCGTAGTGCTTTAAACTTAAGCACTTAAAAATTTTGTGTAAATGTGTTCTTTTGCATAAACTTCATTATCAATTTATAAAACCTTTAACTGTGAGAAAAGTGATCAGGAACGTTAACTGGATAGACTCAGATCTTAATTAACCAAAGTTTGTAGAGCTAAGTGCAAAAAAAAAAGACAGTTATCACACCTTTTGTACTTAGCTAAGTTTCCGTGCCGGTGAGTTTATTTATTTACAGAACCTTTTCGTTTCACTACTACATAATATATGTTTACTATGTTTGTGTCGTCACATCCTTGCCGAAAGTTACTTCGAGGTGTTTTCATTAGTGGAAATTATTAAACTAAAATACATATGTTTAAATCAACTTTATTTATCAATCTTAAGTTTTTAATTTATGATATCGCTAGAATACGTTTTATTGTATAATGAAATTAAATATGAGTCAAGTAGCCTATTTGGTTATATAGTTATGTTTTCGCAATCCAAGATCATTCAACCATTTTTAATAATTATCGTTTAAAGGGTACAATAATGTCACTAATAAAATAATAGATACAATAAAATATAAACTTTTATTTAACTATATAATAAAGTGTTAGTAGTACTTTAATAAATATAAGAACTAAACTCAACTAAAATAAATAAGTTTTTTTTTTGCATTTAAACATACAGTATGTTTTGTAGACGAGAAACTATCTGACAAAAACATACTGCAATTCATTTTTGTTGAACAATTGAAAATATATAACAAACAGTTAAATAGAATTAGTTTTGTTACAAGAAGAAAAAGAAATTGTATATTATTTAAATAAAAGTATCAACTTAATAGACCTTTAAAGGTTTTCAACAAAAAGTTATTATTACATCTGTGACTCATAGATAAATGTTTGGTCTCGGCGCTCGACAAGATACCGCGCTATCTATCAACAACAGCTCTGTGAATGCAGCAACTCATTACTGTAGTGTGTATTTATAATATAATTGTGTGTAAGACAATTTCATATCAATGTGTGAATTTGGTACGTACATGTGACACGAAAATTTCAATGTGACGGGCTCGGGCACGCCGTCTTCGGCATACTATTTGTTGCCGCAATTTTAAAGTATGCCAGTGGTATTTAGTCGAGCGCCGAAACCAATCATTTGTCTATGCTGTTACTGTAACACATTTATTTACAAATTAATATCAATGTCAGTTTATCAGAAAACCAATAACAACAATAAAAATATTAATATTATCGTTACATACTGTTTGACCACTGCACCGATGCAATAAGAAGTGATATTTTATGTGGTAGTCTCTTCTCTTAGAAGGAAAATATAATTGGTGGTTTGCCTATAGCAAAAAGCTTTGTTCACAACCGAAATATATTTAAAAGTAAAGCCTTTAATAATAACTTTTTATTTTTATATATTTTTAAGTTCAAAATATAGTTTATAACACAAAAATAAAGTAGCTGTAAAGAGCTCTCTCTGTAAAAACTGAGATTAAAGAATCAAGTTACGTACAAGAATTCTTCGTCAATATTCTATTTTTATTTTACATTTTTTTTTATTAATATTACATAAGGTTGTTCAAAACCAATAACGGATATTGTGGGTATATAATTTACTGATTATGTAAAAACGTAGGCAGAAAAATAATAAGCAAATGAAAAAATAAATAAATTATATAGTGAATAAATTATTTATTTTTTACATTGCACTCTCTTAACGGGCGTCGAAGTCATTAACCTCACATAAACAGCCGATTTATATGGGAAGCAAAAACTTTGCCTGAATAACATCAATACAATCAGATGTGTGAGGTCAATGATTTTTCAAGTAGCGTTCCAACTGTAATTTTATTAAGTATTTTTTTTCGCATTTTCATATAAAAATATCCAAAACGTCTTTACATAAGCGGTAGATCATATGCCCAAAATATCCGTCATTGATTTTAAAGTAAATATATTATAGATACGTAAATGTAGGCTTTAAAATTTAACTAAGTAAGTATATAGTTTTAGTAACGCCAGAAACTATTTTACTAAGCTTAATACACAGTTTGAAAGTTACGCACGTTTTTGAAATTTTTTAATAATAACAATCGTTTTAATGTAAAAGTGTGATCTATTTTTGAGAATTTAACAAAAGACTGCTATGTTACTTTGTGAAATTTATGATAACATAAATAATAGCATTTTAACTTAAATAGCAAAATAGTGCCAATGACTGTTCACCCCAAGTTTACCTTAACAGCTGAATAATGCCTTTAAAATTTTAACACTTCATTTATTTTTTAAAATAAATTAAGTTACTATTACAAAATATTTCAAGTAATACATTGTTTTAACTTCGGAATTAATTATATTATATAACATTTTTTCTCATATTTCATACTTGAATCTAAATTTCCTTTGTTTATACAGATTGATAAGGCGAAAAAAAAAACATCAATTTCTTATCATTAAAAAAATATAATAATTATTCTTTAAAGGAAGGCTCAACTCACGAGACGACGCATCATATTTATCACAATATTCATCTCTATTTTCCATTCCTAAGGTACAAAAACGTATTATGGAAATATGGTAGCGCGCGACGTCGAGTGCCGACTCACGTTGGCGCATCTACGCATGACACCATAATATTTCCATAATACAAAGGACCATGCAAAAAACTATATGGGCAGTTTCCCCACCCCCCAACAGATTTAAACCTATTTATATATTATTAAGTATGGCGAGATTCAACCCAGGAGTGGAGTTTTTACAGTAATTGGAATTTAATTTTTTATTGTTTTATATTAGCGACCCACTCCAGCTTCGCACGGGTACATATAAAGCTTCCTGTTGAATCACTCTATCCCTTGCTCAAAACTGCATTAAAATCCGTTGCTTATTAATAAAGCGTTCTTATCTCTAAGACAATTCTCAAGAAAGTACTTAAGACGTTTTAATTAATAGACCGTACTTAAGTACAGCTGTAGGTACGGCGTATCAAGTGAGTGCGAACGTATTAATAAACGAGACTCGTAACTCAAGTACGCTCTCATTTCTGTCAAACTGTTACTTGAGACGCGGTTTCGTGGGTACAGTCAAACCTTGACTTGAGAACGGCTTGCTTGGGAATTGGGATACAATACGTTATTATTTGTGGTGTTTTTGGGTGTGTTACAATTATGTAAATTAAAATCTAAATATTTATGATTAAACAAACTCAGAATTTACACTACATACTCAACACATAATAAAGTTATAAAAAAAGATGCTATATTGATACATGATTGATACTTATTCTTCTTTTTTTTGGTAATCGCGGTTGCAAAGGTTTTGCACCATTCTGCCAGTGTCGAGTATTTGTAGAAATATTTTCGATTTTATTTAAATATATTTATTTATATTAAACGAATTACCTATTTGATTTATATTAATTGACTTGATTTGACACTTGACAGCAGAACTTTTTTCGCTGCCCAAAAAACAATCCTCATTATATGATCCCTCCCTCCAACAATTCCTCGCCCTATCAACCTTAAATCTGTTCTGTGTTTTGTAAATACTCCTTTTACTGAAACTTTATGTACATACTTTGGTACTGGCCCTAAAATTGTCTGTTCTAGGTTTTAGATTATTCAACAGACTTCCTCCTGTACACCGTGCCCTTGTTTATTCATAAAACCCACTCACTCATAAGGCAGAGTTTTCGTCAACACAACACATTGGCGAATCACTAAGGAGCCACTTTAAAGAATACGAAGAAGAAGAACTTTTTTGAATGGCAATGATCCGCATTTCGTTTTACGTAGTTGTTAAAAAAATATGGATATTATTATGCTAGACAATAATAAATATTAATATATACGTAAAAATTAATGAAAATCAGTTTTTTCAATATAAAGAATACAGACTAAACTTTTTTTGGTATTTATATTATTAAATATTACATTTTTAAAAAGAAATATTGAAGGAATATATAATCAATAAATCCGTTCTTTGTAGAAGTGTAAACAAAACGTTATTTTATTCGTTCTTTGTCGTGTAGATGACGCATAAAAGTTGAGTAAGTGATCTCAATAACGTTATCAACTGAGACGGTCTTGAGATCATACTATGAATTAAAGACCGTCTTGAGAATCTAATCGTTACTTGAGACTGTCTCAGCCAAGAAAGGTCTTGAGAACGAGTTTGAGAACGGTTTATTAATACGGGCCTAAGTTTAAAAGATCGTTGCTTAGTTTAAAAGATCTAAGCGAACAGTTCCCTGTTCGCTTAGATCTTTTAAACTAAGCAACGGATTTTAATGCAGTTTTCAGCAATGGACAGAGTGATTCAACAGAAAGATTTATATGTATAAAACATCGCACCCATGCGAAGCTGCAGTGGGTCCCTAATATAAAACAATAAAAATTTAAATTCCAATTACTGTCAAAATCCCACACCTGGGGCTCTAAAAAGGCTACTTTAGGCGATTCATATATTTTCTTCAACTCATATTATGTGCGCCAATTTACTCATTTCTATTGAAAACTGTCAAAATGGATGTTTTCTAATATGATGAAATCAGATGAATCATGTAGCCATTTTACCATTTCACGATATTTGTATGGAAAAAAAAAATGAAACATAATATGAAACACCTAAAGTGGCCTTTTTAGACCCCCTGAGGTGAATATCGCCATACTAAATAATAATCAGCGTGGCAAGAGCTTATTAACTAAGAGAGGTTTGAAATCTGTTGGTGGGTGGGGACGATTTTTTGCAGGGTCCTTTATATCTTTGTGAGAATATAGTGGAAGCCCCAAAGGGAGATCTCCGACCGAGCGAGGTGGTATGCTCGGTTCGGCAGTTAGTCAGATAGTTTTTCGGATGTTGTATATACATATAGCATCGATGTTAGAAAACTTCGATACCGCGATTCATGTTCGTGGCGCTAATTGGTCCGCCACACCTTTACAATGAAAAACAAAAAGAATGAATATTATTTTGCTAGAGATGAAAAACATGTCACATCACACACATTTTTTTCATGTCATGTTCATGTCACAAACATGAACAACACGTCGCGTCTAGTGTGAGTTGAGACTTAATAATATATAACTTGACATTATACTACCATTGCCAATTTATAACAAAAAGTGGTATACATTTAGCTACAGACAGGACAGAGCCACTGTCTTTATTGAAACGACTTATAATAATATATTTATCATTGTATTTAAGTATAGGGTGAATTTTTGTTGTGGTAGGGGAAATCAGTTTATGATAAAGAGTTAAATTTTTTTTCAAAATCAGTAAATTGGCTGCGGATAGTGATTTATCAAAAATTTAATGCAGTTTTAGTTTGTATGAGAATCGAGCTAGTGTTTTTAGATATTCCTTGGTTTTATTTAATTTAAAGTACTTTACAAATTCAGCCTGTACAAATTAGATATACAAGATATACATATAAAGGAAGGTTTTTACGCCAGATGTGTCATTTAGGCCACCTTGTCATGTTCACCAACATTTTAGCTAAAACAGACCTTTACATTATGATAGCTTAAGTTTTGTCTTTTTACTTTACAAGACAAAACAGCTGCACTTGTCAGAAGATTGTACAACAGGTTCTAACTCCTAAGGTAAACAAAGATTAATTCCGAAAATCAACGGTCAAACATCGATGAAGTCTGGCCTAAGGTTAGTTATAGAACAATTAATTTATCTATCTATATTGGTCGAACATTGTTTATATTTATTCAAATGTCATCCTCACGATGCGTTTCGACTAGTTGACGCGTCTGAAAACAAAAAAAAATGTTATTTAAAAGATTTTAAGTGACTTTTTAAAGTTTCTAAGTGACGTCATATATCAATTATTTCTTATTCTTTCACAATTATTCAAGAATCTGCGATTCTTAAGAATTTAATTGAAGATGTTAATACCAACCTGAGTGAACAGGACTGTCCTGAAACAGAAAAAGATTTTTAATGTTAAAATTGTTAATTTTACATAGAAGCCGTGAATTCATTGTAGCTTCCAAATTCTACACTTAATTTTAGGTCCTTACATATGAAATTGGCGTTTTGTCGTACTGGTCACTTTGATCTCAAATATATCTTCTTGAGCTAGGAATTCCAATTTCAAATTTATATCGCTATTTACTCATGCATTTGTGTTTCGAAAACCGTAATTCATTAGAATTTTCCTATTTTGGTTTTTTCTTTGCGTTACTCTGTTTACAAAATGCAAAACTTGAAATATCGTATTATTTTCGAGTACGAGATCCACCGTGGCACCAGTGCTGCAGAAACGGCTCGAAAAGTTAATGATGTGTGTGGCGGCGGTGTCGCAAAAGAAAACACAGTGCGTTTTTGGTTAAAACGTTTTCGTTCTGGAAATTTCGACCTGAAAACAAGCCCTGTGGACGGCCGGACACCAAAGTTGATAATGAAGAATTGAAGGCTATTGTGGAAGCGGATCCATCGCAAACCAAGTCCGGGTTAGCTGCAGGCTGCGGTGTTAGTGATAAAACTGTTTTATACCACTTGAAGCAAATTGGTAAGGTGAAAAAGCTTGAAAGGTGAAAGAAAAAAGGTCTCATGAATTGAGTGCAGCAAACCGACAAACGCGCGTCGACTGCTGCGTTACATTACTCAACCGGCACAATAATGAAAGGGTTTTAAATAGAATCATCACCTGTGATGAAAAGTGGATCTTGTACGATAATCGGAAACGCTCATCGCAATGGCTGAACCCTGCCGAACCAGCCAAAGCCTGCCCCAAGCGAAAATTGACTCAAAAAAAATTTACTTGTGAGCGTTTGGTGGACTAGTGCCTGTGTCGTTCACTGCAGCTTTCTTAAATCTGGCCAGATGTCTATTGCCAGCAACTGCAAATCATGATGGATAAGCTAGCTGCTAAACAACCGAGATTGGTCATTCGCTCTAGGCCACTGCTGCTTCAGGACAACGCTAGACCACACACTGCACAACAGACGGCTACCAAATTAGAGGAGCTTCAATTGGAATGTCTAAGACATCCACCATACTCCTCGGAGCTTGCTCCAACAAACTACCATTTTTTTCGAAATTTGGATAACTTCTTGCAAGGGAAAAAATTCAACTCCGATGGGGCAGTCCAAAGCGCCTTCAAAGATTTTATTGATTTCTGTCCGAATGGTTTTTTTAAGTAAAGGAATCAATGAACTACCTATGAGATGGCAAAAGTGGTGCATAGATAGCAATGCTATATACTTTGATTAAATAAATATATTATGTTTAAAAAAAACGACTATGTTCCTCCTTTACAAAACGCCAATTTCAAATGTAATGAACTAATATTAAGTTGCCTACTTATAAAAATATTTGCACAACTGATTAGCTATTCAATGTTGCTGTCTTTGATACGTTGGAAGTTGAAACTTATCTGTTGTGTAAAGTTTTTATTACTACATATGGAGGTTCGACTTCATTTTTTACACATAGCAGTATCGCGTCGGTACCGCAACAATTTGCATTCCGTTGTTTTATATTTTGTAAGATATTATATATAACACCAGTGTATCGAAACGCTGAATATTTGCGGGTCACGATCAGCAGAATATACTTCTCATGTCATGAAAAATGTCTTTCGGGAAAGTTCGTATGATCATGATTGCTGAGGATAGGAAACATGTAAAAATGCGGGTTTTTTTTTATATCTTCAGAAATCTGTACTAATTAACAAGTTGCCGCTCGACCAGCTTGTAAACATTTTCCTTTGCACTAGGACGCCTCTAAATAGACACAAAGGAAGTGACGTAGTGTGAAGTAGTTGAACTACGTATTTACACGTGTGCGGGCGTACGATTTAACGGCGCCGTTAAGCTTTTTTCATCTTATGCCTGGTCGGGCGGCAACTCGCTCGATAGTACATATTTATTTTACACTTCACTTGGATCATTTACAAAAAGATCGTAAGGAGATATCGTAAGGAAAAAGTATGGACTGGAGTTTGAAGCTATTAAAGCTCATCCTCTTATAACAATTTAAATAGTCTTCTAACCGCAGTAATAACTCTACAGACGCTCGCTTCGATAGTCCACCTTAAGAAATTATTTGCACTGTAGTGGCGTCACGGCACAGAAAACAAGTGGAAGTGTTATATTATGACACAATTAGTATGGATGTCGTTGTCGCCAAATTCACACAAACACACCGATAATCATACATCGAACTACACACAAACAATTAGTTTGATTGATCGTTTAAATTTTAGTAGAAGCTAGCATGTTTATCAGATATTTTGAAAATATGCCCTCACATGAATCCCTCACAACATATGGTTAAACTTCGAAAAGCACTTATGACGTTTTGTTTATGTGAAATGAAATTTACCGAATCATAATATATGAAAATAAGTACGCGTAGGAACGCTTAGTCGTGGCACGCGAACCACGCCTACTTCGCACTTCCACTGGTTTTCTGTATCTTGTATGACATCGAAACAACGCCTCTAGTGGCAAACAATGTAACTAATTGAAAGCCATTCAAATTGTAGTTCACTTCTTCACGGCGCACAGTGGCAAAAACTCGCAATCAGCACGCTGTTCCGGGAGTGACGTATACCTGCGCCCGGGGCGTGCGCTCGACGCTCATGTTGGCTTGCGGCAGCGCGGCATCGGGCCGCACGCCCACCGCGTCGTACACTTCGCGCAGGATTAGCAGCATCGTGTCCTCCGACTCCCTGTTATACCAGAACACGGAACAGACTGTATCAAACTTCACTATAATAGAAAATCAAATTCAATTATTACCTATTATCAAATCGCGTTAGCACGCAATGCGAGCGTCAATGCATCTTTATATACTTAGGGTCAGTTCACACCGCGACGATAAGCGATGCGACGCGGCGCTGCATTTCTAAGATAGCTATTCAAAATTGAAACTTATTCACTACACGTAGTAAACATGGCTGATAATAGTAGTAGCAGGATGGTACCAGTAGCAAACATGGCTGCGCATAGCGAACAGGTACTCGTTGATCATCTCGAAGGGCGCCTCCTGCAGCACGTGATCCACGCGCCGCCCGCCGTTCAGCTGGCCCAGCATCTCCGGTAGGGCCTGAAATAATATACATTCTTGTTAAATCCACACTAATATTATAAAGAGGAAAGATTTTATTGTTTGCTTGCGTTGAATAGGCTCCGAAACTACTGGACCAATTTTGAAATTTTGCGCAGATATAAAAATGATCACGGGGGTATAGGCTAAGCATAGGCTTCTTTTTACCGCGGCAAAATGTACTGTTCTCGCGAGATTTCCTTTAGGGCGCACGAAGTCGCGGGCAACATCCGGTATAATAATATAGTCATACCGGATGTATGTTGATGATACGTAGGTATCTTCTGAATCAGGATTTTTGTTACATAATGTTTCCGTTTCTACTTTCTACCACATATAGCGTACGCACCTGTTGGACATCACAGCCTTTGTCTTCTTTGGGTTCGTCTGTCAGCTGCTCTTTCTCCAATTCTTCTTCAACTACCTACAATATAAATGCGAATAAACTTTTTAATATTTTTTGAAGAAGGCGGCGTTGAAAACGTAATTTCAAGGTCGTGTCACGTCACGCATCACGTCACGATTTTGGATATAACGCCATCTGTCGGAAGCTAATTATACTATATATTAGAAAGTTAAGTTATATAATTCTTACATAACAACTTGACTTTCTAAAGTACGGCTCAATACACAGGTGGCGCTAGGTGTACAAAATATATTATTTTTTTTAAGTGATGCGCTTTAGGCACGATGAGAGTATTTTTGGATTGTAAATGATGAATGAAGTTTCTCTTCTGCCACGTGTACTCTGTACACGTCATGTGTTTTTTCTTCGAACTTAAATAATGGCAGTGATGAGTTAGAAACATTTTACCCTGTAAATAGGTCTATGTTGGCATTAGCTTTTGCACGCACCTGCAACTCCTGCCGTATTGCAGCTTACCTTCTCGAGCTGGTGGTCGGTGGGCGGCGGCGCGGACTTCCACACGGAGGACCACGTGCTCTTGATCGTCTCCATCAGCCGCTGCTTGATGTCGGCGCCCACGCGCGCCATCGTGTCCTTCAGCTCTGATATGAATACATTGCATTGCATGCATTGTTTAATCTACTTTAAGGTATTTTATAGAATTATACCGTCAAATGGCCAGACCGTTAAATTAGCGATTAACTTACCATGGACCACCCACAACTCTAGAGAAGGTATGAAAAGCGTTGGTGGTATTTTAAAACCCTGTTTATATAAGAATAGACCTTCCGCTTGGGCCTTCAGTCACCTCACTCACTCGGTGAAACAAAACGCAAGCGTTATTTCATGCAAGTTTTCGATAAGTCTGTGGTATCTCTTCTGCCAAGCCGGCCCTTTCGTGCCGAAGCATGCACAGGCGACTTACCCAGATGCATCCTCTTCCTGCCCTTGTGGTGAGGGATGAGCAGCGGCTTCACGTCACGCAGCACCGGGTTTATCATCGGCTCTATTCTGAAACAACAATAATTATTCATTGTATAATTTACTGGATGTTGCCCGCGACTTCTTACGCGTAAAAGGAAGTATCTCAGAAACCGTACATTTTCCCGCGATAAAAAAGTAGCCTATGTCCTTCCCCGTGATCTACTCTATATTTGTGCCAAATTTCGTCAAAATCGGTCCAGTAGTTTCGGAGCCTATTCAATGCAAACTAACAAAGAAACAAACAAATCTTTCCTCTTTAGAATATTAGTACCTATAGATTACGATAGGCGACAAAAACACACCATGCGGTGGAGTGGAAAGTGACATAACTCTAAGGTTCATGAAATTAAATTAAAGAATTAATTACTCTAAGCGAGGACTGAGACGCGCCGCGACGAATGGAATGTGGCCTTAAGGCGAGTTTTCTGTATCTCGAGATTTGCATTTAGTGTAAATTGATATTTGTTATCATTTCTTTATACATTACAACTACATTCTTAATGTGTTACGGGAAACTTCGTTTTCCATACGATTATTGCCGAGGGACATTGTGCAACTACTGTGCAACATTAGACCACAGAGTAGAAATATATTACACATTCATAAAACGATCCATATCGATTAAGATTTTAAAAAAATCACCTTTTCACCTTCAACGGCCCACGATTTTTCCCAAGGTGGACACACCGTATGCTTGTAGTAATGCGATCAAATCGTTCGCTAACTATGTAGCTGTTTATCTGTTCGTCTTTAATTTGTGGTTAGACTCACCTATAAGCTATAGGGTCGTACGGATGAAAGATATTGAAGAATTTCTGGCACGTGGGCAGCTTGAAGTCTTGTCCCAGGATGTCCACGCCACGAATGCACTCGAATATCGCTAGACACATAAATAAATACCTACTATTATACTATTAGTTTATTTATTTACTCAGGAGTTTAGTTCTTTAGATGTTTAGTTTTGAAGACTCTAGTGTATTTCGTTTTGAGTACAGTACATGTACGCATTGTACGAGTAAGTGTCATTTTCGTCGTTACGTTTGTACGTGGACTAACGCAACTAAGGCCTTTTCATCCGTTATTGGATGATTTATACAGTAATCTCCGAGCGATGCAACCACTCTTGAAACACTGTAGTGCCTGGGACAATTGGTTTTTAAATGTTGTATGGTTGCCCAAGCACATACGGCATTCTCACAACACAGTCAGCGAAGTCCAGAGGGACGACTGGTCAATAGGCCTGGGGCCAACCAGGTGCGGGTTTCCTCACGATGTTTTCCTTTGCCGTTAAGAGCGTCCGTTAATGTATTTGAGATCTGAAAAATTCTCATTGGTACACGCCACTACCTGGGAATCGAACCTGCACTCTCTCGAGTGCGAATCAAACGGTCTACTCACTAGGCTACGGAGCTCTGACGCAAAGACATCATAAAAATGAGGTTCAACTATAAATGAAACCGGCCAAGTGCGAGTCGGACGTAGGGTTCCGTTATACCAATATTTTACCTGTTTTCCAAGTTAAGTTAAGTCTCTTATAACTTCTGAACTAATAAACTTAGTTTCCTTCAAAGTTCACCACATGGACTACCATTTTTCATATATTTCGAGAGCCAGCTGTTTAGCTTTTACGTGGGGGGGGGGGGGGGGGGGGGAGAATACGGGGTTGAATATCTCGCAAACGCATACATAAATCAAAAAGTCGTCTTAACAACCTCTCAATACTTTTAAAAGGCGGACGGACGGGCGGACGGAAATGACGAAATCATAAGGGTTCCGAAAAGTGAACTCGTATACAATACGGCCGTGTCCGTGGTGTCATGCTCACCGATGGGACTGCCGAGCGCGTATAGCGCGTCGGGTTGGAAGTCCAGCGCGGGGTAGCGGATCGTGGGCTGGCCGGTGCCCGCCGCGCCCGCCACGTACCGCTTGTTCGGCGACTCCAGTGGCTGAAACACAATAATCACATACGTTAAAACTGAATTTTTTACATGAAACTATAACCCGACTACGTAAATTATATAGGCAATATTGCCCGGGCTATTATTACGAATCTATTCACCGCCATCACCTTATTTATTAAAATCGGACCAGTAGTTTAGGCGCTACGGTGGAACAAAGCAAACATACATAGACTGGCAAAGTCGTGAACCTTCCTTTTGGCTTTGCCGTAGTCAGGTAAAAAACATACAAAAGAATACCGTCAGTCAGTCACAATATAACATACGTAATGATATAACTGTAAATAAATAAACGAGATTTTTATGCATACATAAAAGTCTTGTATATTTACAGAAAATTAACAAGATTGACACACTCATTTTCCGGAAACTCATGGTCCGGAAATACCGCTGGCGACAGTTCATTACAGAGTTTTACTGTGCGCGGCAGAAAGCTTCGGGTAAAGCGCACGGTCGAGGACTCGACACCAGTGACCCACCTTCTGCAGCTGGTGGCACAGCAGGTCGTAGAGGATGACGCTGCCGAGCGAGTGGCCGCCCAGCGACACGCCGCCACGGAAGCGCGGGTTGCGCGCGCGGAACAGGGAATAGATGCGGTTGAGTTCGTCGCACACGGTGTCTATTATCGTCTGAAAACACAAGTAGCATATTAACCTCCGTGGTCCAGTGGTTTAGAGCTTGGCTCTCGACTCGGAGGTCGTGGGTTCGATTCACGCGTTGGAACACCAAAAAAAATTTGTTATTCAAGTTTGGTTAGGACAATGCGGGCTGATCACCTGATTGTCTGACAAGATGATTCATGCGTCGGATGGGCATGTAAAAAGTCAGATCTGCGCCTGATCCCTGCCAGTCGTGTCGGTTATCCGTCCCACTAGGTTTCGCGAGTAGAGGAGGACAGAGTGCTCTTGTGCACAAACGCACACTATAAAATAATGTAGCGGGCTACGAGCTCTTGATTTGTATGTCCTTCTTGTGCTTGAGTGGTGTGCATCTGTGCATCTGTGTTTCCATGCTGGACAGTTGCGGCGACCATGCGATGTGTTGCACTTTACACACGACGTTGTTCTGGATCCAGGTGTAGCTGACCTTGGGTGACCTTGGCGTGATGGGGATCTTGAGTTTTTTCTCTTCTGGTATGGGGGGAAACTGGCCCGACGATTTTTGTGTAGCTTGTATACTGTGGCTTCTTCTTTTCCATCTGCTGCATTGATTGATTCTTCACTTTTCTGCGCCATGGTGAGTGTTCTACAGAGGATCTTGGCTCTTTCTAGGGATAGATCTTGCTCTTGTAGGAGCTTTTGACGAAATTGCGAGAAGTTTGTGGCCATATTAGCAATGAGAATGTCCTTTACAAGGGAATCGCGTAGCGAACCAAACTCACAGGCATGACTTGCATTTTCTAATTCCATTAGAAAATTTTCCAAGGATTCGTTCACACGTTGTTTCAACGTAAAGAATTTGTGCCGCGCCACCGTTAAATTATTTTTGGGTTCGAAATACTCGACGAATTTTGCCTTGAATTCTTGGAATGTGGCAGTGCTTAGGTCCAAATTGAATGAATTGTATATGTTTAAGCCCTTTTCTCCCATGGAATGCAGCATGATTGCAATTTTTCTTTTGTCTTCCGTTTTATCCATCCCCGACGCCAGTAGGAATATCTCGAATGACTGCGTCCATTTCTTGAAATTTTCAGCATTATTTTCGATAACTTCTGTAGAGATTTCAAGCTTTTGCACTCCGTTTCCTGCCATTGTTAAGTTCCCGCACTCAGATTGTCTCGAAGCTTCCGGAGTTCTTGATGTACCCTCTTTTGCGTTCATATTTTTCGTTTTCTTTACATTTTTTTTTTCACACCTGACACCATGTAGCGGGCAACGAGCTCTTGATTTGTATGTCCTTCTTGTGCTTGAGTGGTGATGATAATAATAGAGCAACAATTCTTATATTCTCCTTTATTGGTGCTTAACACTGATACGTATTACATATGAGGTATGCCTAAAGCAATAATATACGTCTACACTATTTATAGCCTTTTGGCCAACTAAAATAAACTATCTAGATAGGCTTTACTTCATGACATCTGTCAATGTCAAAAATGACATTGACACTTTTGTCAATATGCAACAAATAACTCCTGCCTAATTGCCATAATACCTATGTCGTAACTCGTAAGCCGTTAAAGAGTGTCCACGAGTATTTTGTCTCGTAACTAGTTATATGTAAACTGGCCTGGTTGCGTACCGCTTACACTAACTATAATAATAACTCCCCCACACCGAAATCGGTACGGGGAGCTATTATTAACATGTTAAGGGCCTGTTAATCTTCAAATTAGTGTCAGATAGCTTACAGACAAGTTTTCTCTCAGTCTCACTTGACATAAAGTAAGGAAGTGACAAAACTTGAGAATGAAGTTATCGGTTAACTTCTAATCCGATTGCAAAACAGGCCATTAGTCCAGTTAATAAAATTAAAATAACGGATGTAAATAATCTCAAATAAGGCATCAAAAATGGGCGTCAATATCTTTGCAATAACAGTATTCTCTTTTGGATAATTGGAGATAATTCTGATGGTAGCAACGATGCACAACTCACGGCCGCACTCCATTTAATGCTTGTTTAAGGAGCTACTTAGTAGATTTTGACAGAAAATATATGGACTTTACGACAAAATCTCTATTAAATAACTTCTGAAGTAAGCATTAAATGTATCCGAGTGCGGCCGTTAGACACTTATTTTCTTTTGGTCTATAAATCAATATGGAAGATCCTTTATACAACATTCATCTTGTTTTTTTTTATTATTCAATTCACAATTACCTGACAGAACACAGGACTAGTGTAGAACAGCACATCAAGTATGGTGTCGTTGGTGAACGCCCGCAGACGGGGTATGCTGTCCAGCGTCACCGCCGCTAGCCGCCGGTCCACGCCTGTCTCGCCCGAGTGCAGCCGCCAGTGCCACGAGATCGGCAGCACCTGAGGACACGCGGGTGCGAGGCAGTTCGAGTCAATCAGCACGCAGGTGTGGTAAACAAAAGTTTATAGACACAATTTATTTATTTATTTATTATGGTTACCAACAGCATATGCATTTAAAAAATTACAGTCAATAGTATACAAGAATTTTCAATTCTGATGCACACACCTTTATAGGCAACACAACATTCATTTATAATAATTATAGTGTTAACAACAGCATGCAAAATTACATTAATTAGTGTTTAAAAACAATTATGAATTATATAAGCATAACTTAAAAATACATTAATAAATTACAATTTAAAATCTGATCGAATTACATATTAATAACAACTTAAGAGCAGCACAGAATTGATTAAGGTAATATTATTTAAATTATTCAAATTCCAATTACACCAAAAATTGTATATTAAATATTACGTTAATTATTGATTGTTTAATTAATTCAAAAATGTTTCTTATGAATGGGATATTGTATTAATTATTGGTGGGTTAACTCAAAGCACTTTAGGACTTTTTTCATAAAAACATTAAAGTTATCATGAAAAATGTCGACACTATTGTCCTTTGCACATATGTAGCTGTATAAGTCACACATACGCTGTGGTGGGGCATGCTTCCCCACGTTTGTTCTCCAAGGAGGCCCACGCAAGATTTTAGTTATAGGGTGCCGTGGTCGATTATAAGGGGCAGACAGTGAAAACACCTTTCCATTCATAATTTTGTGGAGCATGGCAAGATCGTGGATTTTTCTCCTAACATTCAGTGGTATAATCTTGTAGAAATTTAGGCGCTGCTCGTATGGACTTCTGTGGGAAGTGCCTCTGTCTGAAAAGGCCAAGTGCCTGGTGAAGTGTCTTTGAATTTTTTCAATTCTCTGAGATGATTGAGCATAGAATGGACTCCATACCGAGCTTGCATACCCACGTGACTGCGTACTAACGAGTTGAAAAGCAGTATTTTTGTAGCTGGTTTGAACCCTATTGTATTTCGTTTAATGAAACCTAGCATACTAAAGGATTTATTAACGACCGAGTTGATGTGGTTATTGAAATTCAGCTTGCCATCCAACACAACGCCTAGATCTCGAACCTCGTTTACCTCGTCCAATTTGGTACCCTCTATGTGATAACAGGACGCGTGGGGTTGTCGTTTTTTAGTGAACCTGATGTAGACGCATTTTTTAGGGTTTAAGGCCATGCCATTAAGAGCGCACCAACGACTTAAGGAGTCAAGGTCATGTTGCAGAAGAAGACTATCAGCATAAGAGGACACAAGTCTGTACAGTTTAAGATCGTCCGCGTACATCGAAGCTTCGCAATATCTTATAAAAGTTAAAATATCGTTGATAAATGCCGAAAACAGGATAGGGCCGACATGGGATCCTTGGGGAATGCCAGAAGTTACAGCGTATACGTATGAAACGTGACCATTCACTGAAACCACCTGGAATCTGTCCCTTAAGTACGAGGCGAGCCAGGATAATAGACGACCGTGGATTCCAAACGACTCCAACTTGCGTATCAATAAGACATGATTGACTCTATCAAAAGCGCTGCTGAGATTAGTGTAAACAGCATCTACCTGTAATCCAGAGTCAACAGCCAGGGATATGGAGGACACGAAAGGCAGAAGGTTTGACTCAGTTGAGCGGTTCCGACGAAAGCCATGTTGCTTGTCACTTAGAGTGATTTCAATATGCCTTGCAATCGTGGGACACACTACTGATTCAAAGATTTTAGAGAAACATGGTAAGATAGAGATTGGTCTATAATTATTAATAATATTCTTGTCCCCTTTCTTGTGAACGGGAGTGACTCGCGCTGTCTTCCATTTTTGTGGAAAGATGCCAGACTGCAGGGAATTATTAAAAATTATGAATAAGGGAAGAATTAGGTGCTCGCCACACTTTTTAATAAATATAGGGGGAAAGCCGTCAGGACCAGCACTTTTAGAGGTATCGAGACGTTTGATTATCTGACGGATTTGGTCTTTTGACACACAAAGTTGGCTTATCGTTTCCACGTTCATTGATGGTGCACAGGGAGGTGGTAAATTGATGTCGGGAGGTAAGTATGTAGAGCGGAAATGGTCGGCGAATAAGTTGGCGATTTCAGGACCAGTGTCGGCGTGATTGTCACTAAGAAACATTTGAGCGGGTATGAGGGAGTTGCCTCTACGTTTGTCCTTTATGTGCCTCCAGAATGCTTTGGGATTTGAGATAATGTCATTTTCAAGTTTATGTTTGTACTCTACGTAGCACTTATGGGATTGGTTTTTAAAACGATTTCGGAGTATGTCGTATTCAAGTTTGTCGCGGGGATTGCCGTATTTACGAAACCTAACTGAGGGTTAGGTTAGGTTAGTTTATCCCGTTTAGTTTTAAGTTTAGTCAGGGCTTGCGTGAACCACGGATGTTTGTCAACCCTTTGTGACTTGCGCTTAGGAACATGAGCGTCGACAATTTTCATGAGTGTACCGCAAAATGACTCGACCTGTTCATCGACACTGAGGTGTAAGAGATTTTTTTCCCAGTTTGTGGTGCTTAACTCGCTCTGAATGCTATTGTAATCAGCTCTGAAGTAATTGTAATCTGAACGCGTTTTGGATCGTAGATTCGAGACATTCGAGACATTTTGCAGTGAAAAAGATAAACTAGGATGTTTTGGATCCAGTTTACTTAACTCATTATACTGTTCTGAAACGTTTGAAATACATAAAGTACTTAATATTAAGTCCAGTATTCTGTTATCACAATTTTTGATGTTGTTATATTGATAAATATTGTTAGATTATAAGAAATCTATTAACTCGTACCCTAGAGCCGAACTGTTTAAATTATTGGGCATCATGTAGTTATTACAATGGTCTTTTGTCCAATCTATAAAATTTAGGTTGAAATCTCCTATAATAATCAGATCGTCTACATGGTTGAGAACGTTGCTGGCGTTGTTTAAAAACTTTGACAACAGGCTGATTGAAACCGGTAGCGGGAGGTACACTGTACAAATAGCGATCTTTTTACAGCTACGGTTATTATAAGTATTAATCAAAACCCATACTTCTTCACAGTCGGTCTCCCAGGACTGCATACGTGCAGAATGGATGTCGCGTGAGACGGCGATCATAACGCCTCCTCCCTCGGTTTTTAAGTTAGACGAAGAACAACGATCTTTACGGTATACCGTGTACCTCTCGTCAACAAGCTCGCCATCGAAAATATTTGGATTTAGCCATGTTTCAGTAAACCCAATTATATCGTAGCTAGCATGAGCAATATTTAAGTATACATCATTTGTTTTGGTTCTCAGACCTCTTACATTTTGTATATTAAACATACTTATCTAAACAGAAAGCGCAAAGAATATTATCTAATTTAAAGACAGTTAAATATAAATTAAAAGAAATAACAGTGCATGGGGTCGCGGGAGTCTATTTGATTTTTTGCAGGCTTTCTAAGTTGTGTATGTGTATGGCTGGGTACGTATCTTCTTTGCGTACGTATATTCTGCCATTTCTTACCCACACATATTTGTACTTTGCATCCCTGGATTTCTGACGAGCAGCCGCGTGAAGGGATTTAAGGGTTGGTGACAGGTGTTCTGAGACGTAAACTGGTTTAGTGGTGACCTCGAGACCCAGGTGACTAGTGTTAAGTTTATTACAGGGGTTCTTTTTATTGTAAGTCGCGACTGCCGCAAGAAGTTCATCACGACGACGAGCACTATTAAGTTTTAGGATGACAGAACGGGGACGATCGCTGTCTTTGTTCAGTTTTGCCACTCTGGTTACATTTTGTATCTCGCTCTCCAAAATTGTATGATTTACGGATTTGGCGAGATTTACTACAGAAGTGAATAAGTTTTCAGACTTGCGTTCCGGTATACCGTTTATTTCTACATTGCATTCCCGCCATGTTTGCTCTATTATTGTCAGTCTGCTAGAGAGGTTGTTTACGGTGGATGTTAGGTTTGCGTTCTCCTCTTTGAGAGATTTTATTACAACTCTCTTATCTTCGAGTTCTTTCAGAACTGTCTCATATTTTTCATTAAAGAAGCTTAAGGACTCATGAAAGGTTGCAAACTGTTGTTGGATGTTTGAGAGTTCTTTGGTAACATGCTCCTTTATAACGCAGTTGAGGAGCGATGTAATCTCTTGTCTCAGGATATCGCGTAGCCTGTCCTCGGTAACGAAGGAGGTTTTCTCTATGGTGGGCGTTGTCACACTTTCGAAGTCGCTCTCGATAAGCACCTGCGCCTGACGGACTGGGGTATTGGAATTATCGCCTTGCTTTCGCTGAGTCGATTTGCAGCTTGGGCATCTCCAGTTGCGTCTATATTCGTTGGATAACTGCTTACGCCTTTTATCCGGGATACTTGCGCAGTCCAGATCAAAAGTTTGCTCACAGTGGGGACACTGGAGGTAATCTCGTCCTTTGATGGGAATAAGACAGCCTGCACAGGTTTTCCCGGGCATATTTGCTTTATCGTCTTTATCAGAAATTAATTTTGAGATTCTAACTTTGAATGGGCCACAGAGCCCTCTTGTGGTCACTATTGGAGATAGCGAGATAGGATCGAACGTTGTTAGTCAGGATGCGACGTAGTTCGAGGTGTTCCCGATAGATGGCAGCATGGGTAATAATGACAAAGCAAATATTGATGAGTGATTTTAATCTTTGGATGTTGCTTTTACGTCCATATTACGAAAGTATTATAATCTACTTGAATTTTATGACACTTAGAACACTAGGAAACTGTTAACAGGGACTGGAATAATATTCTTGTGCAATCAGTACCTTTTGTCAGTCTGGAGTTTTGAATCGTCTAACGGTGAAGAATTTACGACACTGCACTGTTTTATTTTAATAGAGTTCAGTTAACACTTAACTTATTTATTAGTCTTGCACTATGCACTTAAATTTAGTCGATTAACTGGCACTTAGGGATTATTAACAACAAAAACTATTTTTAAGCAATTTTTAAACGGGAGCTGTACAAATTTGCTGTTTACACTTGAGCGCCATCTTGCGGATATGAAATAGCTAGTCCCATTAAAATTGTAATGCATGTATGCGAACGCATGTATGCACGTATGTACACAGTGAATACACATACGCACAGATGGACACATTCTGGTACACACTTTCGCATCACACACATACGCACACGTGTACGCAGTCTGCACGCACGCATCACAAAATTGTAAACTTACCTCAATCCTGCCGACGGTGCCGCTCTCGTACGAGTTCCTGTAGTGGGACTGGATCAGCTGAAGGCTCGTCGCCCTGAAGTCGTCCACTAGAATAGATTGTGATGTCAACATTTTACGAGTCTCTGATGATTACAATTTTTTCTATATTTGTCCGTCTGTTTGTTCTGGCTAATAATATATAATAATAATATCAATGGACGCTTCCACACCACGTCAATCTGGTCCTGTGCTAAGTATCCGAAGAACTTGTATCACAGGTACCAGACAACGGAGATATATTTAATACTTTTATACTATACATAGTATACACAAAACACATATTTAATAATCTCTGAAATGTCTGGACATATTTTGATGGGACTTACGCTGATGATATAGAAATAGCTAACTTTCTAATTTCGTAATTTCTAACCTT
The DNA here is from genome assembly GCA_037179445.1 of Phengaris alcon alcon. Taxonomy (NCBI): domain Eukaryota; kingdom Metazoa; phylum Arthropoda; class Insecta; order Lepidoptera; family Lycaenidae; genus Phengaris; species Phengaris alcon. The sequence continues at coordinate 92,538 of JAYRCH010000482.1, read as the reverse complement.
TTATTGCTTTCTAAAATTAAAGAGTTATTTCTAGGTTAAGAATTCCATTTCCGACCGTTCCACGCAAATGAAGTTGTTCTACACAACTTCATTTTTCAAAGTTGTTCTACACACAGAGTTTCTACAACTATCGTGTCCCGGTGTTTGTATGCCATTTGTTATGTTAGTCAATTACTCACCCACTTTCTCGACGGGACGGAACCTCATGTCGCAGGCGGAGCCGACGCCGTGGCACAGGAACAGCAGGTGGTCCACGTCGGCGGGCTCCGTCTCGTCTATGTCGGACTCGTCGGAGCCTCGTCGCACCACCCAAGTCCGCACCGCTGATTGCTGAACAGAATAATGGAATATATAATAACGATATTCCTCTTACTAATTCTCTTCAAAATGGAAACCCTAAACTAATTCTACACAACGAAAACCACAGACTAACTACATAGTATCTACAAAATTAAGACCATAGACTAATTGCCTACAAAATGGAAACCATAGACAAACTGTCATAAGGCAACCATAAAACCATAAACTAACTCTCGGGTGCTGGTTGTATTCTCCGGCCCCGTGGACCATGAGCACCAGATGGTCTATCCGTCGGCATTCGTCTTCGGCGATATTGGCTTTCGGTAGGTTCCGGTATACTGGGTTTCCGACAGACTGATTCTATGGAATGTTTAGGAAATTAGATGAAAAACTAGGAAAGCCCTTGATGGATTACAGACTAGGCCTCCTCGCATTGAGAACCCTGTAATGGTGTCAACTATAACAATCAAACCACAAAAATAGCTAGTTTTAAGAAAATAAAAAAGCTGAATATAATATTTATTACTTACCTCAGAGTATGGTAAGGCCTGCTAAAAGTAACGAAATATTATTGTTTTAATTAGAGGATTTTAATATTATTTTAATAAATGTTATTTACAAAACAATAATTTCAAAAAGGTGTATGCTCTTCATTTAGTTTTAGCACGTACGCAGATACGTACGCTATACGTGCATGTATGTTCGTAAAATGTCACATACACACGTACATATAATAAGTTCACGGCCAATATCACCGATAATTGTGTGTGGGTAGTGTATTGCATTTTCCTTCTCGTTCTCGCGCAGAGATTATGAGAGAAATTCTAGCGAAACTTTTCTGTGTGAGTTTGGACACCGTATGCTGTTCTACTGCGGTCTGCCAGTCTACTTACAGCGGCTGCGGCGAGGTCCTGCGCGGCATTCTGGAAGTGCACCATGACGGTGGGGCCGTGCATCACCACCACCACGCTGTCGGGCAGCAGCAGCCGTCGGTGCCACTCGCCGGTGCATATGCCGTGACGATATTCCTCCTGCAATAGTAGAGTGAAAGGGGAGATACAAAGAAAAGAAGCGAAAATATTACGTCTACTTTAGCCGATTGTCGTCCTTCGTGGCAGGTGTGTGTGAGAGGTGAGATGTAAAGATAGCAAACGATATAGTTTTCACATACTTTAAAATTAGCGAACGAACGTTTTCATTACTCTTAAATAACATTATACAAAAGACTATAGGTGGCTTAAGTTGACTGACCTCTAATAGCTCCGCTATTTCTTCGGAATACGGCACGTAGCGGCCGTCTGTCGTACCCTTGTAGAACCAACTGCATCTGTAAAAAAGTAAAATGCCAATCAAGTCCTTGTCCGCGGCCCGGCTTCTCGATACAAACTTTTAATTCTCTTTTTACCCTATTTAAGAAAGTAGTTTAGTTAGCATTTCTTAGGCCCACTTGCGCCAAAAACCAAGTTCAATTCCGTAACTCCGAGTTTATTAAATATTTAACTCATAGGCCCACTTGCATCTGGGTTAAAGTTAACCCTGGGTTAAATATTACGTTATCTCTCTCGTTTTTCATATTTATGAGAGAGAAGGCCATGATATTCTAACCCAGGGTTAACTTTAACCCAGATATGCGCAAATGGGCCTTATATTGCCTTGCGCCAATGAAAACTCACTAGCTAACCCTGTCATCAGTACAATACGATATATTTTGAGAGAGAGTATCTGTCTCTTTTGGACTACATCCTGTTGTATATTACTATCTCATTTTTATTTTTGACAAATTTTGGGGCTCTGCGAAAATAGAACTCTGCGCTTATACAATAGCGTGGAAAATAGAACACATGGGAACAATTTGGCTCTCTTGTATTAGCGCTGAATTCTATTTTCGGCGCTGTTTTCTTCCGGCCGGAGAGATTCCGGATGAGTCCGAGCATCGCATAAGTGTAAGTATTTACGTATACCACAGTATACACTATATGACTATACCTTATAACATTGGTGGGTTTCTCTTGCCAGTAGACGGCGGTGCGCAGCCGGCCGATCACGTTGACGTCGTAACGGCCGCCATCCGTCGGCACGTACGTGTTAGCGTTTAGATCCGCTAAAAATATGCATTAAAATATCATAAGTGCAGTTCACACGTGAAACCCAAAATGAAACCTTAAAGTCAGATATACTGCCCTGAAGGCCCAGCGTAGGCCAATGCGAGCGTCGGCAAAAAGGTACAAGGCAAGTGCTAAAGTCCACACGTCGGACAAGTTCCTTGAATACCAATGCAGGCGGCCAATGTAGACGAGTGTTTTGTCGAGCTGCCCACACATTGACTGAGCACAGACGAGATGAGACCGAGAGCACCCTTGAATTGTGCACAAAACCGACACCGGTCCGAAGTGATCGCGAGTGACGGCGAGCGAAGACTAGTTGCGGTAAATGAACTCCACAGCGCCAACATGCGCTGGGCTTCACTCGACCAACTAGGCGAGCAACACCGAGCGATGACAAGGACAAGCAAATCGGCTGCCTACACTCTGCACGTTGGCGCTGGTCATCACTCGTCAAAACGCGGCCAACATGTATAGCCGCTGTCGGAAATATGCCTTGTAGCGTCTCTTTGTTACAAAAGATAATAATGACTTGCTGCGCATAGATTGAGCAAAAAATGCTGATTTACATCAACACGGCTATTCACAATCGTTTTCGGAAAGGTACATAAATACTACAATTCGATAACTTCTAGCACGGTAACGAATGCTTTGCAGTCGAATTACGTTTTCAAGACTGTGAGTAACCCAGCTTATGTCTACAATCTTCCACAATACATATTAGAAGGGATTTATTTGAACACTAATCCCCTTCCTTATAAAAATATTTATACAACAGATAAGCTTTTCAATGTTTCTGACTTATTTATTTTTATTTATTTAATCACAGGAGATTCAACAGCGAAAGTTAACAATACATTATAAATCATAGTATTAGACAGCCAATTACAGAATCTCCGTATAGAAAACAGATTTTATACAGGGTGCACTTAAACTTACCTGCCAAATTTTTTTTAGGGCTTAGGTATCATTAGGAGAGTCCATTAAACCAAAAAAAATAGGGTGTTAATTTTTTTACAATAACATGTTTTATCCCAACCAAATTCGCTACAGAATGGATACACTACTTAGGCGCCAGTCTGTCGCGCGGAGTCGGCAAAAGACCGGCACAGGGATAAAGCGAAGGTGACGCGGGGGGTGGCGCGCGGGCGGCGGGGGGCATGTTGCACGCGCCGTTAGTATGGCGCGTGCGCTTGCATTGTGCATTGCAATGATGCGATTATTTTGTTTATCACCGCCCGCCGCACTCGTGATATTAAGTGTCTGTGACAAAATCAAAAATGTACTCTAACCGCGAGTGTTACGAGATGGTGAGATGCTACATTTTAAGTGGCGAAAGTTTACGCGGAGCCCAGAGACTGTACGAGCAAGAAAGCCTTCCTCGTCTGCGTAACAGCGGATTCACGATTGTAGGTGTACCAAGTCGCGAAAAAATTTTGTCCATCAATCAACGACTATTGGACTATGGACAGTTCGCAACACCTGCACACGCTCTAGGAGGAGGAAGGCCGAGTTTACCGGTTGAACTCCAAGATGACATCTTGGAGTTATTTGAAAGAGACCCACGAGCGAGTACCCGAGATGCCGCCCGCCGCTTTAACCTGTGTCGATTTGCGGTGTGGAAGTTATTAAACACTGTGAACTTACACCCATATCATTTCCAAAAGGTCCAGGCTTTAAACGAAGCAGACGCCGCGCCCCGTCGCACTTTCTGCGAGTGGCTAATCGCACACCCTGATGCAGTTATTTTGTGGACAGATGAGTGCCTTTTTACTCGTGTGGGCTTGTACAACCAACACAACGAGCATTGGTGGTCGTATCAAAACCCACACAAGATAAAAGAAAACTACCACCAAGTGCGTTTTAGTGCTAATGTGTGGGCCGGCATTGTCGGTGATGAAATACTGGGGCCTTATTACATCGAGGGGCGGCTGACCGGAATAACCTATCTGGAAATGCTAGAAAACATTATTCCGGAGTTCATGGACAACGTGCCGCTCGCACTCATTCGCCACCCGCAGTTCTATTTCCAGCAGGATGGTGAACCGCCACATTACGCCGCCGCTGTTAGAAATTATTTAAACCGCGAATATGGTGATCGCTGGATAGGTCGCGGGGGTCCCGTCCCATGGCCGCCTAGGTCACCAGATCTCACTCCATGTGATTTTTTTTTATGGGGTGAGATTAAGAGGCGAGTGTACGTAGATGAGGTCCCAAGCCTCGAAGACCTAAAATCGCGTATTGAGCGTGCCTTTGACGAAGTGAAAAATGACAGAGTTGTGTTTAACAAACTCAAAGACAATGTGCAAAACCGTGCTAGACTCTGCTTAGAGCGAAACGGATTGCAGTTCGAACAATTTTTAAAGTACTATAAAGTGTAGACAAAATAATTATGTAAATAAGATTTAGAGGTTTTGTTTTGATTTTAAATTAGTTGTACATAAGTTGATTGAATTTTTTAAATACGTCTAAATGCAAAGGATGTGGTTTAGATTTAAATTTCTAAAGTGCTTATTATTCGTAATTAAAAATTTGTAATTTTTCCATTCTTTTGATGTGTATCAATTAATTTTATTCCAAACATACCTACGTCCTTTACATTTTGACGGTCCTAAGCCCGTTAAAGTATGAAGGGAAAATTCGCAACTTATGATAATGTATGATCGTGGGAATCCTGGATTAGGTAAGAGTACAGGGTTGTTGTTGATTTTAAGTTTTTGATTTTAATAATTACTTTTTACTAGTCATTGTCTATTGTTGCCGTGTTCTTAGAAGTAGCCGTAAGATGTAAACAGGGTCATAAATAATAAGTTATTGTTAGAAATTAGTTAAAATATTAAACCCTTTTTATTGATGTTTTTAGAATAGAGCCGCCGATTTATGACGTTGTTTACTGTTTAAAATTGAGATAATAGTCATTTACCCAACATCACATTAAGTATCAACCACCATCCACACCGATACTACAATAATAACAAAAATTATTATTGTTATCAATGAAATACGCTTAAGCGGGAGGGCGGGGCGGCGCATGGCGTACATATTTTGTGGTGTTTTCTAGGATAACTTTCGGAAGCTATTTCTCAACATTTTAGTACTGAGTGATTATAAAAGAAAAAAAACGTGTATTTTTATTTTTAACAAGGATCAATATATCCAAATTTGGCAGGAAGGTTTAATTGCACCCTGTATAAGAAAGTGTGAGCTAGGTATATATTAAATTATTATACACTGCAAAACAGGAAATTAGTCTTGTCTGATACGTTGGAAAAGTCACTCGACAAAGATAGCAACATTGAGTAGCTTATAAGTTGCGCAAATATTTTTATTAGTAAGGGAATAAGATAATATTAAAACTGGAATACTTACGGCTATTATAAGCGTTCTCCAATGCTGTGGAATCAGCGATGGAGAACCCTCGCCAGATGGACTTGTCCTCGCTCTCCACCTGGTAGAACCAGTGATGCTTCACCGGGGAGTACTCCGCCGATGCACGATTCTGAAAGATATGATAACTCTTCATATGAACTTGCTTGAAGTATTATTCTTAGGGCCCGTTGCACAATCTACTGATAAGTTTTTGATAACTTATTCGGAAGTTTTATTTCTGCTTACTTTATATCGAGAGACAGAGACAAAACATTAATATAAGCTATCTGACACTTATCAGTAGATTGTGAAGGCCCTTAGTATTATACATTTTAGCTACCATTAGGTAAATTGTGATTAATTTCCTTGTGCAGGGCAAAAAAATTAAAAAATAATAGTAGCAAAAAATAACCCAGGAAAGGTAAATACATAATAATGTCATGAAATGAACCTCAAATTCCGGCAATTAAATTACTAAATGAATATAGAAACAGCTATATAGTTATGTGTTACAAAGAAGGTAGCATTATTTGCCTAATAAAATCTTGTATGAATATTAATTATAAGAAGTTTATACTAAAAGCATTGACTACCTTGGCCATTAAAGAGACTTCCTCATTTTTATCTTCGCGCAGCGCGTGGTCTAAAAAATTGACTGTAACCGATTTCATTGCTTCTTTATTTTCCATTTTCTCGTTGCCACTCTGGTCAGATTTACTTAATGTTTCGTCCATACAATTTCTGACTTTAATATCTTTCGTGTTTACGTCGACTATTTTTCTAACTCCGGTGGTAATATCACAGCAAATTTTACATCTTTTAATAATACTTTCTACGTTACCTACCATATCTGTATCACCTACGACATTTTTTGTTACTTTCTCATTCCCTACCACGTTACGTTTCAAAGGAGTTTCTGGTTTCCCGACATTTTCTGCAGAATATGAGTCATATTCAACAGTACAGTAACCTACAGTTGTAAATACATCTTTAGGGCTAAAATACGCAGTTGACGTCAAGTCATTAACTAGGTCCGTTTGTGCTAAGTTATGTGGAATGTTCGATAATGGTCTACTTTGATTTTCGAAGAACGTTTTTACGTTTTTTTCTATAGCTTCAGATTTGTTTGCAGTTTGGTTACGCCTATAATGGTTTTGTGATTCGCTCAACTCAAAAAAAGACTTTGAATGATCAGGTTTACTTGGCGTAGCAAAATAGCTGGATAATCTACTGGAGTTACTGTAAGCGTCCGGTTGTTCAGTTGCTTCTGGAGCGGAGAAGAAACTAATCGGATCCTCCAGTGGTTTCTTTTCCTCTGGAATATTCACTGGATCCTTATTTACACATGACACAGCTTGTGATACAGACTCCACCGTTTCCGATTGTGATTTAACTATGTTAGCGAAAGCTGGAAGTCTTTCAGGTTCAAGAGGTTCCATTTTGACTTCTTCAGTTTCTTCTGTATGACTATCACTTGTTTTTTGACTTACAGTATATTCAGATAACGTTAAAGCAGATATTTGTGTCTTATTATCCGAAATAAGGATCGAGGATTGTACGTTTGATCCCGAATAAAGCGTGCGACTACTGGCGCTCATTCTTCTTTTATATTCTTCCTCGAATCCAGGTGGAATGCACATAGAAGTTTGTGAATCAAAATTATATGTATTTATGTCAGACGGTGAGGTTAATGAATTTTTGTAGTGAGTATCTACAGCATAGTTTCCAGTATCGAAATATGATGCGATTGTTATTGCTGGACTTATTGATGTGGGCACATTGAGCGGCTTCACATCTTTATGTATATCAAATACATTTTCGCTTGCATCTACCGCTGTCTCTAACCGCTTATATCTTTCAACTCTATTTGTAAAAGATTCAGGTTCTCCTTGTGGCTCCTCGAGTGGCTCTTCAAAGCTTCTGGTTCGTTCCATTGTCTCAATTTTATCATCATCAGTTTCGGATGGCTCGATTGTAAACTCGTCGTAAATAGGAAAATAGTTTTTAGCATCTTGTTCTATGGAATGCACATCAATGCAACCTTCGTCTGATTTTGTCTCTTCTTCAGTAGGTGCAGTAGGCAAGCCAAGCTGCCGAAGAAGATTGGAATAGTCGTCTTGAGAACTTTGATATTCAGCTTTAATCTCATCGCTAGCATTTTTTGGGATATTTTCAAACGACAGAGATTTGTTTTGAAAGAAACTTGATATATTCGATTCCGCTTGAGTTTGGCTATATGTATGATCTGCCATAGCATTAGGGTCGTAACTGTCCTCAACTGACCAACCATATGCGGGTGCCGGGCTATCATCTTCTAATAACTCGATAACAGGTTTAATATTTTCTATAATATTTTCTGGGACAGGAGTTTCTGAAAAAGTTGAGTCAGTAAGCCCACCAACTGGATTTAATAACTGAATAGGCGCAGTTATGTTTTCTATTAATTGCGTCGTTAAGTCTTCCGCTTCCTTTTCTTCCACTTCTGTTTTATTTACTTCCCGACATGTTTCGCAAATATTTAATTCGGATACTTGATTTTCTATGTTTTCAACAGAACTATCTTTGATTGAATGCGATACATCAATATTACTGCCTAGTAAAGTAGAATTTGTTGGAAGATTTTGAGAAAATAATGTCGCAGAAATCTCATTAGAGGTCTGTTGAAAGTACGATAGAAGCGGAAGTGTTGAAGCATTCGTTTCTTTAGATTTATCTTCGAGTTTTTCAGATCCAAATTTCGCGTTTGAATCACCAGAACTAAAACTCTGTTCAATACTAAAAGGAATACACAAGTCTTTAAAGTCATTAATACCCAAACTAGGCATTGACTGAAAAATATCAGTTGGTTTAACTTGGTGTTCTGCAATCAAAAATGTATGTTCGGCTTTAGCTTCTTTCTTTTCACAGCCAACAAAGCTCAACGGCACTCCTTCAACTTTTGGTTGGTAAAAATCTTGATCATATTTTGATTGACAAAATTCGTCATCTCTGTCATTTGACTCTGAGAGTGTGAAATCACTTAATTTATAGTTTAAATGATGACCATTATCACTAAATTGAATTTCTTCTAATTTGGAGCTCACGTTCTCTTCTCTATAGATTTCTTGCTCATAACTTTGCGAAATACTGTTTTCGTTTGCCTCCATATTCTCGCAAACTTCAGAACTGTTAATGTTATTATCCTTCTTATTTGCACCGAAAATTGTTGAAGGTAACTGTGGGTCTATAGATACATGCTCTTTCTCAATATTTTGCACTGGCGGCAAATCAATATTTCCAAATAATTGCGATAGCGTTCTTGGCGTTTCGATCAACCCTAACGGGCCAGTTTTGACATCACTTGAAAAAGTTGATTTTAAAGAGCTATCTGAATCTTTTGCATTTGCATTATTTCCTTGTCCCAAATTATATGTTACAGCTTCTTGACGGGATTGATTTTCACTTGAATCAAATGCGTATTTATTTTCTGATATATCTGTGACACTACCAACGTTATCTTGACTTGATGTAGTTGACTTGAAATTACTTGAGAATGATTCAAACCCAATGTCGACTTTATTGACGTTTTCAAAAAAATTTTGTTGTGCGATTGATGATCCCAAGAAGCTGGACGTTCCTGAAAAATCCTGGTTTATGAGACTAGTATTAGTATTAGTTTCTGAAAATGGTGCGTTATTAATAGTAGTGGCTCCAACATAAGTAGGAACAATATGTTGAATATTAGCTTGATTTGATTGACTTTGCATTGCATTACCCGCGTACATATTTTCAGCCTCAATGGCTTGGGTTTGATTATTGTACCAGTTATGATAACTACTTTGACTATTATACTGAATGTTGGGGTCAGTAGGATCGTCTTGGTTCTGATAGTAAAAATCTGTAATGGGGATAGTACCAGTACACTGGTAGTTTTGATAATGTGTATACGTTTGCCTTTGATCGACAGTTGGCACAAACATTTCAATGCTTCTGTCATTTTCAGAATATTGCGGTACACTTTGGTATTGACCAAAATTATCTGAGCCTGTTTTCTGTTCCACCTTCGTATTATTATATGCGGGGTCAAAAAATGTTGTGACTGTATTTTGGATTTTATTAATGTCTATAGAACTGAGCTTAGATTTTAAGGAGCCAATTATTCCAAATCCTTTTGATTCGGTACTTTCTTCTACACACTCCGTTGTTGGTCTGCTCGTATCAAACGCTGTGTTAAAAACAGGTGTTGGGTCCTGCTGCTTGTTATAATCGTACGACGTATATGTGGCAGGTGTTTGACTTATATCAAAAGGAGTACTTGTCTGGTCTGCAACGGGGTAGTTACTCATCGGGTTATGCATGACCGGTTCTTCTACATTTGGAGTGAACAATGATCCTTGGAATGTTGAAGGTTGAATTGGATTTATTATTGGTTTTACATTATTACTTATGCTTCCAACGCCTTCTATTGGGCCCGCATAGTACTGAGGTCTTTTCTTATTCAATCTGAAGTTTACGGAGCTAGTCATTTTAGGAGGTTCTGCAATTTGTTTAGGCGCATCATATGGCGAGTTTACATTGTTCGTAAAATATTGACCTAATGATTTTTCTGGTGTAGCTTTATATTCTACGTGTTTCGAATCATATGCCGCCACTGGAGTACTATTAAGATTATAAAATATTCCACTATCAAGTTGCGGAACTGCTGAATTCATAGCTTGCACATCTTGAGTTACGTTTATTTCTGCTGCAGTTATACCCATGGTATTAGTTTGATGGTTTACATTGATCTCGACCGATATACTCGTACTTTGTGGATCAGGCGGTAGTGGTTGGAAAGATGTTGGAACACTAGCACTCTGTCCGTCATTTTGATTCGATGTAATTTGTGCTGGTGGAGTTATAATTGGTTTGTTTAATTCAGTAACATTATCAGAAGTATTGACATCCATATTTGGTACAAATATATTTTGTATTGGCATATTCGAAGGAGTACTTTGTTTCGTAACAGCTTGACTTTCAGCAATACGTCTTGCGACCGACGGAGGTAGAATAGTTCTTTCAACAAACGTATGACTGTCCCTGCGTTGTTGATTAGAAAACATCGGCGGTGGGGGTATTACTGACGTTTGCTGCGGTGGTGAACTAAAGGGCGTTTCCTGCAGTAGTGGATTGAAAGGCGTTTGTTTATGTGGTGAATAAATAGCTGTTTGCTGTGATGGTGTATTGAAGGGCGTTTGCTGCGGTGGTGCATTGATAGTCGTTTGCTGAGGTTGTGAACTGAAAGACATATGTGGCGGTGGTGAACTAAAGGGCGTTTGCTGCGGTGATAAAGTATAGGGAGTTTTCTGTGTTGGTGGATTGAAAGGGATTTGCTGCTGTGGTGGGTTGATAGTCGTTTGCTGCGGTGGAGAACTAAATGGTGTTGGCTGTGATGGTGAACTAAAAGGCGTTTGCTGCGGTGGTGAACTAAAGGGCTTTTGCTGAGGTTGTGAACTGAACGTATGCTGAGGCGGTGGATTGAAAGGCGTTTGCTGCGGTGGTGGATTGAAAGGCGGTATTCGTATTGAATTTTCTTGCTGCCCATATTCTCTTTTATCGTCAATACTGAGCTTGCTAAAGTCTATAACGCTTGGTTTTTCTGGAGGCCTAATATCATGATCTGGCATTCCTATGCTGGTAGGTCTATCTTGATTGCTTTCTTCATTCGGTATGGGCGAAGTTGTGTTATCTGGGTGATATAATACTTGTTGTCGATCATCTGGTACAAAATACGAAGGTGGCGCTTGAGATGCCTGCGGAAATGTGTGAGTACCCTGAGTTTCATGGCTCAGACCAGGGATTTGTGCATATACTTTTTTCTTCGTTGTGATGCGATAGTTTGGTAAACCTGCAAATATAGAAAAACATGGTCAAAATTGCGCGTAGACAATAATAACAGTATTTAATCCTCTATTTTTTATTGATTGTATAAAGATACTGTTGCGACAATAAGTGAAACATTTAATTTAATATAATCACTTTCATACGTGGATGAGATATTATAATGAATTTCCTATTTGGGAGCGGTGCCTTAAATTATTGAAATTAGTTCGAAAGTGAAAATTAGCGCTACACCAGACAGTAGAGGACCGTTTTGTAATATGCTTCCAAACAACAATTTCAACATAAAACTTGTTATCCTTGTTACAAAATAAAAATTAATATCTTATAATTTTATAAACATTGTAAGAAAACTTGTTTGTTATTTAAAAATTAAATCATGATAATGATCTCATGATGAGCAATAGAAGGATAATTTTTATTGTGTCCTTATAGTTCTGGTACATTGTAGGCTCAATCCAATTGGGTTGAAGCAACGGTTTTATTACTATTTGGGCAATTCGAAGAGCCTCGGTAGTCGGTACAGAGACAGTGTTTTAAAGGCGATGAAAATGAAAATATTGTTGTCGCCGAAAACGTGTCTGTCTGTCTGTGTGTGTGTCTGTCCGTGGCATCGTAGAGCCTAAACGGATGAACTGATTTTGATCTACTTTTTTTTGTTTGAAAGCTGATCATATCAACTTTCAAACACATCATCACCAGCTCGCTTACTGCTTAACATTTTAGGGGTTACTATTAAATGCCTTATACTTTGATTCATAATCTCAGTCAGTAATATAACATTTAAATATGTAAATTAAACTAAATTCACAATTAAAATAAATTCACATTCACATGCACTTCGTCTCTCTTTGCCATTTAGTAGAGACAGGATGATTTTTGGCTGTCATTTTACTGTCATTTAAACTCAAAGTTTAGATTTAATCACGAAATTGATCCGTAGATCCAAGTGTCGCCCCTTATTCGCAATAGGCACAACTGGTTCTGCACTAATTGCGTCCTGCCTGTCGCGCGGACATGAGAACTTGTACTTTTATCTAATGCATTATAAATTACGGCACAATCAGCGAACACCCGAGGGCTCACTTTCACCGGCCAACTTCATCCCGCTTCCTAGACTGGGTTTCTCGGATTTTTTGACGTGATCACGTCTTTTAAATCAATGAGCGCCGGCTGCACGCACGAAAAGTTGTTTCGCCTGATTGTCACGTTTCGCCTGAGCCGAGCGTGCAACCGAGAGCGCGGAACAAGCGATAGAGAGGCACGAACGGCCTAAGCATTCGGCTTGTGATGACGTTATTACGTAAAATTATCGTCCGTAAACCGACATAATAGACAACCGTTCTTTTAGACGGGCAATTGGATTACCACACATACCCACCACTGCAACTCCTGTGTAGCCAGGATCTACAATGGTAACCGACCACAAAACCCTTCGATATGATCTCAGGGGTGCCCGAGGGACATGCTACATCTGTCTTCGGAGCCGCAACGAAATTAATCAGAAGAATGGAGGAGTAGGAAGTGTTTCACGTAATTTGTTCATACCGTATCATAGTCGAAGGCTTCTTTCCACGTTCTTCCCACGACTGTCAGGCCTGTGAATTGTGATTGAACCCTGACGTGTGGGGTCATATGATTACCGGAATCCTCAATAAGACCCAAACCATAGAATATATTATATTACTATCGTAAAGAACCGTCATTCGATAGACTTACAAGAGCTCGCAGCTATGTGTGTGACTAGACGTATGCCGGGGCTGCGCGTGACAAGCGGGGCGTGAGTCTTTTCCACCCAGGACTTTCGTTCACGGGGCTGGCTGCTTGTCGTTTCGTGCTTTGACATAACTGACAATATAATTTCCTAATATTTATGATAGATTTGACTGACGCGGCGTTTAAAATTATTTCGGTGTCAACCTTAGTCTTACGTCAACATGGCTGACATTCGCCGGCGCTCGAGCTGTCTTTTGTAGAGAGTGTCACCCCAGTGCCCAAACGCAAAAATAACTCCTCCACCTTTAAGAGGAAACATCAAGAAATGAAAGAGAAATGAAAAATAGGTATTTGTAAAAGCTATTGCTGTCCCGCAGTGCCCGACAAGCTAGCTATCGATGTGTGAGAGTGCGATAGAAACAACTGTTACTTGAACTGAAAATACCTATTAAAAGTACAAAAAATCAACGATTCGTAGTCCCCTGATTCCTTCTCCAAAACTTAACAGATTAAAGTATTTTTTTCATTAACAATTCAAAACAGGCTTGAACTGTGTCCCTATGTTTTAATTTTTTTATATGATTTAGTCAAATTTGTTTTCTGGATGTTTGAACACAGCGGATAATCTGGCCATTTTTTTAAATTCTTAAACGTCCATATCTCTTTTAATAATTAATTTATGTAAAAAAGGAAACCATAGGGACATGCTAATAGTATTATACAGGCTGACCTGAAATTCGATACATTCCTTTGAAAGATAGAAAGTAGACCTCATTTACAGTAATATTTTTCATGGCATCCCCTATCCGAAAGTTGATATTTACAAAGTTATTGAAATTTAAAAAATTTTTTCTTTATTTTCGACTTTTTGACTTTGACATGACGTATTTTTAAAAATGTTTGGCTACTGTCGTCGCGGCCCTTTGTCAATGAGTTACCGACTGGCTTAAAGAGCAAATTTAGTAGCTAATATTAGTTTTAAGTCAGCTATTGCCGTGTACGGACGTATTGTTGCTTTAAACTACACCCTTACTTCTACTTGTGATTTTTTTGTATCGCGATGGCTGCTTTTGAGTACGATGAATACGCTGACATCTTGTTTTGTTACGGACTTTGTAATGGTAATGCTGCTGCTGCACGAAGAACATACGTTGAACGTTTTCCGAATCGACGAGTGCCAAACGTTAGAGTGTTTTCAACAACATTTCGACGAATTCGGGAAAGCGGCCGTGTTGATAGAAGACGTGGCGATTCAGGCAGACCTCGTTTGTATGCTCCAGAAGAAGAAGAAGAAATTTTAACACTTTTTCAAAATGATCCTTCTATTTCTACAAGAGTGGCAGCTAGAAGACTTGGATTGAGTCAATGGAAGGTGTGGTTTACAGTACACACAGCGCGTCTACATCCATTTCACTACACACCTGTCCAAGCGTTGGAAGAGGGAGACTCGGTTAGAAGAATGGAATTCTGCCGTTTTATGATAAATGCAGACATGGAGGATCGCAATTTCTTCTCAAGAATATTGTGGACGGATGAATCGAAATTTGACCGTGACGGGATAAACAATTTCCACAACACACATTACTGGGCACCAAAAGGAGAAAACCCCAGGATGAAAAAAGAAAGGGCCCATCAAACCAGATTCAGTCTAAATGTCTGGATGGGTATAATTAATAATAATTTAGTTGGACCTCATTTTTTGCCTCAAAATTTAAATGGTGAAATGTACGAACATTTCCTAAGAGAGGAGATTACTGGTTTAATGGAAGATGTGCCAATAGCAACTCGTCGTAATATGATTTTCCAGCATAATGGTTGCCCGGCCCACTTCCGCCTCGGCGTACGCCAGTGGCTAGACCAAACTTACCCACATCGCTGGATAGTTCGAGGCGGGCCAATTCCTTGGCCAGCACGGTGTCCCGATTTGACCCCGTGTGATTTTTATCTTTGGGGTCATATGAAGGCTTTGGTGTATACTACACCCATAACTACTGTAGAGGAGCTCAGAAGCCGCATAAGAAATGCAGCAGAAGAAATCAAAACTAGTCTTACTACCAGAATAATCAAAACAGAGGTACGGAGAAGACTACGGGCCTGTATCAGAAACAGAGGTTCACATTTTGAACAAGACCTAAAGTAGAATATTTATTATTAAATTTAATTAAACATTGATGTTTTTTAAACACAATAAACGTAATTAAATTCAAGTTTTTCCTTTTATTTTAACCTTATCGCAAATAAATCGATTTAGACATTATTTCATTTTACTTCTAATATGTTTACTACAACGTCATATTTTTGTGTAGACATTTGAACCTTTTTGGAAAGCTAATGAGATAAGGAAGTTATTTAGAATATTTGTACGCATTGTATCATACATTTTTTTAAGAAAATCACCTGTTTTTAAGAAAAATGTGCATTTTTCTTAAAAGAATATTCTGTTTCATGTCTCATAATGAAAAATTCTCGCTTAGTTTGTCCCTATTTATTGACGGTTAAAATACATAAAAAAATCACTAAAAAGACAAACATTTTTAAAAATACGTCATGTCAAAGTCATAAAGTCGAAAATAAAGAGAAAAATTTTGAAATTTCAATAACTTTGTAAATATCAACTTTCGGATAGGGGATGCCATGAAAAATATTACTGTAAATGAGGTCTACTTTCTGTCTTTCAAAGGAATGTATCGAATTTCATGTCACCCTGTATATAAAAATTCAGGAAAAAAATTGCTACTCTACCGGCATTATCCAGGGAGGAAACAGGGGACAACGTTTGTATGCTTTTCCATACATTGCGTGTCCCTTCTGTTTCCACTTAAGGCCCTATTCTAAATCAATGCGTAAATATCGAAACAGTGTGCGGAGTTCGAGTTTTTGTCACTACTCACCGTGAAGAAGTTAACTACAATTTGTATGGCATCGAATTAGTTACCATTGTTTGCCACTAGGGGCGCTGTTTCGATGCCATACAAATTGTAGTTAACTTCTTCACGGTGAGTAGTGACGAAAACTCGCACACAGCACACTGTTTATGAATTAATTCTAAATCTAGGACTGCTTACTAATACATGGGGCACTTCGGTACTTAGCTGTTTGTTTTAAATGTCAGTACCATCAATTATTTTATAATTATATTGAGTATTTATTTTCATATTGTAAATACCTAACATGTGCAAGATAAGATGAAGAAATGTCATCTAGTTATTACATAACGTACCCACGAGGGTTTTTCTGTGGTCGCGACATAAAAAACTGAACTGTAAATAGAACTCTGCGTTGATACAATAGAGCTGAAAATCGAAGTGTCAAGTTTCAAATGTCAGATTTAACAACTCTACATGATTTTCAGCTCTATTGTATTAGCGCACAGTGCTGTTTTTTCTGTCGCGACCACATAAAAACACTCGTGGGAACGTAGCCGAAATCTAATCGTATTAATACTAATCTTATTTATTTTGGCAAATATTAAATATATATTATATATTATTATAACGTCTATTTCTGATAGTGATTCATTTTACTCAGCTAATAATACTTCTATCAATTCAGCTGCCAACGACAGTTTTGGTTCTATTAATGATAGCACTCTGGGAGAACTCTTGCGTAAAAATTTTACTACACTGAACAGCCAACTACTAAATGTGTGTCATATAAATGCCCAAAGTGTGCCTAGCCACTTCAATGACATCTTAGACACTTTTTCGGGAATCAATGTTCACCCACTCCTAATTTCAGAGACCTGGTTAAAACCTAACATTCTTTCTACAGCTTACAGTCTGTCCGGCTTTATTTTAATACGAAATGATCGTGTTGACAGACGTGGTGGCGGTGTAGCTATTTACATACGGAGTGACATGCCCTTTAATATAATTGCTCGTTCACCTCCACAATATTCTGCTGCCGCTGAATTTCTTTTCTTGAGGTCTGCATTGGGGGGACGAAATTAGTTCTTGGTGTAGTTTATTGTTCTCCTTCCATTGATTATTTTAGTCAAATTGAATCAGTGTTGGAGTCTTTGGGAGCTGAATATAGACACCATATCATAATGGGTGACTTTAATACAAATCTTTTAGACATCTCATCCTCTCGCTCGCGCAAACTACTTCACATTTTAGAATCAACCAGTCTGCATCATTTGCCTCTTCAAGCCACACACCATAATTTAATCGGTGAGGATACTTGGTTAGATTTAATATTAACATCTGATCCCTTATTAGTCCACTCCCACGGTCAATATCCTGCCCCCGGCTTCTCGTTTCATGATCTCATTTTCCTGAGGTACGTCATAAAACCTCCTAAAATAAAACCTAAAATATTGTTTAACCGTTGTTTTTCACGCATGGATACTAAACAGCTTATGGTGGACGCTGCGGAAATTAATTGGGATCCACTTTTAGCAGCTCCCACCGTTGATGATAAAGTTCAGTTTTTTAATAATTCAATTCTTGCTCTTTATGATGTACATGCGCCGATCAAAAGAATTAAAATAAAGCACCTTCCGGCACCATGGATGTCGGCTGAGATAAGAGAGGCGATAAGACTTAGGGACCGTGCTTTTCGCAAATACAGGGCTAATCGATGCGATACTAATTGGGACAATTTTAAGAAAGCAAGAAATAGGTGCAATCAGATGATACGGAATGCTAAACGCCGACACATTTTTCATAATATAGTTAATAACTCTTCTTCATCTGCTACCTTATGGAAATTCCTTAAAACCATTGGTATAGGTAAATCGCGTCATGTGGAGTTTCCGTGTACGATTAGCTTGGATGACATTAATATCCATTTCTCTACTTCCATAACCATAGACGTGCATACTAAATCTCAAACAATTAGCTATTTAAACGGATTACCACAAGAGATTATAGAATATTTTCAGTTTACACCAGTTACTGCAGGCGAGATCAATACTATCATTAGCTCTCTTAGTTCGAAAGCCGTGGGCTGTGATGAAATCAGCCGCCAAATGATCATTCCCATCCTTGAACATCTCTTGCCAGCCATTACCCACATTATAAATTTCTCCTTTGAGTCCTCTACTTTTCCCGATTTATGGCGTAAGGCCTACGTCCGTCC
Source organism: Phengaris alcon alcon (assembly GCA_037179445.1). Classification (NCBI taxonomy): domain Eukaryota; kingdom Metazoa; phylum Arthropoda; class Insecta; order Lepidoptera; family Lycaenidae; genus Phengaris; species Phengaris alcon. Next base: position 74,110 of record JAYRCH010000482.1, on the reverse strand, counting down.
TTTACCAAAGGTACAAATTCCTGTGCAACCCTCACACTTTCGACCGATTTCCATTCTCCCGTTCCTCTCCAAAGTGATCGAGGCGTGTGTTCACAGGCAGTTGTCTCGGTTTGTGTTCAAACACAACATTCTCTCTCCACTACAATCTGGATTCAGACCTGGACACAGTACCACTTCAGCTCTATTAAAAATTACTAGTGATATAAGGGCAGGCATGGAGGATTCGAAAGTCACTATTTTAGTGCTAATTGACTTTTCAAACGCCTTTAACAATGTCAACCACGATATTCTCCTGGCCATCCTCTCCCATCTTATGATCTCGCCTGAAGCGTTGCACTGGTTCTCTTCTTATCTTCGGGGCCGTCAGCAGCGTGTACGCGTTGACCAGTATTTTTCTGATTGGCGGGTTCTCGAAGCTGGGGTTCCTCAAGGCGGCTTACTCTCTCCTCTTTTATTTTCCATATTTATAAATTTAATATCCTATGTTCTTCGTACTTCGTATCATCTGTATGCTGATGACTTGCAGGTGTACTGTCAAGAAGGGGTTGAACATCTGTCCACTGCCATCGATGATATAAACCGAGATCTAAACGCTATTCACACTTGGTCCACTGAGTTTGGACTGTCAGTGAATGCCAATAAGTGTCAGGCGATTTTATTAGGAAGTCCAAGACTATTGAGTCGAGTTGACACAGGAAGTCTCCCGCCTATTATCTATAACGGCAACATTATTCCTCTCAGCTCGTGTGTTAAGGATCTCGGTTTATATATTGATGCTAATCTTGACTGGCGTACCCAAATCGCTAATGTTGGTAATAGTGTTACCAGTTGCTTGCGATCTCTCTACCGTCTGAAAAATTTCTTGCCTTCCAATATAAAAACTATGCTTGTTCAAGCCCTTATATTCCCAATACTAGATTATTGTGATATTTGCTACTTCGACCTTAATGCAGACCTACTCAACAAACTCGACCGGCTCCTTAATAATTGTATAAGATTTGTTTTTGGCCTCCGTAAGTACGACCATATCTCCTCCTTCCGCTCTAAGCTTCATTGGCTGCCAATACGACAACGTCGTTCTCTACGGGCTCTGTGTATACTCTATTCCCTTCTTCACTCCCCCTCTGCTCCTCACTACCTAACTCCTCATTTTAAATATCTGTGCAGTAGCCATGATAGAAATCTTCGTTCTACAAATAATTTGCTCCTTCTTTGTCCTTCTCATAGCTCCTCCCTTGTCCATTCATCCTTCCATATTCAGTCTATCCTCCTTTGGAATTCACTACCCCAAGACGTTAGGATGTCTGAGACAAAAAATTTATTCAAACGCAGAGTTCGTGAACTATACTTAAAATCATTGGCAGACTAGAAATAGACTAGAATAAATAAGTAAATTATTTAGATATCTTATTATGTTATATATTATTAGGTTTACATATTTAAAATATTTAGTAGGTTAATTTTAAATAAAGAGTTATATTAGTATTTATATGGTAGTATTTATTATTATTATATATTTTATATATACTCAAAATGTCTAAGTCTATGTTTCCTTTTAATACTATGCATCTACCTCACACTGTCTCTGCATCACCCATAGGTTGGCTGGTAGAAAATGCCACAAGGCATTAAGCCCGCCTTTGTACCATATTGTGTGCATAAAGTATAATAAATAAAAAAAAAAAAAAAAACATTAAATAAATTTTAATCAAAATACATACTTAGATATTTTGATACTCAAACAAAAAAGCTGTTCAGGGTCTATTTCGAAAACCTCCAGGATTTGATACAAGCAACGCGCGATATCCTACTACAATTATGAATCCTACTACTAATATAAATGTGAAAGTTTGTGGGTATGGATGGATGGATGTATGGATGGATGTTTGTTACTCTTTCACGCAAAAACTACTGAACGGATTTCAACGAAATTTGTTTTTTTTTTCGAAAGGGTCCACGCTAAGGGTCGGGTTAAGACCGCTGTAGCTACATCGGACTATAACTAGCCTGGTTTTTTTTTTTTTTTTTTTTAATACTTGTTCCCCCGGCCATTAGCCAGGACAATTTTTTACTTTTTTAATTGTTACATTTAATTATTTATTATTTATACATTCCTTATTTTTTAACTTTCTACATTTACTTTTAACTTTACAATTACTTTACTTTACTTACTTTACAATTACTTACTACAATTATCATTTACAGTTTTTACAACTTTGTCACATTTTTTCACAATTCTTTTGTTACATCTAGCTTTACACTAATTATAATTTACAATTCCTACTACTGTCACATTTTTTCTAAATTCTTTCTCTTTATTACATTTAACTTCACACCAATTACAATTTACAATTTTTTCTACTTTATATCACATTTCTTTCTCTTAGTTACATTTCCTTGCTTACGTCTACAACTCTATTTTCTTGCTTACATTTTACATTTACCCCTTTTTACCTATCATTTCCATTACCTTTACATTTGCGTTTTTAGTTTATATTATGTTTCATTCATTTTCTTATTTTTATCATATTTTACAATATTCCCTTATACTTATTTTATTACTTCTACTTGTTTCTTTATTTCTATATATTTTACTTATCTGTAGTTTCTTATATTCTCTATTTATGGATTTGTCTTTTGGACAATTTAACCCACACATTCCACTATTACAATTTTCATTCTATTATTGAATTTTCTTCTACTTATTCTTTATCTATAATTTGTTTGAGTTCCAGGTTTTTTACATCAATTTTATTTAATTTCTACTTTTTCTACTTTACATTAGCTTTCCTTACTTATCTAAAACCTTCTTTCTGTTCTATCTCTACTTCTCTGTATTTCGGGTTTTCCGCGCCCAGGTCGAAGTGTCCGTCCCGACAATTTGTATGCTCAGGATTCATACTCATATGGATCCTTTGCATACTTTGTGAGACTCCATGGCGCGCGCATACGCTAATAGTCCAGTTTTTGGTCGCTATGGCTATATATGCTGCCTTATGTCACCATAATCATATATATGCCCAGCTTCCCCCAACAGTGTCGCACCGCCCACTTGTCTTTTATCTAATTAGTGATTTAAAACGCAGTTTAAATAACATCTAATTTACTCTGGACAGTGCTGACACTATTGGTTTTCCGGACTATACGCGACTGTTGCGCGCGCCATCGCGTCCCACTTTTTGCCGGACCGGGCACTCCGCACCGAATGCGTTGTGCTCCACTTCTTTATTTCCCACCCTCTCACAGTTTATGCATCGCGGCTTACTGCCGGCCTTGCGGTCCTCGCACCGAGACTGGTGATGCGCCCCGGAGCAATGGCCGCACCTCTCCTCGGCGGTAGTGCAGAATCGCCGCCCATGTCCGTACCCTAGACAGCTCGAGCACTGTACTAGGGGGGACTGGTCGGCGACCCGCACGCGCTGCATATCTATATATAGATAGCCCGCCTTGGTGAAGCACGTTCACATCTCCGGCGACACGGTCATCACCACGTGCTCGGTGCTACCGTCTTTTCCCCGCCTCCTATATCTAACTTTCATCCTATCCTTTCCCCCGTCCAGGATGTGCTCCATGAGGTGCTCATTTTGCGTTCTTACGGCTTCGTAGATATCTTCATCCGTGTTTGTCTTGAGCACCCCATAAAGCACAACCTGCGGATCCTTATTTTCTATGTTTTGAACCTCTAGTTTTCCTCCACTTTTCTCTATTCTTTCTTTGACCTTATCTCTGTCCTTCTTATTACTTACTCCTATGATGACTTTCCTATCTTTACCTTTTCTAATCCTATCTATTTTTATTCCTTCTTTCTTTGCCTCTACAATTGCTCCTACTTCTGTTACTATCTCTGTACTTGTCATTACATTTTCCCTGTCTGTCACTACTAGAGAGTGGAGGGTCACGTGCTTCGGCTTCGGTGGCAAGGTTTGGGTTTCCCCACTGCCACCGACCACACCCGCGTATGTCACGGGCTGTGGTTCTGCCGGAGCCCTGGCCCCCCACTCTTCAATTGCCCTATTAAAATTTTCCCTATTTTCCTGATTTCCGTTTTTCACTTCTTCGTGGTTTAATCTTATTTCTTTTGTTATTGTTTCTACTGTTTTTTCATTCACTTCCATTACATACTCTTTTATACTTTCTTCCTTTTCAATTATCAATTTTTTCAATCGTCCATATATCTCGAGAGATATTTCTTTAACCTCATGTTCTCTCAGATATTTCTGGTTCTCTTCATAATACTCATCATCTTTATCCTTTCCACACTGTACTTCCACTTCCCTAGTTTCCCTAATTTCTCTTTCACTATCCATTTCCGTCATTTTCCTGCTCAATATAGCGACTTTTCCTATTTGATTCGAAATTTTTGTGAGGTTATTTGCTAAACCTAACTAGCCTGGTTAGCCTAGCCTAGTTTATTTGGTAAGAGTCGATGGGAGGGTTTGACCCTCCCTAACATCACCCGGGTGATGTTCAGACCATCAGAAACACTAACGACGTGCGAGTTATCGCGATAGAGGAGCTCTTGTTTTTGACGGTATCGGTACTGAGGGGGCCGTCCCTCTCCCCTTCCGCGTACGGTCGGGATGACTCGCGCGCGTAAGTCCTAATGTCGATGCGGTTCGCGGTATTGGTAGAGCTCTCTATATCAATATCGCGGTCGCGGACACTATTTTGGAGTGTACCTAGGCTACTAGGATGCGAACTCGAACTCGGGTTCGGGTCCGGTCCCGTGTTAGGGTCGGTCTGTACGTCTGTGCGTGTTGTCGTGTCGGATGTGGGACCTCGGAGTAGGCGCTGGCGTCGACCCCGGTGCGATACTAACCTCGCGGGTGCGTGTGATTTGTGTTTACGTAACTGTACAGTGTACACAGTACGTTACGTATTTTGTGATCGGGTCAACGGGATCGGCTAAGATATGCTTAGGCCGTTTGTACGGGTGTCGGAAGGTCAGTGCGTCGTGGTTATAGTCCAGGGCCTTTTGGATAAGGGGGTTTGGGTGGTTTTTGCCTTTATCAAAGAATCTCTCTACGAGTTCCTTGATATAGGCTTTAATAGTGATGAGCTCGCAGTCCCTATGCAAGTCGATGTTACGCATGTACCAGGGGGCGCCTGTTGCCATGCGTAGAAACCGGTTTTGGACACTTTGCAAGCGGTCCAATTGAGACTCGCTTATCTGTGCGAAAGAGTCGCACGCATAAGTGAGTAACGAAATTTGGTATGATAGTGGTTTAAGCTCTGGAATAACACAAAGGCTACTTTTTATCCCGAAAAAGTATAATGTTCTCATGGCATACTGTATTTACGCGGGCGGAGCCGCGGGAAAAAGCTAGGTTCTAAATATTCACATGTCCGTTTAATCCTTCTATATTAAGAAGTAACACTACACGGCAACATCGCATTAGGTAAAATGTTCACGGTATCAAAAAGTTAACCGCCAGAAAAGCCTATAAAACGTTTTCCCCACGATCACGTTTACCCGGGTCCCAGAATCGTTAATGTGGTCTAATCATTATTCTCGAGGCACTTTGGGTAAAACTAGAAGCTTCTCTCATGAACAGGTCCGGGTTCAAAATGGGAAATTTAAATTATTTATTGCAGCCTTTTAGGTTAAATTTACACCGCGCGCGGAAAACGCCGTGCCTACTTTCTTAAGTGGTGAGGGTCAGGCTCTTACCGAAGCGAGACGATACGCGTCGCGGCTGCATTCGAAGATAGCTATTCAAAATTGAACTTTATTCACTACACAAAAAGATACACGTTTCATATGACATCAGGCATACGCTGCGCATGCGCTGTGCAGCGGGAAGTAACCTGACAGTCGAACTCTTACAATGAAACGTGCATCTTCTTGTGTAGGGAATAAAGTTCAATTTTGAATAGCTATCTTAAGAATGTAGAGCCGCTTGTCGTATCATTTCGTTGTGTATTGACCCTAAGATTTAATGACAGGCAAGGATTAAAGACGAATACAGATTAGATAAACTGTACATTAATAATATACAATATTCTTCCTGTGTTAGCTGCGTAAACGGTATACCTGAGAGGTTTGCCTGCAGAGCAACCTGTGTGTATGTTGCAACCCGCGCGTGTAACCATACTAGTTGGCTCAAGCTTACCTGACAGGTGTACCTGTGCAGGTGTGGATACCGTTAGGTTATTACCGTAATACAATAGAGTTGAAAATCGAAGTGAAGAATAAATTAGAGTCGACACTTGTGTGTTCGATTTTCAGTTCCATTGTATTAGCGCAGAGTTCTATTTTCAATACTTTTAGAATTTTCTCCAGCCTTTCGGATTCCGGATCATATAGTCCCAGAATTACGTGTCTGGCTATTGGCTAGCTTAAGCCAATAAAGTGACGCGTCAGTGATGCTAAGCTTTGAAACTTGAACGCTTTGAGGAAACTCCTTCAAACGTTGATTGTTACGACTTGGGACGTAGGTATTCATAAGAACTCTAAATTTAGAAAGTACGACTCACAACTCACAGGCGTCACTGTCACAGTGGCGACACTCGAACTCTACTAATGACAGATCGAGCACCGGCGAATGTCAGCCATGTTGACACCGAAATAATATTAAACGTTGCGTCAGACAAATATATCATAAATATTATGAAATTATATTGTCAATTATGTCAAATCACGAAACGACTAGAGGCCAGCCCCGTGAGCGGTCCTGGCTGGAAATTACGCTCCGGCTGGTCACGCCCCGCCCGCCTCCGCAATCGTCCAGCCACGCACACAGCCGCGAGCTGTCATTCGTGTAAATCGGTGGAATGACGATTCTCTACGTTGGTAATATAATTTATATTCTTTGTCACTGTATCATCAAAATTAGCGACAAAAAGTTTAGCGTAAACCAGCTTTGAGTACACTCTTAGGGGTCAATGATTCGGTGGTTTTTTGTGACCCCTCAAGGCTTATTATTTGGACCTCACGCGATGTTACTTGATACAATGTAATTTAGGAATTCTAATTGTAATCTTCAGAAACATCAACCGACATGTAATTTCTTACGCCGGTTCTTCTCGCCGGGTTAGTTCCCGAACCGGTGATAGGCATCACGTAGGGACAATTCCGTGAGTGTTATAACCTACTTATATGGAAATAAAAAAAAATATTTGATTTGATTTTATTTTTATTTTTTATTTTTTATTTTTTGATTTTATCAAAACTTGGAAAACAAAAATGCTTGGAAGAGATAGATAGAAAAGATAGATTATAAAATGCTTCGAATACATGGAAGGAATGCTGTCAATAGGTTATTGTACTTTGGTTGTGGTTTTGGTGGTTTTTTTCTAGTACGACGTACGAATAACGACTTCATTGGCATGTAAATAAGCGACCTCTTAAATTGATAGAATATAAATGTCGTATGTGTACGGAAAGCTTCAACAAAAGCTTGGTTGGGATGTGGATGGATTGACTAATTATCACTATTAGACATTTCTTTCTTCTCAATTAGCATGTGTCGTAAGGAGAACAACGAACGATATAACTTCTCCAATCACCTAATATACTAATATTTGGCTAATCTATGGCCAGGTATCTATGCTAGATATTAATCTGAGGGTTTATGTGTAATCAACATGAGATCATTAAGATCTATTTAATAAAATAATTAATATTGATAGAAAAATATACGCGTTGACATGAGAATTTCCTCTATTTTTTCCTTCTGTTAAAAAAAATCACGTTTTCTTTACATTCGAAAAAGACTTAGTACACGAATAAGTATTAGTTACTAAAATGTCATTTTTATTTATTTCATCTATCTTTCTTTATATTTTGTGAGTGTAGAGACAGAGTTATGTTTTGGCTGTCATTTTGCATACGACCTAGCCTATTTATTGAGTTTAAAATTCAGATTATTAAACTTTCTAATTGGACTGCGTCAAATAATTCTATTAATTAACGCAACAAAGAATAAGCTTACCTCTTACGGGCGGTTCCTTTAACGGCGGTGGTGCCACATCTTTAACTTCAGCCGGCGCCGGCGCATCCAAGCTCTCTGACTTTGGCGGTGGCGCCACCGAAAAGTTTTCTGACCTCGGAACTTCTTTCGGCACATGATACTCTCTCTCGTCGGGCGTCTGTTCTCGGCTTTTCAAGCTTAACATATTAGAAAACGAGCTGAAAACGACGCTCGCGACCTGCGGCAGCACGGCGGGTAGTTGTGAAAAGTTCTGCGCAATATCTGACGTAAGGCTGTGTGTATCATCTGTGGAGGGTTTATCTTCATTAAGATTTATCTCCTCTAAATTCTCCTCAGGCAGCGTTTCTATCAGCTGCGTCTGTGTTGTGTTTATTGGTGCGCTTACATATCTTGTGCCTTGCAGCCTCGCGAAATATTCGTTTACATCGAAATCATCGGATTTCGTCAATTTCGTTACATTCGTATTTGTAAATTGGTTATTATTCGCACCGTCATCTAGAGTAATGTTTGAAAGAGCGGCATTGAAGTGTACATCGCCACCTTGAATTAAATTTCTATTGGTGTCCCCCAGGACGCATATTTGGTCCGCTGATTGTTTATCTGTAACAAAACAAAAACTATTATTAATTTAAGTTAAAAAGTCTATCAATTGGTTTTATCAACCGTTTAAGGTTAAAAGGGTTTTAGAACATTCATCTTTAAAATGACGCATTGATGGTGAAACTGGAGGGATATAAATTTTTCGTAGAAAACCGTCTCAAAATGGCGTTTGCGACAAAACAGTTTCTTTCCGTGTAATTTAATAAGTATAAATATATTTCTATTTTCAATTGATTTGCAAGAAATGCACAGCATAAAGCTAAACAAACATATTTATAAACTTAAATGGCTTTCGAAAGTCAATAAAATTGTAATCTCTGTTTTAGAGCCCTTTTTACCTGACTACGGCGAAGCCAAAAGGAAGGGTAATGATTTTGGCAGTCTGTGTATGTAATATGTTGTGTTTGTTCCACCGTAGCGCCTAAACTACTGGACTGATTTAAATAAATGAGGTGTCAATAGATTCGCTTTATAATTTACAAAGTCGGGTTTTAGTTTTTTTTATAAAAATTGTAGAACTATTGATTCATTATTTAGTGATAAAAACGTTGTTCAATAACGACGACTACATATAAATTATTTAGTTTCAGTAATATACTCAGAAATAATGAGGCATTACTACTTGGTAAATGTAAAAAAATATAATATTTTATGTGTAGTTTATTAATTAGATACATCTAAAAAGTACAAAAAAGTTTATTATTTTGCTAAATTAGTAAACAAAACCTACATCATTAGTTTACTGACATCATATACAAAAACATTCGTTATGGTAAGTATGAACTTAAACGCACAAATATCGGAGATATTTACAAGATGTTCCTGCGGCCATATTGTAAATATCTCCGTATACTTCATACACATTTACCTAGGCGTGACGTCACAGCTAGGTACGACATTGGTATGGACTTATGGAGTATACAAATCGCTGTACCTTTGAAAATATTGTCTTTTGACATACTGTTTCTTCTGAGAAGTTACTTATATTTAAGAGTACTATTCATTTATGCAATAAAAAAATGTACCCTATTGTGTTATGCTGCAACTAAATAAAGGTCTAATAGCTCATGAATTTCTACATTGAATTTTATTTTCTTAGCTTTTAAGTAATTGGTGAAAAAAATAGGAATCCCCGCTACCAAAATCTCTCATGCGTCATCTTAAAAATGCTAAGATAAAAAAAAAATCCAGACCGTAGGAACGTCGTTAAACGTACCTACAATTTACATAGATCCCGATTCCTGGCATAGACGTTGATAACAATGCACGACGTTGTCTAATAAAGTAATTCAGAAACATATCCTACTACTATTATAAATGTGAAAGTTTGGACGGATATATGGATGTATGGATGCATGGATGTTTGTTACTCTTTCACGCAAAAACTACTGAACGGATTTTGATAAAATTTGGTATGGTAGTAGTTTGAGCTCTGCATTAACACATAGGCAAATTTTTTATTTTTATCCCGTAAAAGTACAGTGTTCCCGTGGGATACTGCATTTACGCGGGCGGGCATTTACAAATCACAAGACTAATCAACTATAAATTAGCGAAAAACGTGAACACCAGTTGCTTGGCATCATCGGGCATGTGACATAAGATGCGTTGCGTACGTAATTAAGCGCAGTCGCAAACACCCTCGGTACCACTTTTGAAACTTATTGCCATGGCAGTAAGGTCGATATGCGGTGGCACCTGGCTCGTCGGCGACTGTACGTTGTACATACATATTCAAACAAAGCGCAACCGATCCGTACCTTCATTGCGTCAAACGTGCAACCCGGAAAACCTTATTGATACACACAGATAGAGCTAGGCAGTAGGCACACTTTTGGGACCCGCAACGAAATTAATCAGAAGATTGCAGGAGGAGTAGGAAGTGTTCCAGTTTGCCTCCCCGAGCAAAGCGGAAGACGGCCAAATTGTAAAAACAAAAAAGTGAGGATGCCAAGACAGATTTAGCGTGTCCCTCGGGCACCCCTGAGATTCAAAGGGTTTTTGTGGTTGGTCTGTCGATCCTGGGTACACAGGAGTTGCAGAGGTGGATAAGTGTGGTGCGCCAATCGCCCGTATAAAAACAGTAGGCACACTCGACTATTACAAGTGAGAATACGACTCCTTCGGCGGAACCAAAAATTCCTTGTTAAAGCCGGGACTATATTCTCCGGAATCCGGTAGGCCAAGAAAATACAGATCATTGAAAATATGACTTTGCGATTTAAATTCATTATAGCTGAAAATCGAAAACACAAGTGTCAAGTCGAATGTCAATGTCATATATGACAGCTCGACGTTCGACACTTCCATCTTCAACTCTATTGTATTAGAACCATTTTACTTCTTTTTTTTTTCGCAAATCAAGAAATCGTTCCCTAATTTTTCATACTGCCTACCTTCAATTAATTACAAATAATTAATAAACATCATGTAATATTGAGACAAAAATTACTACATTTCAATGGCAACAGAGGAAATGACCGCTTCATCTGACTCTGAATACCAAGTGATAATTGACCTCAAGGAAGAGCACCTGATTGTGATGATTGTTAAACGAGATCAGACAAGTTCCTAGAGCTACTGAATTCTCTTCATACATAAGATACGACTGACACGTAAAGCAAAATCTTTGTATTCCTTTTTTACGAAAATTATGCGCACGCATAGCATAGCATTGAGGAGGAGCATGATGTGTAACATCTTTCCTCTCGCTTTCTAGCAATTTGTGGGAGTGATTTCATGAAATGGGAGTTAGGACGGAAATGTGTAACAGGTAGTCGCGGAAGAGCACGCGCGAAGATTTGATTTGGCAAATGTTCGCGCGGTGGTAGAGTTGGCCGTCAGATTCGAGTTTTTTTAAATTTTGACGTTGATTTCTGTCACTGATTTTTTTATTTAAATATATGGCGTCGGCTTAAAAGCATTTGTCAGTGTCAAGTTAAAAAGGCGGGAAATAGAATTTTCGTTTCAATTTTCAACACCGTATTCCTAAATTGTCAAGTCTAAAGTCTAGTCAAAGTCCAAATAAATAGTCAGTGCAGTCAATGAGCCAAGTCAGTCGATTCAGTAAAGTGGTAGAAGCTTTACTGAAAGATCCGAGGGAGTTTTGGAGGGAACACAAAATAGCACGATTTTTGAAGTACTTGCCCACACTTGTGCACGTTAACGAATATTTAATGGTTAATATTCTACCGATATTACACATTAAGAACCGAAACAACACAAATTTATGAAATAAATACAAAAAACACACCGTCACCAATTGAATTCCCTTGCAAAACTCCCTGTCACTGATTAATGGAAATGTTTTCGTATTTTTTTTAACATATTAGAAAATTGTACTAACTACTTACCTGGGCTGATTGATAACTGGCCGAAACCACGAACTTAAAAAAATGATACGCAAAAAAGGAATATTACATTATATTCTGGCATCTTTTTGAAAATAGAACGCCAAATTTGAATTTAATCGAACTGATGGAATTTGTCTGTCGTAAATTTTCTTAACAATGGAAAGAAACGAAATTCATGCGGTGATAAAGTTTTACGTTTTAAAAGAGAAAACAGCAACCCAGATTAAAACCAAGCTAGAAAGTGTTTTAGGTAATTCTGCTCCTGCATTGAGTACAATTCACACCTGGGTAACTGATTTTAAACGTGAAAGACAGAGCTGCGAAGACGCCCACAGGTCTGGCCGTCCAAATGAAGTCACGAATCCGGACATGATCAAAAAAATTCACAAAATTGTATTGAATGATCGGCGCTTAAGAGAGATAGATAGATATCGGCGGCGAGAGATAGCAGAGATGGTGAGCATTTCATCTGAACGCGTTTTTAATATTTTGCATCAACATTTGGGAATGAAAAGCTTTGCGCGCGATGGGTGCCGCGTTTGCTCACTGTAGACCAAAAGCAACGTCGAGTGGACGATTCATCGGAGTGTTTGGCGCTGTTTAACCGAGATCCTAATGAGTTTTTGCGGCGTTATGTAACAGTCGATGAAACCTGGATACATCATTATACTCCCGAGACAAAAGAACAATCTAAGCAGTGGACTGAGAGCGGAAAACCTGCGCCGAAGAAAGCAAAAACGGTTTTGTCGGCCGGCAAAGTGATGGCGACTGTTTTTTGGGATGCTCGAGGGATTATTTTAGTGGATTATGTGCAAAAAGGAAAAACAATAAATGGAGAGTACTACGCAAGCTTGCTGCAAAAATTAAGTGAAAAAATCCAGAAGAAACGACCACATTTGGCAAAGAAAAAAAATTTGTTCCACCATGACAACGCACCTGCACACACGTCAATGGTTGCAGTCGCCAAACTCCATAAATTGCGGTTCGAATTACTACCGCAACCACCCTATTCCCCGGATCTGGCCCCGTGCGACTTCCACTTAGTCCCAAACCTGAAGAAATGGTTAGGTGGCCAGAGATTTTCATCAAATGAAGAAGTCATTGTTGCCGTGGACGAGTATTTTGAGGGGTTGAAGAAAACATTTTATCAAACTGGTGTAACGGCATTGGAGAAGCGCTGGACTAAATGCATCGAGGTAGAAGGAAACTACGTTGAGAAATAAATTATTTATATTTATTATTTTAAATAGATTTTTGAAGGTTTTCTTTGTCGTTTCGGAAACTTATCAATCAGCCCTCGTATGTGATTTTTTTAAATATTTTCATAAAATGTTACACATCATTTGCGACTAATGTGTAAGGCTCGCTCGTTTTTTTTTTATAATGCTTAAAATACATTAAAGTAATAAAAATAATAATACACACACACTACCTCAGATTAATAACTCACACTACCATGCGCTCGATACAATTTTATAATATCTATGGACACTTAGATATTATAAAATTGTATCGAGCGCAGGGTTCTTTTACCCTGTTATAGTTTAAAACTTGAAAATTTTATTTTTTATGGTCGAATTACGAGCAGCAAGCGACGACTAGTAATAATTGATCTATACTTCTATACTTAATATAATAAATTATAGTTTAAAAAAACTAAAAAAAAAACACGCTTTTATAGAAAATCTAACTAAAAAATAAAAAATAAAATTAAATAAATTTGGATTAAGAATATTGTAAATGAAAAATAAATGTTTATTATTGTAAAAAAGCGTGGGGTGCAGTGTCTTGACCTGTACGTTTGTTTGTATGTAACCGACTCCAGTGGATTTGATTTTGATCCACTTCAAACGGTCAGATTTCGTTTAAAGTGATTTTTAAGATATTATCAAAGTCCTTCTCATATCTGCCAATAAAATGTTTATAACTATTGACACTATTCACCTCACGCTTTTTTACAATAATAAACATTTATTTTTCATTTACACTATTCTTAATCAAAATTTATTAAATTTTATTTTTTATTTTTAGTTACATTTTCTATAAAAGCGTGTTTTTTTAGTTTTTTTAAACTATAATTTATTTTTTGCTTTTTCGTACGATTTGCCAAAGAGTAAGCCTGGAACTGCACGCATGCGTAGGTCGCGCACTAGTTCTATCTCTCTTACTCTCATGCAAAGGATGCGGAAAGAAATTAATGAGTCCTGGCGAATTTAATCAGGATAATCGGATATTTTAATCAAATTATTGCATTGTCATCGGTCTTTGACAGGTGTGCAAAGTTTGAATTAAATCTGATCGTTCAAAGTAGGACAAAATCGAGCCCAAAAGAGTCGGTTACAAACAAACAAGTAAGCAAGCAAGCAAACATACAGGTGAAACTAATAAAAGCGTTATAAAAAGAGGAAGATTTATATGTTTGTGTTTGTTTACATTGAATAGGTTTCGAAACTACTAGACCTATTTTGATGATATTTGACTACTACTACTACTACTTTTTATTGCGGCAAAATGTACGGTTCCTGTGGGATTTCCTACAGCGCGCACGAAGTCGCGGGTAACATCTAGTAGATAACATTAAAATCCTATCGTAATAATTTATTCAAGCTTGGTCACTGAGCAGTCAAAAAAAAAAGGAGAGGTTCTAGATAAGTGACCTATATTTTATGAATAGGTGAAACCTACTCGATACCATAAACAGAAGGTGCGGAGTTCACACCCAGTTCTGCGCCCAGCATGACACAACATGGACAATAAGATAGTGAAGTTCTTCGTTACATCTAGTACAAGATAGTGGCCTAGTCGGGCATCCGCGTTACTTGAGCTCAAACATTGAATCATCACTGATATAGTTGCACACCTATTCTAGGTATTTCCATTTTCAACATATTTTCATAGTAATTAATTGAAAATTGAAATTGCAGGGCGAAGTTATTATAAGAAGATGCGATATTATCAAAGGTTACATAGAGAGCAATAATAAACAAATCACACAATCATAGATGTATATATTATAGACGAGGGAGGCATGTTGAGGCAAAATCTGTCCCCACTTAAATGTTTGCACTTTTGGGGTTGTTTGGGGCCATATTGACATTTGAGGTATGGTGAAATCAAGATAGCGTAACGTTTTCTTGTTTGTTCTGTCAAATGTACGTCATAGCCTATCCTTAGGCTTAGGGTTCAGGCGCAGGATGCATTAGGGGTTTTTGCAACCTTTTCAAAGCATTTGATTGTGTAGACCATGCTACACTAGTCAGAAAATTACGCCACTATGGCATAAGGGACTCGGCTCTTTTAAGTTCTTATCTTAACAATAGGACTCAAATGGTAGAAGTTAATAGTAAAAGGGTCCACTGGAACTAAAATAGAATTAAGTGTTCCACAGGGATCTATTTTAGGTCCATTTCTTTTTCTAACCTACATAAATGACTTGCCTTATCTAGTTCAAGATAGGCATGAGATAATACTTTTTGCCGATGACACTTCACTAATATTTAAAGTAAAGCGATAACAATTAAATTACGACGAGGTAAACAGTACTCTCTCAAATATAGTAAACTGATTTAGTGTTAATAATTTACTTTTAAATCCAAATAAAACAAAATGTACGGCATTTTGTTAACGATTGCACAACTTGGGAATAATGCTGGCTGCAAGGCTGTCTCTATGTACTTGTGTATTGACTTTTATTATATTTAACATAGATTTAAGTTTACAATGTAAAATAGGTATATTATTTCTTTTAAAAGAACAACTTTCCATCTTTTTGCTAAAAGATGGCCCTGTGCGAGTTTCTTACTCCGGTTTATCTCGGCGGGTTAGGGTTGAACCTGTGGTAGCTTTTTCTGTTGACTTTCCGAAAAAAGCTTGTTAAGTTTCATTTGGAAATAAAAAAGAATCATTTTATTTCATTTCATTTTCTTAGTTCTGGAATCATTGTATAAATGCAAATGTTTGTAAGTCATAACATCATCATTATTATTATATAAATACGTCAAGCAAAAACTTTCAGTACAGTTTGGAACCGTACACATATTACGTCACAATAATTTTTAAATTGAAATTATAAATAATTTCAATTTTTAGAACCTCCCTGTGTCACGCTTTTTTAGTATCCCTGTACCCATAATTAACATGTACTATCACGTTTAGTATGACTCCCGCCCCTCCCCCTTGCGCAGAGACGTAATATGTGGATGGACCCTAATAAACGAGAATTGTGCAACCGGAGAAGTATTTAATTTGGCAGGTTAATAAAGGTTTATGTTGAGTAAGGTGTGCAGGGAGCTAATATTTTTTAAAAAATGCGTAAAAATACATAAAATCAATAAAAATAACAACAATACACACTACTTCAGATTATTAACTAACACACACTACCCTGCGTTTGGTAGATACAATTTTGTTACACGTTGACATTTTCCAATTTGTTATTTCCAACAAATTGTTGTTGAAAAAAGTTCAAACTTAAAAATTATATGAATTATTAAGAGCTAATTTCGACTATAGGGCGACCTACATAGCACCCATGTAATGTGTGATTCATGTGATCACCAGCTCGCTTACTGGTTGACAAAAGTGAGTCGAGGGCTTAATATTTAAATAAAGATTTACAAAGACTTTAAAGGGTGAGACTTTAGCAGCCTTACCTTCTGGTTCGGCGCGTGTATTTTTGGACCAGCTTGCGAAATGTGAATAATTTAGCTGATTTATTGATAACGTTTTGTCAGAGTTCAGCAGCCTGTTTCGAAAACATGTTTCGATACACGGTTCAATTGGGCAAGCGAGTCCTCCAGACATTTAGCGCTGATACCTTTAAAAAGTTTTTAAATTAACATTCCCACCATTCCACATTAACAGTCGGTCTATGGTACATTTAGTTCACATGATTAGTGTTACCTACGACTAGGTAGAAATCACTTAGTAGGTATGACCACAGAGTAGAAAGTATAATATAATTATACTAAACGTACAGAGATACAGCTTTCATAGAACAATCCAAATCGATCCAAATTTGTAATCATTGACGACCATGTACCTATATTATTATTCTTCGAAGATAAGAACGACTATAGGAGTCTATTATGCTAGCCATACACGTAAGTATAAACCTGACAAGTTGGCCTGTACAGTTGAGTTTTACAGGTGAACCGGAGCGTGTATGCTACTCAAGCTTACCCGACAGGTGTAACTGTGCAGGCAAACCTCTCACTTGTCAGCGACAGGCCCACGAGTCTGCATACCTTAAGCCTATTTTGGAAAATTGCAATAACCATAAGGCTTCAACAATGTTCCGTCGGACATGATGTTGGTCAACCGAAGCATTCAGTTCCGAAACAACATTACGAAGCATGATTGTAAGTTACTTATCACAATATATGTATAATATAAACATTAGATCGACACAATTATTCGTTTGCATACGAAGCGCCCACCCTTAGCCCACGCACCCGCGACAGTTTTTTTTTGTCACGCGAGTGAGAGAGTGGTCGCGAGCGAGAGAGTGGATTTGTTTAATAATATTAATATAATATCTATGGACGCTTTTACACCACGTCGAATCTCGTCCCGTGGTAAGTACCACGGTACACGGTACAAGGTACCAGACAACGGAAATATATTTAATGCTTTTATACTAGACATAAATTTAAGATTTTATTATATTAAACACATATTTAATTGTTTAGCGAAGAGTTCTATTTACAGTGCAGTTTTTTCTATCGCAACCACAAAAAAAAACACTCGTGGGAACGTAGCCTTAAGGTAGGGTTGCCAACCCGCAACCGTCCTGTTTTCCCAGGACATGTCCTAGTTTTTGCAGTGTCCCGGAGTTTCCTGAATAGTTTTAAAGTAGCATCCTGGTTTTTTAAAAGGGCCCTGATAATTTCATGTTTTTAAAAATTCACGCGTCACTGTTACAATTTTTCTTTCTAATTTAATTTTAATCAAATACTTTTATGAAAAAGTATGATTACTAGCATTACATGTATTTCATTTAATCTATTTTCACTAGATTCTCTATTACAGCGTCCTGTTTTGTCCTTGTCCTTCAAATCCTAGTTTTTGAATCTGGGGTTGGCATCCCGACCTTAAGGTAGCCTTCGGATCCATGCGACGGCGACACGCGACCAGTAAACCAGCGAGTCAGAACCTCAATTCTCGTATTTCAATTAGACTTTCATTTTACTTTGATTGTATTATAAGTGAAGCCGACATGTTATCATAAACTGATTTTGTGACGTTTGGACCGATCAGAAGGCGTTAGACGCTGCTTATTCCTTTACGAGAATACCGGTTTGACAGTTTTAGCGTGAAGAAGACGTCTTCTCGCGCCGGGCCCCTGAAAAAGGCCTTGGGCGGGGAACCAAAACCAGGGGCGAAGCCCCTCTACTTGGGGAGGGGATGACGCGCCCAGTACGAGTACTGGGCGCATTGCGTCAGTTTAAGGGGAAGACCCCCCGCGGCAGAACGCGGGGGAAACCCGTGGGCGAGCAAAAAGGGGAGAATTTTGCCAGCCAGGCACGACCTAGTTTTAGCGTGTCGGGACTTGATTGTAATTGTATTATTGCAGGTTTTATTTAGCAGAATTCAGGTTATAAGAATAGCACACTCGGGTTTTCTGGCCACGCTCACCGGTCGCGGGGGGATTCATACCTTTACCACTACCATTCCACGACCTTATTTCGGTCTCGGGTCGCGGTCTTGCGACGCGCGTCGCGAGCATCGGAAGGCTACCTTTACCCGTACTTAAATTAATTCTTTACCCTTTATAATATTTCCACCATCTTACACATGATGTCATAACCCTCGTCTATAGCTTACCAGTTACCACTAGTCCACAAACACAATAAAGTGTGACAGGACAGGTGAGCGATCAAATGGGCTAACTGTTCATCACTCCCATTACATTAAAATGCCATCAAAAACGGATCCCACCGGCACTGCCCAATAAATAATTTATTTGTAGCTGTACCCTGTGTCATGACCGACTAAATATTATGGCCAATATGGATGGTATTTAAGGTGGACACGCGCAACAACAGTAGTCCCAAGCATTTGTCATTGCTCAAATCATTTAGCGTTCTCAGATGATTTAATAATGGGAACACACGTACTTAATTTGACATTCTCTAAGGCCCACTTGCGCAGATCTGGTTTAACTTAAACCTGTGTTAAATATAATGTTATCTCTCTCGTTCTTAGTATTTACGAAAGAGAAGGCATGATATTTTAGCCCAGGGTTAACTTTAACCCAGACCAGGTCTGCGCATGTGGGCGTCAACTGTGTGGGTGTCAAATTCAGGTCGAAGGCCAGGCACACGTGCTGAATATGTCAGGTGAACCTGCAAGGACGATGCTGACGTGCGTTCCTGATTCCGGAAGCTGAATATTAAGATTAATCTGACAGATCGCAAGACGTTCCATACAATCCCATAGAGCTGTCACACGTATACTAAGTGTGGAGACAAAAATAGGTAGGCTCTCTTTCATTTCACGTCACAATTTGAATTTTAAGACATGGTAGCCGAATGTTGTCTATGCACTAAGGCTGCGATTATATTGTCCGGAATCCGTAAGGCCGGGGAAAATTCAGAGCACTGAAAATAAAAATCTATTGTATTATATTAAAGTGAACAGGATAAATGTCTCATGACATCATACTTTATTAATCACCGTTAGCGATCATCTGTCTCAATATTTTGCCGAGCTCAAGATGTCATACCTTCTCGATAGCCACGCGCTTATCCCGGCACCTCTCATCTCGGGTGCTGATAGAAAAACAAATGAATGAGTATTATAAGCCGTCGTTTTGTCTTAACTCATAATATAATATGTAATTATATCCTTAAATTATTTTCCAGCAAGATTTTAAGTCCATCAGCTCATAAGTGCTCAACGCGAACATATCTGACTAAATATGGCGGCGGCTGGCAGGTGGACGCCCGTGACCACGTCTCACGTTTACCTCGTGCTCTAAATCGTTGAAAATACATTTTAATCGCCAGATTGAGGTTAAGAGGAAAATCAAAGGTCGTCAGGAGGTATACCGCAGCCTCAGAGAAAAATGGCGAGAAATAAGGCTTAGGTTGTGTTTCGCCGAGTGTGTAAAGACCGACAACGCACTTGCCAGCCCTGGTATGGCGGGTGTTCACTGTTCATTGAGCAGTGAGGCTGAGGAAAATTCAGAGTAGTAAAATTAGAATTCTGCGCTTTTACAATAGTGTGGAAAATTGAACACACAAGGGTCAAGTCAATGAAATATATGAAAGCTGTTGAGCTGACTCGACACATCGATTTTCATTCTCTATTGTATTATCGCAAAGTACTACTTGCAATGCTCTGAATTTTCCCGGGCCCGCCAGATTTCGGATCATATAGTCCCAGCCTGAGAAAAATGACCGTAGACGTAATAACGTACCATTAAACTATCCGTTCGGATGGAAAAAATGGAAGCCATTTAACCTCAACTCGTAGGAGTAGCAGACAAAAAGCCAGAGTAAGCGGTCCTGGCCTTCGTGTAGTCAGGGTTAAGTGCACACGCACTTGCCAACAGCTGCGTTAATCACGACCATTACGTAACACATAATAACATAATATAGTTACTATGATGTGAACACATAGAGAAGCCTGCGAAGCCTATATAATACTTGAAATTACCGTACCAATTCCATAATATTATACCTACTCCTTACAGGAGCGAGATTAACGCACCATCTTTCCTCTCAGTTCGTAACTGTGAAGAAAATTAATTTCAACAATGAAACAAAATCCAATTTAATAAAAACGTAACTTTTTCTTCAAGTTTTGTATGCAGGACTTTATGTATCAAGTTGTTGCCTGCGAGTTCGTGCGCGAAATTTCGCAGGAACTGTACATTTTGTCTCGATTAAAAGTAGCTTTAATGTCATTCCTCGTGGTCTACTCTGTGTCTAATGATTACACACAGTGTAATCATAGTAAAAATGGCTTACTACCTATTACTAAAGTTTATTAAAGTTATATTCTATTTTATAGTATGAATATAAACTAAATAAATATTAAATAATAGGTCTAATAACCTATGAAATTGCCGTTCTGCAATACTGGCCATTTCAAATCAAAATAATTTTTGTTTAGCTAAGAATTCTAATTTCAAATTAATTTTATTTTAAAAACATGGAATTCTTTTTCCAAAAGTAGTCATTTGTTTATTGATTAGTGTTACATTTTCATCGCATTTCAATCTTTTTCGTCATCATGGATACGTTTAAAAATTCGAGTAATTATGGAATATGAGTACCGTCGTGGCAGCAACACGGCACAAGCGGCACGCAACATCAACGACGTTTACGGAGCTAACACTACAAACCAACGCACCACCTGTTATTGGTTTGCTCGCTTCCGTTCTGGAAATTTCGACCTGAAAAATTTGTTCGCGGTTGTCCGAAGACTTTGGTCGACAATGACGAATTAAAGGCGATTGTGGAAGCTGATGACACACAATCTACGGCTGAATTAGCAGCAGCTTTCGACGTAAGCGTCAAATTGGCAAGGTAAAAAAGCTTGACAAATGAGTGCTCCACGAACTCAATGATCGCCAGCGCGAAGTACGCGTCGAGACGTGCCTTGCACTGCTCAACAGACACACAAATGAAGGAATTTTGAACCGAATTGTTACCTGCCATGAAAAATGGATTCTGTTTGATAACCGCAAGCGCTCAGCAAGTTGGTTGGATCCTGCTTCAGCACCTCAACAATGCCCTAAACGAAAACTTACCCCTAGAAAAGTGATGGTCACTGTTTGGTGGTCTAGCGCCGGTTTACCAAACGGGGTGAGCATTACTGCAGATGTGTACTGTGAAGAATTGAACACAATGATGGAGCAGCTGGCACATCTCCAACCAGCATTGGTCAATCGGTCGTCTCCGCTGCTCCTGCACGACAACGCGCGACCTCATACTGCACAGCAGACGGTCTCCAAGTTGCAAGAACTGGGGTTGGAAGCTCTCCGTCATCCGCCCTACTCACCAGACCTTGCGCCTACAGACTACTACTTTTTTCAGAATTTGGATAACTTCTTGGCGGGAAAAAAATTCAATACCCGAGAGGCATTACAAAATGCCTTTGAAGAATTTGTTGCCTCCCGTCCAGCTGATTTCTTTAAGAAGGACATCAATAAACTGCCACTGCGTTGGCAAAGATGTATTGATTGCATGGGTGATTACTTCGATTAAAACAAATAGAAAATACATGAAAAAAAATAGTTTAAATTTTTTTATACAAAACGGCAATTTCATAGGTAAAGACCTAATATTTATTATTTTTAATGCGTTCTCACAATGCTATTTATATCTTAAGATATTTAGTAATAGGTATCAAACACTGATATTCGCGTTATCAAGTGTCGCATGTGAGGTCCCCACCTCCGAGGACACGTATTAAAAATAGGTATGTGGCGGACCAATTAGCGCCACAATCCTGAATCGCGCTATCGAAGTTTTCCAAGATCGGCGGTATATATGTATACAACATCTGAAATTCATACAAGTGTGCTTCGGCCTGACCGAGCATACCACCTCGCTCGGTCGGAGATCTCCCTTTGAGGCTTGCCACTATATTCCCACATTAGTGACCCTCGACAGAACACGCATTCTGGACATCATCATCATCACTCTCCACCCCTCCGCACCACGCCAGCCAGCTTCAGCCTCATCGGGTACCTCGACCACCAGCCACAACGCACCGCGGCCTGGTCGAACCCTCATCGGCTTCAACGGGCACTCTCACTACAACGATCGGTCAGCAAGCAGAGCACATCTCTCCTGGTCAGCACGTAGCATCGGCCCCGCACGGCAGCACTCCGACTCACTGGACCCCGTGCAGCAAGCAGTGCAGTTCCGACTCACTGGGACTCTCTGGCACTAGCAAGCAAGAAAACTCAAGATTCGACCTCCGGTCTTCGGGGGAGAGTGATGTGGCGACCCAATTAGCGCCACAATCCTGAATCCGCGCTATCGAAGTTTTCTAAGATCGGCGGTATATATACAACATCTGAAATTCATACAAGTGGGCTTCGGCCTGACCGAGCATAGCACCTCGCTCGGTCGGTGATCTCCCTTTGGGGCATCCACTCATCCCACAGGTATATCTCTTGTTGCGGCCAAGCTGAGCACTTGCCGAACACGGGATTTTTTATGTACTTACCTGATCTAGTAAAAATAAAAATTGAAATTAGAAGGTTCAATTATAATTCACGTTTGGCGCGAACAAACATTGTACGATTTTTTTGCAATCCAATCAAAAATTTTGTTTTTTTGCAGCGCCCCTACAAAATTATTGATTTTCAAAGTGGGCGTTAGACGGAATAAGTTCGGGTCAATATGAAACCGGCTTATGCGTCTTTGGTATTTTTTTTTGACATTTCACCGTCATCATAACGCGAATGGAACAATAAACCTTCTCCAACATGTAGTAAAGCCGACGATGATGACAGTAACATAACATTTAATTGATAACATCGTACGTGATCGTATCACCCGTTACCTCACCCGTGATAGAGCATTGTGTAAATTAATTGTTACAAATGCACTCTAAACGATCTTCGCGAGAAGTGATAGTGAACTTGACGATAGAGTTTGGGGAATACATCGCAAAATTGCAATGTTATAAATAAAAATGGATTGCAATTTTAATGTCTCGCTAAAACTCGATAACAGCTGGACCGATTTGGCAAATTTTGGTCTTGAAATAGTTGTGGAAGTTCAGGGAAGGTTTGAACGATGAGAAATTTCAGTTTATAGTTAAGGCAGAACAACGTGTGTCGCAACAACTACACACATATTTAGCGGAACATAAAATAAAGGTTTGATATCAGTATCATATAAGGTTGCTGGCTGGTTTATACGTCATTTAATTTAAAAAGAAATATTTTCAAATTAAGGAAACAACTGAACATCACATTTTATGCAATTGTTTTAATTTTATTCAAATACACCTTATCTGGAGCGAACTTCGAGTATTTCTTCCTTCTGAGTTTGATTTCAAATTTCATTGAAATACTGTTTTTTGTTAGTTTTTTTTAATCGCGTATCTTTTTGGAGTTGAGGACTGAATTATGCCTGACTTAGCCCCAACGGAGATTGCCAGGGCACTCGAAATGCGAAGAAATGGTCAAACCTACAGAGTGATATCCAGAGATCTTCGTCGACCAGTTTCAATGATCCATCGCAGTATCCAACGGTTCGGGGAGACCGGTACTTATGTGAGAAGAACAGGACAAGGCAGAAAAAGACGCACTTCGAGTAGGGATGATCGTTTCATTCGGCTTCGTGTACGTAGGAACCCCCGTTTGACGGCCGTCCAAGCCCGACATGAGTTAGAAGCAGTGCGGGATGTAACCGTAAGTGAGCGTACGGTACGAAGAAGGTTCGAAGAAGCTGGTTTGGGTTCAATTGGCCCGCCAAGGCTCCGAGGCTCGAGGTAAATCATCGTAGAAACAGGTTAACTTTTGCTCAGGAACATCGACTTTGGAACGCGGACCAATGGAGTAAGGTATTGTTTAGTGATGAGTGCAGAATTCTCTTAAAACAAATTGACGGCAGGCAAAGAATATACAGACGCAAAGGAGAACGATACATTCAAACAAATTTTGAACTACAGTTGCATACGGTGGTGGATCAATAATGGTTTGGGCGGGCATTTGTTTGGGAGCTCGCACAGACTTGGTAGTGATTGACAGAGGGAGTCTGACTGCAGACCGATATATCAGAGAAGTTTTAGAAGAAAATGTCGTACCGTTTGCCCCATATATCGGTGACGATTTTGTTTTTATGCAGGATAATGCTCGGCCGCATACCGCTCGGGTAACTCAAGCTTATCTTAATGATATGAATATCACTGTTATGGAGTGGCCGGCGAGATCACCGGATTTGAACCCAATAGAGCACGTTTGGGACTTGCTGAAAAGAAAAGTTAAGTCCAGAATTCCAGCTCCTGCCAACGTGGGTGAACTGCGAATCGCCGTAGTTGAGTAATGGCGGAGACTATCCCAGGAGACCATCGATAACATCATTCTCAGTATGCCTAGATGGGTAGAAACTTTAAGAAGAGCACGTGGAGGAAATACGCGATATTAATCACCATTTTTCTAATTTAATTAATTGTTATTTTAATATTAATTTTCACTTTTCCCGGTTACATGAAAAGTTCAAAAATGTACAATTTTTCACAAATAGCCTTTACTCGCAAAATCTGTTCTTAATGTGATCTCATTTGAAGTAAAATAAATGAAACTTTAAATAACAAAAGAGGTGTAGTAAGTAGATTTAAAAAAAAAAACATATTTTTTAATTATGGACATTTTTTTGTGTTCCGCTAAATATGCCGGTGTGTTTAGTATGGAATAAAAAGGTTTTTTTTGTTTCAGCATTCTCAATCTCAGTCAGTTAAATGACACCTGAAAGATAAAAAGACAGGGGGGGGATTGTAATCCCCCCCCCCCCCCCTAATATCTCACGTAAGTTATGGGCCCCCTTTTTTACGCCCCGAAGAATTATTTACTGACTGGGATTATTAATTATAAAACCATATTAGCATAGACTAAGTTCGACCGCGCGTACAAGGTAGAGCCCTTGTGCCTCTACCCCAATTCCCATAATCAAAAATACAGAGTAAACGCGATCAAAATATAATACCACGTTTGTATACTCCCAATTTAGTACATCTGGGGGTCTAAAAGGTCACTTTAGGTGTTTCATATTATGTTCCATATATTTTTTTCAACTCATATTTTACACTTTTCTATTGAAAGCTGTCAAAATTTACGTTTTCTAATATGATGAAATCAGATTAATCATGTAGCCATTTTACCATTTCACGATTTTAGTACGGAAAAAAATATATGAAACACCTAATGTGGCCATTTTAGACCCCCAGGACCGCACCGATAATGACAAGTAAACAATAGCATTAGCATACTGGCATAAACCCGTCCCCTGACTACCGCCCGCACCACCTACCGCACCAGCGCACCGCCCGCACCACCACCACCACTACCGCACTACATAATCAGTTTATACCCCAATTGGATCACGCCATGTCACATAGAACCATCACTACATATTATATTTATCTACATCCCCTCGAGACTCAACTTTTTCTTTTCATAATAATTTCTTGTTTCTTACATGTGACTTTAAAGTAATGATGATGATGTAATCTGAAAAACCGGCCGGTATGGTTCCGGACAAAACAGCAAAAAAATCACGTTTGCTTGATGGGAGCTACACACCACCCGGCACCCACTTACATAAATATCTATTTTATTCTGTTTTCAGTATTTGTTGTTTAATCGGCAACAGAAATATATAATCTGTAAAAATTTCAACTGTCTTGCTATCGCGGTTCACGAGATACAGCCTGGTGACAGACAGACGGACAGCGGAGTCTTATAGGGTTCCGATTATACCCTTTGGGTACGGTATCTTAACACGGACATAATGCGAATTCAGTTTTTTTTTAAAACAACTTAATTCGCATTATGTCCGTGTCGCAACTTAGCAGGTATTTTGACAGCAAAGTAAATCGTCGAAAAAGCCTATCTCTGCGATACCAGGTAAGTGTCGTAACAGCTAACAACGGAAACAGAACCTTACCCACGTCCGCTGGACTCATCAAACAGGCCGACTTTACGATGCTGATATGAGGCGACTCACCATAAGGTTACTAATGACACAAATGCTTTTTAGGTGATTCGCTTTTTTTTCCTAAAACTAGAGCCGGTTTAGATAAATAGATAATACGCCACGCCTGATAAACTTAGGGCAATTGTTCTATGATCAATGCTTTCAATGCTTGCTCTAACGTAATTTGACAGAAAAAACTTCATACAAGAAAAGTTATATAATATGTAGCCATCTTGATTTCAGAAGACTTTGTCAATTGTATGCGGACTAATTATACTGCGGAGAGCAAACGTCAAGATGACAAATGTCAAACCTCGACTGCCCCAAACAACCCCAAAAGTTTAAATGTGGAGACTTTGCCTCGACATGGCTCATCTATAATATAAAGGTAAGGCCTATGATAGTTAAGTTTCTTATTTCCTAATTAATCATTAAATTTTAAATACATACCATCTTTCTGTGATTCGCACAATGAATACGACGTAAGCTTAAAATACGACATGAAAATTATAATCAAATGCTTATAATAATTAATTGTTAGAATGAATTAAGATAAATATGATTCACAGATACATTCAAAATATTATTTTTGTATTTCACTCAATCTTGTAGATTTTTTATATCGATTATGTTTATACTGTAACCCCCTTACTTATAAAAGTATTTACACAATGGATAAGCTATATAATGCTTTGTCCTTGTCTGATACGTTGGAAAAGTAGTTTGACAGAAAAGGACAAAACATTGTATAGACTATCCATTGTGTAAATATTTTTATTAGTAAGTGGGGGTAAGTGTTGACTAATGCTAACTATGCCTTATCAAAATAAGGTGAACCGTCATTCAAAGCGATAAGAAAATGGGCGATATGAGATATTTAGTCGCGTCGCATAACACCGTCCGCCGTATCTCTACCGTCTACGTTTAAGCACACCTGCGCGCGCGCAGACGGCCAGTCTGCTACGAGCTTACGGCACGGTTGTACGCGTGTGACAGTGCTAATCGTTTGTGAATTATTTCCGAAGGAATAAAGTGTATCACGTGGATTTTTTCACACAAGAAACATTACAAGTTTGTATTTTTTTTTAAGACGTGCTTTTTTTTAGTCAAAGAGATGATAACATTTTGAATGCTAGGTACAAAAATAAATTTAAACGTAATGGGGTGTTACGAAAAACTTTGCTAATATTTTTAATATTCTGAAGAATCTAAAATATTATTATAATACATTATACACACTATTAGTAGCTAACTGTGGCGAAGGCTGGGCCTTTAGTGAAGATGCATTCGATAATTTCGACAGCGAAGTTCGAAATCAAAAATGTATGGGATCTGACATAAGTCATCATTAAGTGACATGTCACTTAGCGATGACGTACGCCTTCGAAATTATCGCATGCATCTTGACTAAAGGCTCTGGTTCTCCTTCATAGAGAAGCCCTGATGAGCCCGATGAAGGTCTTTAAAAGGTAAGTGGTAAGTGAAGCCGATAGGAATGGAGTTATAAGGAACCTCATGCCACTGGTACCTATGAGTTTTTATAAAAACTATAACCCGACTACGTAAATTATTATAGCCTATGTTACACGGGCCATTATTATGAATTTATTGACATCTAAGTTATTAGAATTGGATCAATAGTTTAGGCGCTACGGTGGAACAAACTTACATACATACATACATAGACTGCCAAAATTATTAGCGTTCGTTTTGGCTGCGCCGTAGTCGGGTAAAAATAGTCACCAGTGTTGAAAGTAGAGTTGAAAGTACTCGAATCTGAACGATAGCCATACAAGTAAGGAATTCGTTTACACAATCTGCATATACAAAACATAAATATTCATGACCGGTAACCGCCTTTGAGGGGCCACTAAAAAGCTTTTGAGTCGTCTTATTTTGTTTACGTCCCTCTTAAATTGACCATATTATAGTGAGTGGACATTGTCGACTCATAAAAAAAAGATATGTATACAAAATACAAACATACTAATGAACTTTCCGGTTTGGAACTGTAATAAATATACCGATTTACTAGATTATACAAAATTGTCATATTATGTGTTCCGTTTACATAAAGAAAGGGTTTCAGACAAGTAAAGTCAACATACATTCAGTTGACGCATCGTATTATATATAGATTTCGTATGTCTTTATAGTAAAGTAGTATTAATTGAACACGCTAATAATACATAGTATCGTATTTTAATCATTCATTTCACAATGCTTGAAATTAATGGAAGTATAAAATAATAAATAATTGAATAGGCATTAGGTTAAGCATTTATATGACTCATTTTGTGTTTTTTTTTTTAAATAAAAGCAGAAATAAAATATGGAATAAGTATGGACTTGAGTAATTATATAATCTTAAAAAGTTTAGTTTTGAGTGGACATAGATCCAAACGGGGATTTGTAAACGTAAGAGGTAAGGTGGTGGTCCGTCCCGTCCCGAGGTGCCGTCATATTATAATGCTACTGATGTTCGTGAGGATGGATGTATGGAGGGATGGATGTATGTTACTCTTTCACGCAAAAGCTACTGAACGGATTATGATGAAATTTAGAATGGTAGGCTCTGGATTAAAACATAAGGCTACTTTTTATCCCGAAAAGGTACACCGTGTTCCCGAGGGATAGTATATTATACTATATATAGATAGTATAGGGCGGAGCCGCGGGCAATAGCTAGTCATAATATAAAACTTTTGATCCAGATCACTGTCTCGTGATAGAAAATGAATGCCGAAATGAAAAAAAAAGACAAGCGCGCTTATTAGCATTGTAATAAGTCTGCCTGCAGTAAGCCTGTCTAGACATAAAACAATATAGACTACCAAAAAACAATGTATCATCTATTATTTATTGGACTCAAAAAGCGAAGCTTATAAATTAGGCTAAGTTCCAAGGCCTGAACGTTTGTCTAAATATCATGCTTTCTCTTTCATTAATACGAGGAACAAGAAAGATACAATGGTTATTTTGAATTGGCGCAAAATATGCGGTAAGAGGGTCTCATTACTTTTATATGTAAGTACATAGGTAGGTAATTAGCAAGAAGAATTCAGCCACACACACAGGGCACTGTACCACAGAGTGGAAAATGTATAATATACTTAAAGTAGGTACAGAGAAACAGCTTTCATAGAATGCACCAGATCGATCCAAATTTGAACATTTTGACATCCCCTTTAACAGCCCACGATTTTTCCACACAATCGTGGACACACCGTATGCTTGTAGTAGTGAAATTAAATCGAAAGCTAACTATATAGCTCCTTATCTGTTCCTCCTTCTTTAATCTGTGACAGTAATGACAGTAGGTACAACCCTGTATGGGATCCATAAAATAGTTTCCTTACCTTAAAGTTTTGGATCCCCTGCCTTTCTAATCTTATTACATCTAGCAATATCCCGCGAAAAAGTGCCCATAACCTCCAAGCAAATCATCGATTACTTAATGTTTGCATACAAACACCGACTTCTTTTGGTTTACTTACCTTAGGTAACTGAGAGTAGCAAGTGTTTAATATTTACCCTAAGAGTCAGTTCACACCGCGACGATTCAAAATTAATCTTTATTTACTACACAAAAAGATACACATTTCAAATGGCATCAGTCTTACACAGCACACGCGAGCTGCCACTTTACATTCGAACATTGACAGTGAAAAACATTGACAAAAAAAATATTCTTACAATAAAACGTCTATATTCTTGTGTAACGAATAAAGTTCAATTTTGAATAGCTATTTACAAAATGTAGCGCCGCGTAGCGTCGCGCTGTTAACTGACCCTAACCCTACGGTTTCAAAATTCACAATTCCCGTAAATAAGAACGATACAAGTGTCCAAAATATTTCTATCGTCTGTTTCAAAATACCTATGTCGTAACTCGTAAGCCATTAAAGAGTGTCCACGGGTTTTTTTGTCTCTAACTAGTTATTAATTGCCTGTTACACTGCGGTTAGTATGTAAACTGGCCTGGTTGCGTACCGCTTACACTAACTATAATAATAACTCCCCCACACCGATTTCGGTGACGGTGGCCGGTTTCATTCAAACCAAGCCAGTTACGCAGGAGTAATCTTATTGCAGTGCCCAAGTGAGTGCGCACTACACAAGAGCACACTCTCTTCCTTTACTCTCGTAACCCAGCGGGACGGATAACCGACATGACTGGCGAGAGATCAGGCGCAGGAGCGACTTTTTACACGCCCATCCGACCCATGCATCATCTTTCTTGTCAGACAATCAGGTGATCAGCCTGCATTGTCCTAACCTAACTTGGAACCATCATTTTGTGTTGTTCCAATGCGGGAACCAAAGCTACGACCTCCGAGTCGAGAGCCAAGCTCTAACCACTAGAACCACGGAGGCTGGTTTTTTTTACACCAACTATTGAGTCAATACCCTCCGGTGCCTCTGTGGCTCAGTGGTTAGCGCGTTGGCGCTCAAGCCGGAGGTCGCGGGGTCGAATCCCGCCGAGGGAACAAAAAGATTTCTGTTCTCCTGGGCCCATATATGTGTATTAAATATGTGTATAAAAGTATTAAATAAATATACTTCCCGTTGTCCTGGAACACAAGTTCTTCGGATACTTAGCACTGGGCCAGATGGACGTGGTGCGAAGCGTCCACAGATATTATTATTATTATAGAATATATAGAATTTGTACTATTATTAGGTTTGCTATAAAAAATATCAGTCATCACTCATCAAGCCTGTAATAGGGACGTGGGCTGTGGCTCTAGAGTCGAATATCACATTTTTAAAAATATTAAAAAAAAATTAGTTGAATATAGCTCAGATACATACTCTAAACTATTCATAAAACTTCCCGAGGCAAAAGACGTACCGTGCGCGTTGAACTCTAATAATATATTGGTAGCGACTACCGGACCGACAATTTTTAATGCCTACTTATTAGATTGATAAGGTCTGTATCACAATCCTACTACTATTATAAATGTTAAAGTTTGTGAGGATGGATGTTTGTTACTTTTTCACGCAAAAGCTACTGAACAGATTTCGATGAAATTAGGTATGGTAGTTAGTTTAAGCTCTGGGTTAAAACATAGGCTACTTTTTATCCCGAAAAGGTATCCCGTGGGATACTGTATTTACGCGGGCAAAAGCTAGTCTAGTCATATAAGTGTCAGATAGCTTATTTGCACGTTTTATCTCTGTCGTTCGATATTGCATGTTTTGTCACTGTCGCTTTTTAAAAAGTAGGCAGCGACAAAACTTCCGAATAAGCTATCCGACACCTATTAGAAGACTAGCTGTTGCCCGCGGCTCCGCCCGCGTAAATATAGTATCCCTCGGGAACACTGTACATTTTCGGGATAAAAAGTAGCCTGTTTTAATCCAGAGCCTGTTTACCACCATACCAAATTTTATCGAAATCCGTACAGTAATTTTTTACGTGAAAGAGTAACCAACATCAAATTTTAATTGTGGGAGAGCCACGCTTCGGCATAAATGGGCCGGCTCGACCGGGTAAATACCACGGCCTCACAGTGTTTCGCCGAGTGAGTGAGGTTACCGGAGGCCCAAGATAGGTTGGGGATTTTAAGGACTGGAAACTGGAGTGTCCATGGGCGGCAGTAATCGCTTATCAACAGGCGATCCTGCCTTTCCTGCTTCATTTCATTAAAAATAAAAAAAACATACATCCATCCTCACAAACTTTCACGTTTATAATATTAGTAGGATAAACTGGCCCTTAGTCAACTAGTGACCACTACATGAATATTCTTTAAATCCGAGAATACAGTTATTTTGTTTTGCTATAGTTAATTCGGCAATGTAAATAGTTTTATGATAATTCCTCTTTTAAATTTGGCTGAAATTTTAAGTATTTCTCTACTCAATCTTCATAATTTTGAAGTTGGTACCAGCCCGAACAACGTCCTGATAAAACAATATTTAAAATAGAACACACGTTCAAGTTGGCTGGTACCGACTTCAAAATTTTGAAGAAAGAGTAGAGAAATAGTTAAAATTTTAGCCCAATTTAAAAGGGAAATTATTTAGAAAATAAGTTTTATTTCATACTTTTTGTGCATTTTTACTTTGAAAGTCGGTTTAATTTTTTGTTTAAAAATAATAATATTTTTTCCCTTTTTAGTGATATTTGTTAAATTAGTTTACCTCAATTCCTCATGGATCATCCCATCATCAGGTCACCACTTTTGTGAAAACGGGACCAACTTCAAAGTATATTCTTTACATCAAAAAAATCATTTTGAAAATCGGTCAACAGACGGCGAAGTTATCAATGAACATACAAAAAAATATATGTTTAAAATTACTTACTATATTATGAAATAATACAGCTGAACGTATAACCGCTTCCTTTTTTTGGAAGTTGATTAAAAAAGATCATCAATTTTCTTCATCGTCTATACTTCTATACTAATATAATAAAGAGGAAGAGTATGTTTGTATGTGTTTTTTTGCATTGAATAGGCTCCGAAAATACCGGATCGATTTTGATGAAATTTGGCACAGATATAGAGTAGACTACGGTGAAGGACATAGGCTACTTTCAATCGCGGAAAAATGAAAGGTTTCCGCGAGATTAACTTTTGAGCGCACGAAGTCGTGGGCATGATCTAGTTATTTAAATAAAGAGCATCAATTTAAAAATGTTAGCGATTGATAGTAATAATCTATTTTCAATAGTGACAAGTCGATACTGACCGACATAGGTGTCCTGAAACTAGAATCTAGTTCAATTACTAGATCATAGAGCATCTTGTAACGTTAATTGACCGTTAACTGGTCTGGCGGGTTTGTGTATCATCGGTGCTCCAAATATTCTAATGCACCAAAACGACTCACGTGTTTAAAAATATAAAATTATTTTCAACGGATTATATAGTCCGAGCCTTAAATCTAATTATATATATTTTTAAATAATAGATCAAGCAATGACATCATCATCAATTCTTGCTACTTTATTTAATCTTGCCCGGAAAAATAGAGAGCACCGACAATAGAACGCTGGACTAATAAAATAAAGTGAATGAAAATCGAACACACGAGTGTCGACTTGTTATATTTGTCATTGACATTTGACTTGACACTCGTGTGTTCGATTTTCAGCTCTATTGTACTAGCGCAGAGTTCTATTTTCAGCGCTCTCATTATGGCCTTCTGGATTCCGGATTATATAGTCCCAACCTTAGTTGCAATGAAACTTTATTTATTAACTCAGTTAAATTTATGAAAATAGACAGTAATAATAACATGGCCTTGATGTCTTTAGACAATAATAGGCAACTTTTTACGAAATTAAAAGAAGCTCGAAACGTGTGACATTTTTTTTTAATTTTTCTCTCGCTCCGACAAGGAGCTGAAACCCGTTCAGCCGCAGCCGGACCGAGATTTCGAAAATCGAATAATTTCGATAATTTATCGTTTAATACCCTATCATCGTGAATTTTTTGGGTCAATATGAAATCACGAATAACGGTTTATGAGCGGAATGTTTTTTTATTTCTTCCAAATAAATTGTGTTTTTGTTTGTTTCCATAATCGATATGTAGGCTAATGAACATAGTAAAGAAACACAATCGTTAATCAATTTATTGTTCCTGCGACTCATTATTGGATGCTCTGTTACTAAATTAATAAACTGATTATAAAAGCAGGTTCGAATGATTCGACCGATTATTGTTTACAACCATTACATATCTAACAATCTTAGTCCTTCCAAAAAAATATATGATTCAAACCACTTAAGGTAAACTTTAAACAACTGAGCCAGATAGTCTTTCGATTAAGCGTCAGTTTACACCAGTATAACCAAAGAGGGCGATAACGCCCCCTTGTGGGCGCTGCAGGCCTAGGCGGGGCAGTAAGTTGCCCAGAAAAAAATTGGGGGGGCGCTGATGTGATTTAAGTGGGCGATTTGTAAGATCAGGTAGCTACTTTGCATTTTAAGATTCTCACTGAAATTAAAATCCTCCTACTACACAACATAAATTTATTAGTTTTAAATATTTATATCATATTTTATGGTATAAATATAAACTAAAAATATATTCAATAAGTATTTATTATTTTTAATGCGTTCACAAAGCTATTTATATCTTAAGATATTTAGTAATAGGTGTCAAACACTGAAAAATATTCGCGTTATCAAGTGTCGCAGGTGAGGTCCGCACCTCCGAGGACACGTATTAAAAATAGGTAAATCTATTGTTGCGGCCAAGCTGAGCACTTGCCGAACGCGGGATTATTTATGCACTCACCTGATCTAGTAAAAATAAAATTGAAATTAGAAGGTTCAATTGTAATTCACGTTTGGCGCGAACAAAAATTGTTTGTACCTAAGATTTGTTTGTGCAATCCTGTATTATGGTCGTCAGCGTGCTGTGTGCTTGTTTGTGTCACTACTCGCCGTGAAGAAGTTCACTACAATGCGTATGGCATCGAAACAACGCCCCTAGTGGCAAACAATGGTAACTAATTCGATGCCATACAAATTGAAGGTAACTTCTTCGCGGTTAGTAGTGACAAAAACTCGCACACAGCACACTGACCCCCGGTTTCTGAAAGGCTAATCAACGCCAACGTTAACTAATCAGCGGTTAAATCTCTGTGTCAGGTGTAAATTGAGTTGCAAAAAAGCTTGATCAGTCGTTTGATTTGATCAACGTGTTAGTTAACAGAACTAATGTCAAACCCATGGTCAAACCACATGTCAAACGCTGTTTTCAGTTTCTGGAAAGCTATTTAAGGCGTAAATGTGTCATGCCAAGAAGATCAATGATTATTAAATTTATCCATAGTTAGCGTTTCAGAAACTCAACGTGTTAGTTCATCAACTATTCGATTAGCCTTTCAGAAACCGGGTGTGATTCATCCTTCACATTATATTAGTTTTAAAACAAATATTGATTATTGGTTAATTTTGAATAGGTAAAAGATACTCTTACATCCGGTTTCTGAAAGGCTAATAAAATAGTTGATAAACTAACACGTAATTTGAGTTAACAGGTTTGTTAAATCAATTTGTGTTTCTGAAACGCTAATTATAGAAAAATTTACTAATCATTGATCATGTTGACATGACACATTTACGTCTTAAATATCTTTCCAAAAACCGAAAACAGCGATTGACATGTGGCTTGACATTTGTTTTGTTAAATCTAACGCGTTGATCAAATCAAACGATTGATCTCAGGCTTTTTGCAACTCAATTTACACTTGACAAGAGGTTTAACCGCTGATTAGTTGATTTCGGCGTTGATTAGCCTTTCAGAAACCGGGGGTTAATATTGTGAAGTTGCATTATATTATTGCTCTTTCTGGTAAGAAAATTCTCTTATAGAATATAGGTTTAATTAAACTCCAGGCGAGATAATATGTCATTGAAGGTTTTAAGAGGAAAAAAAATGGGGGGCGCTACAAAATAACTGATTTTCAAAGTGGGCGTTAGACGGAATAACTTTGGGATCCTCTGGTTTACACAAAGATGCGACGCGGCGCGCCACTTTTTAAGATAGGGATTCAAAATTGAACTTTATTTTCTGCACAAAAAAATATTCACGTTTCATTTGCAAGAGTTCCAATCGCGAGGACCGCGTTGCGCGGCGCCGCTCCTCATGAAAATGAACGAAAAATGCGCTCGCATGCCGATGCGAACGCATGTCGTTTTGGAGCGTCGACTAACTAAGGTACAACTGAAATCGAAACTTTAAACATTTATAACGTACCGCGCTCCAGTTTAAACACAGTCTAAACTCTTGAAATCACATTTACACTCATAGTTTGGAACCATCGCCTAAATATGTTAGGTCCATCCGCATTCCAAACCGCGATCGCTTTTTTAATCATTGTCAGCACGACAGTTTTATCCGTAGTCCAAACCCGCACTCCATCCGGGGGTTTGAACGCAGTCTCAGGATGCGCGGTCCGAACTGTACCGAGTGGAGGGCGCTAATGAAACGTGCACATTCTTGTGTAGTGAATATAGCTCAATTTCTTCATTGCTATCTAAAAAAGTGCGCGGCGCGTCGCGTCACGGTGTGAGTCGACCCTCAAGCGTGACAAGGAGGTGATGAATAATGTGATGAGCACGATTTTAATCGATAATAATCGACACATTACTCACAAGTCGATTACAATTTGATTCATATCTAGATTCAGACACGAGAAGCCAGGTTGATTATGAATTGAAAAGGATTAAAAGGATCTTAAGTGTCATACTCACGGTGCAGCCTGCAAGTCCAGCACCGGTACTAATGCCTGTCTGCAGTGCCAATCATACTACTATTATAAATGTGACAGTTTGTGAGTATGGATGGATGGATGTTTGTTACTCTTTCACGCAAAAACTACTGAACGGATTTTGATAAAATTTGGTATGGTAGTAGATAGTAGTAGAGGCTCTGGTTTAAAACATAGGCTACTTTTTAGTATGTCACAAAAAGTTGGAATATTTTTTATCAACATTAGTGTGAATAAAAAACCTACATAATTAGTTCTACTTACATCAAATACATAAAGATTTACTATGGAAAGTATGAACATAACCGCGCAATACATTTCGTACCAACTTACAAGCGTGTGACGTCACCTGTTTGTACGACTTTTGTATGGGGCGTTTTCACAAGCCTCACAAAACAATCCGCAGTTTCTTTGAAAATATTGTTTTTAGTATACTATTCCATTTGTAAATGTAGAGCACTATTCATTTATGTAATATATAAAATACCGTATTGTAAAGTCTTAATTCTCTCAGTGAGAACTCCTCCTCCCCATTTTTCTTGCAAAGGTCACAATTTTGGGCCTAATTAAAAAAAACAAGTACATTTGTGGTTTTCTGTTCTATGTACCTATAGGCATTATTTTACGAAAAAAAACTTTTTAAAAGCAAACCGTCAAAACAATTTTGTAATACCATTTTTTTTTACTTTCGTTTATTTTTTTTACGTTACGCACCGTGCTTGAAATGTGTAAAACTTGTTTGTATATTATTTTTTACTTGTCGTCAAGCGACATTACGACATGCCCACGCAATTTTTGACGCCATTTCTTGAAAAAACATTTTTTCCATCAAAGTAGGTTCTTAAATATCGAATAAAAAGTGAAATACATTACAAAACCCGAATTCTCGATCGAAATGCTCCATAGTCTATCCGAAAGAAGTCACAGGAAACTACAAGAACTAATCCTACCAACATTTGTAATAAATATGTTATTTTTGTTGCGCTCGCGCACTGATAAACGAATGATGTAAAAGTTGCAAATGCAACTGTCACATCTTACTTTTTAAAGCCACGAAAAGAGAACAAAGCAAAGCATCTATCACATTGCAAAACCGAAAATGTAATATAGCCTGTAGGTATAGTAGCCTAAGTTTTTAATTAAAATTAAAAGAAAAAAAGTCTATTTATATAAAAGCATAATATAATTTGTACACAAAAAAGCAATTCATCAGAGTATTTGCTGTCGTTACAACACGACAGACTCAACAGAGTGTCGCGTATACGGTGTAAGTGTTGAGTCGGTCTAACCTGCGTTGCCCAACGTGTTACATACAGCACCGGCAATGGAGAATGTTAACTAATTCAAAATGTAAGCTCTCTGTATTCTCCGTTGAA
Source organism: Phengaris alcon alcon (assembly GCA_037179445.1). Lineage (NCBI taxonomy): Eukaryota > Metazoa > Arthropoda > Insecta > Lepidoptera > Lycaenidae > Phengaris > Phengaris alcon. Next base: position 35,939 of record JAYRCH010000482.1, on the reverse strand, counting down.
AACAAAAAAAAATACTCGCGAAAGAATGATTTCGATACACCAGTTAGTTTCCAAGATATCTAAGTTTAAAGTGGCCCCGACGGCAACTTGCGACTAAACGGTGCGTAACCCCGGGGCCGTATTGTATGGCCGAGTTGTAACGAGACGCCACGCTACTGTTGGCGGGATTCGAAAATCCGAATCCGAATTCGAAAGATTTTACATCATACCTAGTAACATTCTCCATTCCCTCGCAGCGGCGTATTTACCCTAGTGCCAAAAGGGCATTTTACCCTAAGGCCAAAAGGGCCATATTTACCCCAGGGCCAAAGGGGCCGGGGCAGCAGGCTTTCGCTGGGCGCTATTTACTGTCGAATCCTTTTATATCACCCCCGTTATAATCACAAGTTTATTAGTGTGGCATTGTCCTGTGTGTCCTGACTCCTGTGTGACGGTTACTGCCATAGAGTCAGTGGTTTCTACCTATAGTATAGACACACAGATATATAAGAGACAGATATTGATGCTGTTTTCTATATGAAAACGAATGTGTTGAACACATTGCTTCAGAAAATGAGATTCCGGGGATCCTTGATTTTTTTTAAAGACATCTGTTCAGGTGTCAATTATGTGCATGTGTGTTTAGGTAATATATTTACTTAGCAATCCACATAGCTTAGCTAAACGATTACTGAATACATAATGGTAACCTTGACCTGGCGTTCAACAAATAATAAAAAACATAAATAGTGGAGCTTTTATAAATTATCATTTATTATCTTTTTAATAAGGAAAATTGTTATTCACGGCATAATATGCCCATTTGAGGGCTTATTTTTTGTTTGTGGCCCTGGTAAGGAGCAAGAACCAAAGGAAATCTACCTATCCTCCTCAGCTTTTGTAATGCATTACTATGAAATACATTATGACTTTACACTTTACAGTATATACAAATAAATAAAATAGAAGTGTCTGTTTGTAATTTTAAACTAACAGCTTTTCGCTTAATGCATATGAATGTATACACGGTACTTGCAATAAAAATTAAATTTTTTATATCTTTGTCTGTCTGTCAGTTTGTTCCGGCAAATCTCTGAAACGGCTGGACCGATTTTCATTGGCAGATAGCTGATGTTATAAGGTGTAATATACTATATCTAAGGATTCCGTTTAAAAAATAGGATTCCGTGTCCGTTAGATCTATGCGAACGAAGTTGCGGGCATCAGCTAGTCTTCCAATAAAAAATTTCTTGCTGCTTACTTTATAGCGAGCGACAGAGACAAAACATACCAATAAGCCATCCAACACTTTGATTATTGATCGGTAGATAGTGAAACTAAATCATTACGAGTTGACTTTGATATTGTATGTTGCTAATATGCGAAAAATGAGCCACTTTCACCATTTTCCTTTTTTGTAATTTAGGGCGATTACATACACTCAGAATTATCTTAAGGTACTTCCATTTGAGATATCGAGCGCAGTAAATCCATACGAATCTGGGAGCCAACCACATACAAACAGTAGCTTTCTGTCCGAAGTTCCAAATCGATACAAATTTGAAAACTTCGATGTCCCCTTCACCGGCCCACGATTTTTACGCACAATCGTGGACACACCGCATGCTTGTAGTGGTGCAATCAAATCGAAAGCTATGTATGTAGGTGTATCTGTTCCTCTTTCTTTGATCTGCGCTACTACTGTTCACTCCAGTCTACACGCTTCCACTTGGAATGGAGCGCACGCTCGTGACATAGTGCCGGGCATACTAACGACGTGCCCAAGGTCGCCGCGCTTTCCGGGAGCCCTATCTGCTCTCGCCGTGTAGAACCCGGAATAAGATGGCGCCTGCGCACGTTTTATATACTTCGTTCAGTGTAATGTGTGCGAGTTTTGTCACAACTCACCGTGACGTGAAGTTAACTACGATTTGTATTCCATCGAAACAGCGCCCCTAGTGGCAAACAATGGTAACTAATTCGATGCCATACAAATTGTAGGTAACTTCTTCGCGGTGAGTAGTGACAAAAACTCGCACTCCACACACTGATCTAATCGAATCCGAACGCAAACAAAGAGAACAAGGGAACGTATAATGCTCCCAATTTAAATGTCACCTATTTGCCGTGCAATAAAGAATCACTGAGACACATTAATTTGATCGAATCTAATATTTTTGTTTACGTTTAGGCTGGGACTATAATATGATCCAGAATCCGGCGGCCCGAGAAAATTTACAGCACTGAAAATAGAACTCCGCGCTAATACAATAGACTTGAAAATCGAAGTGTCTTCTTCTTCTTCTTCTTTATAATGGCCTCCCTTGAGGAATAGCCAGTGTCAGTGTCAAAATCGAAGTGTCAAGTGTCGAGTTTTTTTATTAAATGACATTGACATTTGACTCGACTTGTGTGTTCGATTTTCAGCTCTATCGTTAAAAGCACAGAGTTCTATTTTCATTGCTCTGAATTTCAACCGGCGGCGTTCCAGATTCCGGAGCATTATATATATAGTCCCGGCCTTAGATTAATTAATTGGATCTGAAGTTTGAACAGAGTATAGTGACCCGGAATAAAATGACGCGCCCGCGCACACGTTGTGTTTGTAATCATTACTCATAATTAAATTCCTCTGGCAGGCGATCGCTGTAGTAAAAATCCAACAGTAATTTTGCGGAATGAAAATGTTTCAACGCCCTTGAAACGATTGAAGTTTTGAACCTCCGACAAAAAACAGAGGTGCCGGGTGTTAGTAGATTGACATGTCTGTCTGAATGTGTGTCACGCTTGTAGCATCGTAGCTTCCGAACGGATGAATCTATTTCGATCTTGTTTTGTTGTTGTTTAAATTTGACGTGATCGCGAGTGTTCTTAGCAATAATTCATCGTCGTCATTCATCTCGACAAGAACGGGGATTGCTTATTTTTTTTAATTTTGTTCAAATAATCTTCTATTGTATAAAAATTACAATTGCTATCGTAGTGAATACGTCCATTAAACCTATGGAATTTGACATATGCGATAGTCGTGACCGTACAACTACGGCCGGCTGGTGCATTGCCTAATCCCATCACTAAACTCCGTCTGTGTGTATGCCTAACTGCATTTTAATTACCACTCGTCCTCTACACAACACCGGCGCCCGCGCATCGCATCAGTACCAAGTGTTTCGATCAACATCACCATCATGGGCGTCCCATCACTGCTGGGGTCTAATCTCAATGTGAGAAGAACTAAAGTGCGATCGCGGAGCACGTAGAATTCCGTACGTTGACTCACCGCTACTTGTCTATTTCACTCGCGCAAGAATACATAAAACGCGATAGCAATATATTCGTGAGCGAGTGAAAGAGACAAGTAGCGATGAGTCAACGTACGTAACTCTACGTGCTCCGCGATCGCACTTAAGCCTGAAGTTAGCTGCGTCTACTGCAGACAGACTTGAGGGACGTTTAAAGGTCTTTGGTCTTCTCAGACACGCTGATGTCCACGCGAATTCATCACAAACGTACTTTATTTAGTACACGGCAGTGTTTAGATTTTATTGCATTTCGAATGCCTTCGAATCCATAATAGACTGCATCAGGAGTTCCCATCAGTGGGGCGCGCCTCCCTAGGGGGGCGTTGAGAGATATTTAGTGGGGCAAACTACAAAATAAACATTTAGGTATTTTTTGTCACAAATATTAATCGACGCTTCGTCAGTCGCTAAATAAACAAGTTACAATATTTATTTGACGACCTCTGTGGCTCAGCGTTGAGAGAAAATATTAAATATATTGTATAGTATAAAAAATGTTAAATATATTTTCGTTGGCTGGTACCCGTAACACAAGTTTATTGTTATTATTATTTATTTATTGATACAAAAGGTTATTTGATATAAAAGGTTAAGGATCAAGTTGTGGAATAAATAAATATCGTTAAAATGCGTTTATTGCAAAAAAAAATCACAGGGTGGTAAATTAATTAATTATTAATTAATTTATTAATTATTAATTAATCCAAGGTTACAAAAGGTTGGGAAACCCTGGACTGGATGGAATTAGATGTTTATGGGGTAAAACATTTGTTTAAATTCAACACTAACTGATAGTAAGCACAATAAATTGATACAAAAGTCGGTAAGAAACAAGAAACAAATAAATGACAACGACAAGGGAGTCTGCTTTTATCGGAGATTTAAACCACGTGCTTAACTGTAGGTACCAGCATCGTCTGCCAAGCAGTCGGCATCGTTGACCTATGGCCACGGTCCACGGCCTACAAACCCATGGGAAGACATAACGCGTTGCACAACGCCCATCATTTTATTTACCAACAACGCGTTCCGCAACCTCGCCGGGTCACCAAACTGGTTTCAATTCGACCAAAAACAATTCCACACGGAACAAAGTCTGGAACACTTCGGTTGGACTGTCGAACAAGTTGCCGCTCGACCAGGAGACCATAAAAATCGCTCAGCACGTTTAATTGGCCTTTGATAATCAAAGATAAAGGACATTACAATCGGAAAATATTCCTAGTTCCTGCTGTCCATCGCGTCATACTCTTTTTTGCCAAGCTGTACGGACCTAAACTTTAGAGTGCAAATTGACTAATGGACGCAGACACGCCGCGGCGCTGACTGTACGTGGATCGGCATGTTACGAAGGGCCCGCGGCCGGTGACTCACGCACCACGGTCATTACGTCAGGCCGCCGCTTTTTTTCTCCTACACCTTCTTAGGATTCCACGACAGCTGGTTAAACGCCAGCAAAACAAAGGAGGAGTAGACTTTATCATTTATACCGTGGACAGGATATAATAAGAGAGCCAGCAGTGCCGATGGCCGGTTCTCCTTCATAGGGAAGCCCTAGCCTGTAGGGATTTCGATGAGCGTCTTCAAGAGGTGAGTGGTAAGTTATAGGAACCCCACGCCACTGAGAACCAGGCAGTTGTAGATATTAAAAGATTGTAGGTGAAAGAGACAGGATGGAAACCGGACGATTGGTTAGGAATTAAGAGGCGAAATTATTAAGGAAAAATTATAAGTAGATACAAAAAAACCTAACCAAGAGCATGTCGTGACATGTTTAAGGAGGGTTCCTTCCGGGGTTAACTATACTTATATTACTCGAAAATAATTGACTTAGTTAAAAGTCATGTATGAAATCTTGCCTTGATTTGAAAAGACCTATTCAACGATATCCACACGATGGGGTAGAATGAAAAAAAACATTTTTCATCCCCCCTTCACATGTGGAGCCACACATAAAATGTAAAATTATTATTATTTTATGATGCCAAAACCGAGATCTATCAATACACATTCTTTAACTATACCAAATTTCATTCACTTATATTCATAATTACAGAAGCTAAAAGCGCGGACAGATAGACAAACGGGCGGACAGAGCCAAACTATAAGGGTTCCTTGAGTAGAACCCTAAAAAAGGCGTTGTATACAGAACCCGAATATTTATCAATCGCATTTCAACAAAAACCCACAGTGCCCCAAACGCGAACGGATACTTTTTGTTTTGACTTAATACTGAAGCATTTGGATTATCTGCATGCAAATTCTAACCTTCAAGGGTTGCGTAAGTAACTACAAGGAACCCTTACTGTACATTGTGAGTTCCACAATGTAGACCTACTAGATACTAATACTTAAGGAGTTTTTCTAATTGAATGCGCTAATCTCCAAAATTTGATAAAATTCTTTGTGTAGGTAGTCCGTTTGTTGATAAAATCGTTGGTGTAGCCCAAAGATTTTCTCAAAAATCACCTTACGAGCATAACTCGGTCAATAGGAATAAAGATGAAGGAAGTAGGGCCAGAATATGAAAGAGTAAAATCCACCATTGTTTAACCTAACCACCTTCGGTGCGATTAAAAAAATATATTATCAGTCCCAAAACCATATTTGGCTTCATGCTTTTATGAAGCTATCGAATGTAGGTACAATGTATGAAGGTACCCCACAAGCAGACCTAACTAACAGTACAGAGTATATTTTAAAATAAAATCAAAATGTCGTCATAGAGCCTTTATGCAGCAAAATGTTCACAATACAGGCAGGTGTCACAATAGATCTGATGGAGATGAGATGATACAACTAGATATGCAAATGCAAGTAATTAGTAGCAAACAAATTGTAATTGCTAGGACTGACGACTGCACACGATAATTACGATGTAGAGGTCCTATGCAACAACGGATAGCCATGAGTATTGACATTAGGTCAATATTATGTTCCCAAAGGGAGGACGACGTCAAACGTTGATCTACGGTTTCGGATCAGTATGTCCCGTTCTAGCATTGAATGAGAGAGAGGGATCAAACTAAGGTTTAGCGTAAGGCGCGTTTAAAAGAGTTTGGTGAAATCAGTTCTATGTGATTGAGCATAGAGAATGGCTTTAGCGCTGCCAGAAACATCACAGCGAAACAACATGCGTAGTAAAATAATAAATAATAATATTATAATAAACTCGCATCAATCTGCCAGATAGGACTGTCAGCCCCGCGCATCTACATCATACAATATGTTCGTTTCGGAGCGAGTGTTGAAACGGCGCGTGCTGTTTCCCGCGGTCCTAACTTTATGTGTGACGGGAACTTATATCTAATGTGGATAGTACTAACTTTTACCGACGATTGCATTTTATAATAATCATAGGAAAGCTTTTAAAATTCTCCGAATATAATTCTTATTTAGGTAAAAGGTAATAGCATGATATGAGATAATGAGACATAATATCGTCTCTAAAACAAATATTAAGTTCACCGACTTACTACTGTTTAAATAAAAGTACAAAATATACACCGGTACGTAATACACTTAGGCAGAGGTGCTAAGAACATAAAGTAATATGTAATAAAAGAATCACAATATATTTGACATGAGGAATAATTTGCTATAGCCAAATTATAGCTTAAATGAGTCTCACCTAGGGTTGACAACTCTTGAAAGGACCAATCCGAGGGACTTTTATGAATGTTAAACCTATTCAACATCTATAAAAGGGGGGTATACGTGGAAAGAAAATCTCGAAGCAAAGAGAGCAAGCTAGCGACGTGCGAGCGAAGGATGTGTCTATTTTTTAGAAAAACAGGAGAAAATATCGTGTCACTGGTGGTCAGGAGATTAACCATTATTACTGGAGTCTCCCGGGTAATCCGAGAGGGGAACCCTAGTCTAACCTCAAGTAGGCTTAATTCATACGCGCCTGTCCATAAAGAAGATAAGAGTTTAAAGAGTTATCAATATATAGCCATACACCATACTGCCTTTTGTCCAATCGGCATGATGCTACCGATTGGATCAGTTAGAACTTGACATAAACAGTACAAACTAAATTGACATGCCAGTCCACGTCCATACACGGTCAGTTCTCGGTTGGACGATAGGCAGCGTTCATAGATTTCATATCTCGCTCTTTATTCAAGGCAGCGTTCATAGATTTCATATCTCGCTCTTTATTCATCAAAAATATTGCACACCTATGACATCCGAGGCCTACTCGGCTGACAGAATGTTTTAGAACATTCTAGAACACTCATATAAAAATCCATCAAGACAATTCAATGAGAATTATTCGACTATTCGGCATCAAGTATTAACAAATTAGCACGACAAAGCGCATTTTTATAATATTTACACAGTATTAAATGAAGTCGCTTCCTTTCCTGTTCGCTTAGATCTTTTAAACTAGTCAACGGATTTTAATCCAGTTTTCAGCAATAGATAGGATCAAGAGGAAGGTTTATATGTATAATACCATTGCAACTGTGCGAAGCAAGGGCGGGTCGCTAGTTGTAAATAAATCCGAAGATATCATTATACGCATTACTGTTGACTGGAGGCATTTATTCGTATTCAATACTAAACAGGCAGAATGGTGTATGGCTATGTTTATAGCACAGACAGACAACAGAGTAAGCTGGGGCTTTAGTCAAAATGCATTCGATAATTTCGAGCGAACTTCGAAATCATAAATGTATGGGATTTGACATAAGTCATCGCTAAGTGACATGTCACTTGCGAGGCCTTAGATTATTATCTTAATATTTTATATTTTGTTCTCTTTTTTCAACAGGTAATAATAAAAACCCAGCACAGGTCATAAACAAGATGACAACATTGTAAACAAACATGGCTTATAAAAGAAACTTAGTATTAGCTATAGTATTAAATATATTAATAAAGACCCAGTGTCAGAGTGAGATAGAATACAACGATTCACAAATACTAGCACAAGATCAAGAAAATAACGAGGAATATAAAACAAAACCGAGTATTATTACACAATTTGGCACAGACACTATTGTAGATTATGATTACGAACACAACACATCACAGGACAATACAGAAAAGAACGTCGATTCAACGGTAACCACAGAAGAGAGCGTAGATGAAGAGAATGTGGAAGATTACGCAGTTGACAAAGAAGAAAGAGTTAGAACGACAGCTCAATATGTGACCGAAGCGTCAACGGGATACATAGACAATAATGTCTATAATAGGGACAACGCTGGGAGAGACATGTATCCAGTGGTAGCCAACAACAGACAGGTACTTTATTATTATCACAACATAATCTCTATAACTCTCAAGTCACCACAATAAAATTTTAATTACATTACATAATAAATAATGATATTAAATTTTATAGCTGATATTCCATATACCAAAGTTGAAATGTTTGTATTAATTGCAGTCAGATATTTACCTAACAACCACAACACAAGCTACATTGTTAGCTGCAGATTCTGATGAATTGACACAAAATGATGAGCAGCAAGATATGGGACAGAGAAGTCCAAAAACAGAAGGTAATTTACGCACGCAATAACATAAATTGTCGTGAAACTCGTGAAATGTGCTCCACACGAGTTCGATATCTTATTTTTTTTTAATTAACTATTAAAATGTTTGTGATAGAAACGTTTATACTATTTTCAGCTGATTCCAAAGAACAAACAGACAATTGGGCGCTAGAAAAGCCTCGAACCACCGTCGCGCTAAGTAGAAGTTCAACCCTCAAGTCGTGGTTAGAAGACACATGGCTCCGACCACCGGCAGGGATCATGGTGCCACTTCGACCGTCGGCTCTAAGCAGAGCCCTGGGGGTGTGGAATGACTTGACCGATGAAGGGCTGAACATGACTGACATCATTATAGTCGGATATGATTCCAATGGCATGTAGTAGACTAATATTAATTCTATACTAGCTCTAGTATATATTTTATGCTCACTAGTTAATGAGCACCTAAATTGCCAGTCCCCTGTTCTAAGGTTTTATTATTTAAAAAATTACAAAACCATTTCATTGACATTCACAAGACTTACCAAAATAGAGCACACCTAATGGTTTGAGAGTTGAGACACTTACCTGAAAAGAAAAACAGAATTAGTTTTTGTGTTACTTAACTTTAAGCGTAGAAGTACTTAGGAGTCTATTAGATTTTAAGGCGTGAGTCGAAACCGTAGTTATCAAATGATACAAGTCCAAAGTATGGTAGTGCCCAAACAAAAAAGGTTGTCACGTAAAATGTCGAAACAATTAATTTATATTGCGCCGGGAAGTGGAGCGGAACTACATTCCCCTATCAAGGTTAATAATACTATCAGATTAGCTACTTACTTCAATTACAACTAAATATTAACCTAATAGTTCAAGTTACAAGTTCTGAGCAATTCTGCTATCGAGCACGTTAGAAAAAGCTCTAACAAGAACTTAATAGATAACAGCATATTGAAAATCAAGGAGTTCTTACCAATTTTAACTATATTTTATAACGAGATGCTTTGAAGCTACAAGCTCTTGTCTACCTTTCCTAAGGACCACAACAATTATTGTTCTTATTATCAGGTGTAAATTGGAGATCCCGCCACAACCTACAGCCTTCACACACTGGGAGTGGAGAGAGGACAGTATCAGAGGCACTATCGAAACTGCTCCTCAAGTATCAGGTAAGAAAGATTGAGACAGGAAAATTTATAAGTGTGGACTAGAAACTAAACATGCGAAATTCGCGCCTAGATCTTGTGTCTATTGTCTACGTATTTACAAAACGTAAGCCAAATTAAAAATAATTGACTTTAGTTTATTTAAAGCGATTTAAATCAAAGTTATTCATATTAGACAAACCGCAGAGCGATTGTTTTCTAAACAATAAGTAACAATCATCGCATGCATAAATATTAGGTAGGAAAACTTCGCAAGGCATATAGGGACAAAATCGTATACCATTGTTAAAACTAACCAAACAATAATGATTCCTAAACCTTCATTTAGCAGTGGATGTATTAAATCCAACAGGTTTAAATTACAATTAAAGCAGCATTCAATTGCAATATAATTTTCGTTTGTTCGTAACAGGCACAAAAAATTTAAGTACTTGTTTATGAATCAAGATGCATGGGAATTCCACGTATGCTCAAGCTCCAACCTATAAACGATCATAAGGTGTTAAAACTACATGATAATATTTGTGCGATCTACGACCTTCAAGCATTATACTTAGATCATATCTATAATTAGCCGGATAGGCGGTATACGGTACATTAAACCGTGACTGCAAACATTGTCACAACAGCTCCATTACCATACACGTAGATCATATGTTACAAGCCACACACACGATGGGGCCAGCAAGGAAAACCAGCTAAGTTGCAAACAAGATCGCCTATGTAAAATTACCTCGAAAAAGTCAACTGTCAAACCAAAATGATCCTATTTCCAAATGTGGCTAGGCTCTAAGGTTTCATGCTGCTCTTGTCACTCTGACAAAGCAGAGAAAGTGACCTAGAATCTAGAGCGCTTAAGCATTTGGACTTCGTCCGCTCGTTCAGTGGAAAAAGCATGTTTTCTCGGGCAACTCACCATGTGAACATGGCTTTATGAAAAATTACATGTAAATAATACAAAATGTATATTGACGTAAACAAACATTGAATTCAATTGCATTAAGGTCACCGCTGTCAACAGACTAGTTTTGTGGGACCGTGAAAACATTCGTCATAGTCCGGTTTACATTGCAAACTAAATCGTACATCTTCAAATAACATAGTACATGGACTGGATATTTCTGGAAGTAATTTGGTAAACATTGTTTAAATACTATAAAATTCACCTAGTACATATAAGAAAAAAATCAAAAGCCAAGAACGACTAGCAAAAACATAGATATTACTTATCACAAATCATCTATTGACTATTGGCATGGCGGCACGTTGCTTCACAACATAACCATGTCAACCTTCACTTATTTTTGCAGGACGTCTACACGGATGCGTCAATCGACGGTACCATGAGAGCTCTGACATTAGCCGCGAAGCTGGTGCCCTACGACAGCGCTCTCTTCCTCATCACAGACAAGGGGGCAGGCGATCCGCAGAGACTGCCACTGGCGTTGCGAGCACTTATCGAGAAGCGTTTGAAGGTAAGATTCACTTTCATGGGGTCAGATCAGCATTGATATAACATAGCTTGGCATCATAGAAATCTGTGACTGCAAATGCCAAATGTTACTTGATCGGGTAAAAAAAATAATAATACAGGCGTATTGTTTTTTTTTCTAGGTGTATACTATTTGGACAGATCCAAGCTACCCGTCAGTAAACTCGCAAATGGCACTGCAAGACCTCAAGAACGTCTCCTCGCACACAGATGGAGAAGTGCTACAGTACTCCATACAGCTTATGGTACCAACACATCGTACAAACTAACGTTTTAAACTATTTAAATGTTTCCTAATTTGAGCAACATATTTATAATTAAAAGTAAACGGACTGACCAAGCACGGAATTGGACTATAATAGAATATATGAAAACTAAATGCGATCGGTAAAATTTAACTCATATTCCATAATACATTAATTTTAGTTTAAACAAACGTTAACAAACAGATTAACAATAGACATCATCCTACAATGAAGAAATTCTAAAAACTGAAACGAAATGAGTAAGATACTGAAGTAGTGCAAACGTCAAAACGACGCGCGACGTAAGAACGCTAACACACGTACCGATTTGGTCTGGAGCAAACCATTATGACAGCACGACACTCGTGTGTTGATTTTCAGCTCTATTTTATTTGCACAGAGTCCTATTTACAGTGCATTTCGATAATTGTGCAGTTCTCAAACGCTCAAAAATATTTCACCCCAAACTTAAATAAATTGATAAACGATTAATAATGAAAAAAAATGTTCTGTAAATATATTATTCTATCCTTTATACATTAAGATATGCTACCAGAAGTTTATTTTCTACAGGTTACCTTTCAAACAGTTGTCGATATAACAGTTCAATAGCTTGATTTAAGTAAAAACTAGATAATACATCTAAAAATAACACTTAAAATCCTCCCCCCTAGTGGACTTTTTTCTCTAATTTTAGGGAGAAACTCTTAGGTTGGCAACCAAATCTGTGGTCTGCTCCTGACCAACACGGGTGTTTAAAGCTTTAATTTAGCCACGCGCTATCTTAGTCCTTCCGAAAAAGAATAGTGGTAGAAAAAATATATTAATGAAGTAAATCATGCGTTTCAGGATGAGGAAAACGTAGATAATTTCGCATCTGAGGCGGAGTTGCGGCAATGGGTGCCATTAGAGCTGACCCAGTCGCGACATGCGAGGTTGCAGCACCACCCTGAAGTGAAACTTGATGTAAGTAAATGATGACTGGCAAATTTACATGCCGTTTTTTCACACACACTGTCAAAAAAAAGTCCATGTAGATTGGCTGGTAGAATCATTTGCAACAAATTTTCAACAGGAAAATTTGTTGTAAATGATTCTACCAGCAGAAATTATTCCAAACAGTCAAAAATGACAAGAAGATTGCACATGTTAAAACATTCCGTAAATATTTTCAGACTCTGCTGATTAAGCGTGCTGCTGGTGAGGCGATATCTCTGGGGTTTCCAGTGGAGAACGGAGTCACAGCACTCAGGATATACATAGAGGGCAATGTGGAACACGCCATCATCTACCCACCGAACAATGGTAAACTTTAATAATTTTTTCGTAACGTTTTAGTCTACAATATCTACTTGAGATGTGATTTTTGGTCTCAGAGTTAATAAGATTTGGGATTAAAATTTGTGTCTGCTATTATCAGGCAGATCTTCCTTATTGCAGGATTAAATTAAGTAGAAATAGACTTAAACCCCTTACTAATAAAAATATTTACACAACTGCTTAGCTATTCAATGTCCCTGTCTTTGTCTGTCAAGTGACGCTTCTAACTGCTGATCAGACGTGTCAATATTTTTAATATTGTCAAGTACGAGGGTCAGAGTCGAGATTTCTATTGAAACTGTATGGCCTGGGTATAATGATCAATTAGTACATCAATCCTTTAGCCAGGAAGCTTCTCTCATCATCCAATTACCTTTTGCTCGTAATTTTCGAGCCTTGAGTAAATAATGAATTTAATACGTTCGTCATAACAAATTACTATAATTGTTGTATGTTTTAAGTATATTGTCCGAGCAAAAAAAATCTGAATGACGGGTTCCGGGCACTCGAGTTCATTTTAAGTTACGCAAGATGTGGATTTGGTTTCAATAGATAGTAATTCCCGTGCTAATTGAAAGCAAAATTGAAGATTTTAATTTAAGTACACTTTTTATTGCCGTGCACAAAACCGGCGTGACATTTCTTTCATGCGTTGTTACGAGTGTGTGATTTCGCCAAGTGAGTACCGGAGACCCAAAGGTGTTGTTTAAAATTCAAAGTTAAACATTTTTATTTAAAGTTTGTATTATTATACACTTTCTGAACGTCGTTATACGTAAAGCCTACCACCGGATCGGGAACTAACCCGGCGAGAAGAAGAAAGGCGGCGTAAGAAACTCGCGCGGGGAAATCTTTTACCAAAAAGATGGAAAATTGTTCTTTTAGAATAAAAAAGGTATATAACAATGTTATGACTAAAACTACATAACAAGAGTACAGTAGTACATAGAAGTAGCCTTGCAGGTGGCCATCCTATTCCCATGGTGTGCGATCGTCAATAAAATCATTGACCCTATAATAAGCTTTAGCACACAAACGTTCTTTAACTACTTTTTTAAATTTGTTAATAGACAGATTTTGAACGTTTTCTGGGACTCTATTGTATAGGCGTATACATTGACCTTTAAAACATTCACTAACTTTACTTAGTCTGATCACCGGTATATCTAGTTTGTGTTTATTTTTAGTGTTCATACAGTGATTATTGCTTTTCGTATTGAATATACTTACTTAATTTTTTTCTAACATACAACACATTGTCCAAAATGTATTGAGAAGCGAAGGTCAAAATTCCTATTTCTTTAAAGTTTTCTCTCAGAGATTCAAAGCAGGACATTTTGTAAATCGAACGTATTGTTCGCTTCTGCAGCACAAATATTGTATTAATGTCGGCGGCATTTCCCCATAAAAGAAAGACATTCAAAAAGACTATCAAATCACTTGTATTTCTTCTTATTCAAGGGGGAAATTCTCGTAATTATATTACAGGTCCCCCTCGCGCGCGCACTATAGCGAATAAGTCAACGCGTTGACTGAGCCGAGATTTTATTGAAAATAGTTAAGAGAATTGGTCTTCTGGTGTCCATGAACGGCAGTGAAAAGTATTTTCTGCTATTTTCAGAGCCACAAATCGACTTGAACAACGTGACGTCAGTGCTGGGCTTCTCGTCAGCGTCTACCACCGTCAGCCTGCAGCCGCGAGAAGTGCATTTGGTGTTCCCAGGGACAAATGAGGATACGTAAGTATTTTGTTGATTTTCAGAAATAGATTTTAGACTTAGTTTACATGTTCTGATGCATCATCAAAACATGTGAACTTTGTGTGTCTGGATAATACACGTACATACTGTAGAGTTTACTGTAGTTTACACGTATATACTGTAGAGGCCCTAAGCCATGACTTCATGCAGGTTTTTACGACGCACCGCAGACGCCAAAAACTTACTACACTCTTAGTTGGATCTAATACCTATAATATAAATATAACTTTAATCCAGATCTTCACAAGTGGGCCTTAATAAGTTGCCTAGTAAGAAGGTGGATTACTAAGAATCGAGCAAAGAATATATTTTACAATTTTTTTTTGCTTACAAAAATATCTGTCTCTAGGCTATCAGTATTAGCCGCGACTCCGTCCGACGAGAACCTGTCGCGAATGGTCGGGGTATGGCACCTAAGCGTACGGTGCGACACCTGCGAGTACCGCATACAAGTCGCCGCACGGACACGCATACACTTTGACGTGGAGCTACGCCATAGAGGTAAACGGAGACGAAAAATGCGTTTGAAAACGGTTCTTGAAAACGAAGCAAAAGGCGAAAAAAGAGAGTATTTATAAAACAGAAACGACGCCATAGTTATTGCAAGCGTCTATTCCCATAGACGCGGCTCTACCATCAGACAATACGTCTGCGCCCTATGGCCTATACCATAAAAACCACATAAACAATTCAGAAATTATTATTGTGTTCCTATTAATATGTATATACAATTGTTTTCATTCTGTATCGCAGAATTAGGAAAATAATTAGTTAATCAACAAAATTAAAAAAAAAACTTAACTAAAGTTAGCGTTTTGAATTATGATGTTATTTAACACAAAAGTATTAACAATCTCCCCCTATCATTTGTTCAACCAAACTTAAGCACGTGTTTAAGCATGTGTCACTAGATAAACTTTAAACATGCAGCATATTTTTTGGACAATAAACGTAAAGACTGACAAAATTAAACTCTCATCATCTTTAATTTGAAAAAACAGACGTATGTAAGATGTTAGCTTATGTAAGAATATCAAGGTTAATAAACTAGTTTCAGAAATAAAATTAAAATCCTAATAGTGCTAAATGCTAATCATCGTCAATATTGGGTTACAATTTACCAATTTCTCGATTCATAAAATATGTTTCTGGAGCAGACTGACACATTTGATGCATAATCCTTTAGATTTTTAGTGTTATTAGAAGAATGGTGAGTAACTTTAAAAGATCAGAAGCTTTTAATTTATTACCATATTCAAATCAATTTTAGAGGCAACAGTCGACATTTGGGTTAATTGTTTTGACAATGAACGTGATCATAGCTCTCATGCGCACTATATCGAACTTGATTACGCGATTATTATGCAATGATTAGTCGTTATTTTAGCAACATTATCGATGTATTAAGTACCAAATCGTGAGGGTTATCACAAAACAATTCCATGCCTTCAACAACTCACCTCATCCTTTCCTCCGAGCCCGTTCGATTAGTAGATGCTTATAGGAGCACGTTTTCGGTTGTTTTTATAACAAGCCAAAAAACTTGTTTCAAATGTAATATCGGAGCTATTAAGCCCTGCGTGTTTTTATTGGGGTTGAGAAAAACGTTGACAACAATATTTTAACGACGAAGATTAATATCAACTTGAGGTGTACCGAGATTGTAAGATTCTTTAGCTTACATAGGGAAACCAGAAATCATTTGAAACTTGGTATTACACGTTACAAATGTAGACATTTAGCATTGCATTTATAGTCGACACAGACTACAGAGAAACGTTAGACCCTAATACTATATAATCAAAACTATAGGACCTAACAGCTCTGAATCAGGCGCGTTGTTAATAATGAGAAAATATGAGAAAATAGCTTAACTATAATTATCGTTATAACTAAACAAACACTTCACCTATACTTTTTAAGGGCTTGTTTCACAATCTACTGACAAGCGTCAGATAGCTTATTTGGATGTTTTGTATATGTGGCTTATTATGTAGTAAGCAGCGACGAAACTTCTAAATAAGCCAATCGACACTTATTAGGCGATTGTCAAACAGATTCTTGTAACAGAATTTAGACAACAGTTAAAGAAATATAAGATTAACTTCATAGAAACACAAACACTTTTACCAACTAAAACTTAAATGAATCGTGAAAACGAGCAGCCAAAGCTGTAAAGAGCTGATAACGAACTAAAGATTAAAATGATGAACAAGTACAAATAGGGAAGTAAATAAATGAGGTTATCGTACAGGTCGAGAGAGATAATGTAGGGCTTCCAATTCAAAGTTATTGGGGAAAGAAACTGGAATATGTGAAAAGTAAGAAAGAAATGTAAATAATATGATTATTATAGGATGCATTTATTGATCTTTGAAAATATGTAGGATAAACTTCAATAGTTGCATCTGTAATAATAGGTATTCTGATAAATTTAAAAAAATATTAAAAAGAATCACAAAAATATTTATCTGACAGAGATTCGAACCAACCACATTCCGAATTTCCGAAAAAAGAAAAAGATGCAAACCAAACTACCAATCAGACTGACACAATAGTATCGTTTTATGTATACAAGATTGTCTCGTGTAAAATTATAAGATATCTTATATTACATGAGGAATAAATATTTACGGGAAGATAATGAATTATTTATTTATTATATAGTAAATAATGATAACCTTGTATAATAGGTAGTCTTTTTTTTGTGACCAGCCCTGTTCACACTATCGTACTAAATCAAACCATTTAGGATAGTAAATTAATTATGAATTGTTAGACATCGGACTTTTTGGAAGCCGTAATATCAAAATTAATAATATAAAACTTATCTGTCGTAATAATATTTCAGATACTCTTCAGCTGAGATTAACAGGACCAGTGGCGAGCGTCAGGGAATCCTCACTGGTCGATGAGACGGGAATGGAACTAGCCAAACTATCCTTCAGGTACATTTACCGAAAATCACCTACAATTTTTCTATTTCCGAACAAAAAATTTAAAACGTTAGGTTAAAGAGCGATACATTCTTCACATGGGTGTGTCGTCGTCTGTAAGTTCTACAACTATATTAAACATTTTTAATTTTCAGCTATCAACCATCAGATTCTAATGGTGCGATGACCAATATTATGACTGAAGTATCAATGCCCAAAGTATCCATCTCAAAAGTATACGTTAAAATTCTTGGAAGAGACGTGAAAGGTAATTTGAATACAAAATTATATTTTGAAAAGTAATGGAACTTCTAATCTTAAAGAAAATGCAACAAATCATTTAAACAGCTCTCCTTTTAGCTTCTAGCATGAAGATAGAACGATTTATGTTTACGCTATGATAACAAAGCAGAAACTACATTTCTGACGTCATATTTCCAGGTGAGCCCTTCGTCCGTCTCGCGGGACCATTAAATCCCCAAACAGAGATTCGGTTGGGAAGGTCAGCGAGCATCAGGTTCCCCGAGCAATCCGATCTAGAGCAAGCCGAGGAGTTCGACTCTTGGATGTACAATAGATTACAGTACAACGACAGTAACATTCTGCCGTTTGGAAGAGCCAGCTCTCAGGTAACTCAGTGACTCTTTATCTACTGGTAAGAAGCAGTAATTTTATTTTATTTGGAAAACAAACGAGTATATTATGGATAAATTACAAATAAAATTACATAGCTTAAGGTTATGTTGTTGTACACTCCGCTATGTTTTCACGGAGTAATAAATCTTTGATCATTGGGATCTTTATAGAACTTTCCTAAGGATTATCTTTGGTCTAATTCATATAATATGTAATATGGGATTACAGCTATGGCAAAATAAATCTTTGTTTATGAGTTGTTTAGCTTACCCAGGTCTTGACTATACATAACTCTGTTTTTACAGATCCTCAATCAAGCTGGAGCTATCCTTACGTCCGTACAAATCGGCCTCAGCTCTAAACTCTATGGCATCCCAGGAGAAAGGTTACAGGTAATAATCGTTTGTAACGAATTATATATCTGGGATATTGTTATCTAATAGTAATTTTCTTTTGACTTATTCTAGCTTCATTTCGAAGTGACAAACTACAGAGAAGAGCAGCAACGCTTCGATTTCGGAGCGGTCGGAGAACTGAGATTCCTCACAGGCATCAGTCCAACATCGTATGTTTCCATTTATAATTTGGTATTTAAGTTTATCTTGGGCTTTTTCATCACTGAATCCTCTATTCATCCAGCCTTGAAACTGGGAAACATCATCTTAGATTTCAATCGTAACCATTGTATTGCTAAGAATTGAAATTATTGAATCCTTCTGTTTCCAGGCAAACTGTACAATCAGGACAAACAGTCAACGTGATAGTCAGCCTCACGATTGCATCCACAGCACAGCCAGGAGCGAGGGATCTTATTACTTTCACTGCTTACGGTAAGACATTATTGCTACGTTATGCAGAAGCAGTATACGGACCACCTATTTAAATGCATCATTTGAATATTGGGTTGTCCTGGCAGTCGTTCAGCAATTCGTTCATTGCTCATCAGATCTTTTGATATAAATTCAGGTAGTCCTTATTTATTCCATATAGATTAGGACGCTTCTCTGATGCATTTAACCCTTGAACTTCCCACTTTCTTCAGCTCAACGTCGCGAGCAGGTGTCTATGTCGGCCTATGTATACGTGATGAACAGCGGCGAGAGCCTACGGGATGTGTGGGCGCCGGAGATACGACACAACTTCGGCGGCTCATGCATGGGGCGGCTGGCCAACGACTGCGCGGAGCACACGTGGTCCGCGACTGTGGTGGCCCGAGACGCTGTCGGCGGTGAGTCTATATTTGGATGCCAAATTTGGGAACATTGCATTGCTAATATAGTATGGGCTCGAAAAGAGTATAATTTAACCGAGGTGCTCGGTCAATTCACTGAGTCATCTAAGATGCACATAGCGAAATACGCGAAAATCATTTTTACCTGAAAATTCTATCTGGAACTAAATTAGGTTATTTGAATTCGGCATGAGTAATAATATTTTCAAGGTCCAGCGTCCCTATTGAAAAAGCATTGTTATTTGTTTTTCTCCTTTCTTCAAGTTTCTTTTCAAATAGATTATTTCAATTTTGTGTGCAGGTCTGCTACGCCTGACTTCAGTGCCGATGGGCCTGATATACGACAGCAACTTCATCTCAGGCACTCGTGAGGAGGTGATAGCCAACTACAGATCCACATGTTGCTCACCGCGAGTCGTGGTCAACGCTGTGGACGCGTTTGGCAACACCAACAGCTACGTCATAGACATATCTAGTGAGTTGAGCTTAGAACGTCATACGGCCGAATACTGAAACGCTAATCAAAATTAAGAGCCCTCCTGAGTTTTGCCGGGGAATTCAATGGGTGATGTGGATTTTGCATTTCTTTCATAAATTTGTGTTATTTCGGTTCTGAATGTGTAATATTGGTAGAAACTAAACTAGGTAAACTCCCTAGGAACTTTCAGTAAAGCCGTAAAGTCTTTACTGAAAGAGTAAAGTCACTTTACTGAATCGACTGACATGACTCATGGACTGCACTGACTATTTATTTGGACTTTGACTAGACTTTCGACTTGACAATTTAGGAATACGGTGTTGAAAATTAAAACAAAAGTTCTATTTCCCGCCTTTTTCACTTGACACTGGCAAATGGTTATAAGCCGATGCCATATATAAATAAAATTAAAAAAAGAGCCCTCCTATTCACAGGCTGTCGCTGTCTCTGCTAGCCGAAATGGCAAGCACACCATGTGACTTGAACGTCACTTAACATAACTATCGTTTCAGTATTCGGCCGATAGACATCTAGATATGAGTTGAGCTTTAAGGATCTCAACAAATTATGTAGTATATGTGTTAATCCAGAGCTTAATTTAAACTATTACCATACCAAATTTCATAAGTATTCGTTCAGTAGTTTTTACGTGAAAGAGGAGTCACAAATATTCGTCCATCCATCCATCCTCGCAAACTTTCACATTTATAATAATAGTAGTAGGATGGACAATTCGATTTCGAAGAAATTCAAAATAAATATAAAAAATATATTATTATAAATATAAATTAAATTATAAAAATATAAATTATAAAATATTAGTTTAAAAAAAAAACGTATTATCTTATAACATGATATATAGATTAATATATAACTTTTTTGGCCTAAACGATTATAGTAGTACAGTACTACTATAATCGTTTAGGCCAAAAAAGTATTATGCTACTAGTAACTAGTAGCATAATCTTCTAGGAGTTGTAGGATCTAAGAAGTTTACTTTTACATCTGTTTAGGCTGGCCAGCGGTGGCACAGAACTGAGGTACCTGGAAGACATTGGGGGAGGCCTTTGCCCAGCAGTGGGCCAGTCTAGGCTATTGAACACATGTATATGTATATAATATATACATGTGTTTAATATTTTTACATCAGATAGCATACTTAATATTTAATTTACCAATGTAATTTTCAGATTACATAACAGGTGCAGGAATTGCGGCCATAGTCTTAGCCGTCATTTTACTGTTAGTGCTCATCATATCCCTAATCTTCTGTGTCTACTGGTGCGTGAAACGGAGAAGAGAATCCAAAGAACTATCCTCATACGGAACATCAAGAAACATTAGTTAAGAGGCGAACGTCCACTGGTCTGCACCGGCCGTCACGCACGCACGACACGTTAGGGAACATACCCATACTACTAAGGCTAGGACTATATTGTCCGGAATCCGGCGGGCCCGGGAAATTTCAAAGCACTGAAAATAGAACTCTGCGCTAATATTCTAGAGTTGAAAATCGATGTGTCGAATGTGGAGCCGTCATGTATGACATTGACATTTCACTCGACACTTGTGTGTTCAATTTTCAGCTCTATTGTATTGGCGCAGAGTTCTATTTTCATTTCTCTGAATTTTCCCAGGCCTTCCGGATTCTGCTGCGTCTCGTTTTTATCGCGTCGTCAACATCTAAGAAAATCTCGCGCGACGTCCATTAGTACTACGTGAAAAGGGTTTTATTATGTTTTTACGGTTTTATTATGCCGACTGCCGGCGTTTGATGCACACCATACCGATACTGCGCGCAATGTCGTAAATTCATACAAAGCAAAATTTGAGCCGGGTGTGAATTGCGGCCGGTGCGGGCCAATCGACGCTCGACTAAACAGCTTAGGTTTCATATTTTAAGTATTAATAAATAAAAGCTGTGCCCTGTAAGATTAAGCCTTACCATAAATAATAAAATTGAATATAAAATAACACTATTTTTTGTTAAAGTAAGAGTTTTAAAAATCAAAGGAGCATATTTTTAAAGAATTGGCCATGTACTTAGTATGAGACACAGTATTGTTACAATAAATTTAAATTTTTGCCATATTTTTAATATAGTTAAGATATACCAATGCTAATAAGTAATATCTAGGCTTTTCGATTGAGAGAATCAAAGAAAGCAATCACTTGTAGCATCTGAATTCATAGTAAATATTAAATGAAAACCAACTTCCAAACAAAAAATGAAAACCAACTTCCAAAGTTAAAATTTTAGACTTAAGTATATGGTTTTCTCATGGAATCCATTGTCAGAACTGGACCAAATTAAACTGGGACCACATGCGAAACACCCAGTCGAAAGTTCTGAGGTGACAAACAAAAAAAGGTACAGTCGAATTTAGAACCTCCGTCAATCTAAAAATTTATTGTATTATAATAATTATTATCTTGACATTTAGATTCATAGTATTTTTTAAAGGTTTTTTGTCCATTTCACTTCAAGTTACCCTAATTTGTAAGGTATCAACTAGAAGGTAAACAATTATATTTAATACTAAAAAAAATAATTTAAAAATTACGTTTATTAAAATATCCATATTGATAGACAAATATTTTGGCAATGGTGAGAGTAATAGAATAAATTCAAATCATTTTTAGCATGATAAAGCAATGTCGGAAAATTAAAAATATAAAACTAAATTAAACTTTTACTGCCATGTCATTGTAATAATGATTTCTGTTCAATTTACAGTATGGTGATAAGACCACATTTTGTGCCTAATTTTACTAACTATATTTGATTTTACTTTTTGGTGTGCAACAAAGTTTTCATTCATTTAGTCTATGTCCAGAAAGCGCGTAATCATACGCACGTAAGGCCGACGCGCGTGTCGATGTACTTACTAGGGCCCAATACATTGGGTCCAGAAGCTACGCGCGTATTTTTTAATAACGCGTGTATCGTCCATCACAATATGTAGGCGGCCATTTTGTCTTGAAGCTCTACGCACGTAGGTTTACGCGCGTAATTCGCCTTTCTCGACAAGGTCTTATTTAAGGCTCCAGCGTCTGCATGAACACCTCATGCATGCTGAGTGAGACAACACATTCAGCGAACCCAACTGTGAATTTCACAAAAATAATTAAGTGAAATCTGTTGGGTAAAAAATTATTAATGTACATAAAATACATTGTGCTAATATTAAAAGGTCAAATTAGTTACCACAATAAAGATGTCATTGACCTTGTAAGCAACATTTCGTTTCCTGGCAACTGGAATTTTCTTCGCAAATCTATTCTGTATCATGCAAACAAATATCAATATTGTTATTAAAGATTGTGGATTATGTTTTATTTTGTCTGCACGATGATAATTTGTCAACAACGATGATGAAACGTGAGGGATAAAATGAACTAAATATTTTTAAAACTATTAAGTACGGGTAATTAAATTAAAATTTAAAATAAATTACTTAAAAAGAGTTATGTATTTTGTACATTATATGTAAGCTTACAGCCATAAAGTTGTATTTGAGTTTTTATATAATAAATATATTTGTGATAAATGTAGTTTTATTTCATCTAAAAATATTTTTACCCACAATTTTATGTATAAAACAGTGCTATTTTTTGAAACGGGCTATGGCCCACTACACATTTCCAGCACTGCAACTCCTGCGAGCGAGGATTAATTGCAGCAACCAACCACAAAAATCCTTTGATATGATCTCAGGGGTGCCCAAGGGACATGCTAAATCTGTCTTGAATTTTTTGAGATCCGCAACAAAATTAATAAGAAGAAACAGTGGAGCAGTGAAAGTATTTCAAATCCCCTTCCTAATGTTCATACAATATATAAATATAGAGTTTAAATTCTGTGAAACAAAGAGTCAAAACAAAACAGATATTTAAACATTTAAAAGGAAGAATAAATATTCAAGATAGAAATACCCATTAATAGCTGTCACAAATTTCACAATTGAATATTTTATCATCAACTACAAACATTGAAGAGATAAAATCAAGTAAAATGTTATTTCACAACATTATATAATATTTATGAATATCTATCTGTTTATCACGACGCATAACCAAAAGTAACTTACAAAGTTTCTTATGGCCTTATCAATCCTTTTATAGCTTGGATAAGCTGGCATATTAAACTCAGGGAAGAATCCATTCTCAAAACGTGCATTTCTACAAGCTTTGTATAAAAATTTTGACATTATAAACACTGAATTAGCTTGCTAAACTTTTCAAGAAGTAAGTAGCTCAGAGGATTTATCCACTTAAAGTATCTGTTCTTTGGAAAATCGAACACAAGAACAAGCATAATTTGTTTAAATACGTGAAAATCGCGACGAAAATATGAGAAAATTAGCACGACAATCCCGGATGTCGGCAAGTCTTTCACTACAAAGCCATTGAAAAAATTTCATGTTTTCAATCAAGGTCGGGACAGTCATAAATTGTCAATGGCTTCTACGGATTTAAAATAGAACGTACCTTGTTTGCTACTCATTTCTTGAGCAGGAACGGCAGGCAACAAGACGGCATTGTGCGTCAAATCTTCGATAGAGAGCCCAGTAACAGCGGATGATAACAATGGATTTTTCACTACGTTCCGGTTTATATGATCACCAAAACTTTTATCAGACATTTTATTATGGTGTATTTTTTGGATACATTAGGAAAATATTGCAAATTTTTGCATTTGGAGGTCACAAAAAGTAAATTTATTGTATGTAAAGTTACGTGTCACTGATATTTTGATGTCATTTGACATTGACAATTGTTGACAATTACCAAAAAACAATACTTTTTTTTTGCCGATCATGACAGATAAGAAAATAAATAATTTAAAAAAAAATGACTAAGAAACATTGGCTTTGTATATTATTCTGCTTTTATACTAGTAATTATAACTTGTATCTGCATGAGGTACCCATGAAGTCATTGCATTAGTCACTTCCTGCACTATATGCCATCAGCTAAATAAATCAGATAAATAAACTTTAAAAGAGTATAGGTAATTAAAAAAAAATTGTAGGTACGGTAGGTATGCGTAATTTACTACCTACTTAAAAGACAGGTAGTAAAAAAAATAAAGATACACATCCCCGCATTAAGGTCATCTTTATCTAAAAATAAAAACTAATACGTCCCTTTTTAAAGTATTTATTTTTTCTATGGTCCAATGTCTAAAACATTAGTGCAAAAAAAAACCATATTGTCAATTGTCAAACCAAAATAAACACGCGAATTGCAAAACATTACATTTCGTAGTACCTACTATTTTTCTTTTTTTTTTGTTCGTTCGTTTTTTGCTTAATTTAAATATTTGTATGTATTTTAATACATGAGGAAGATAAAGGGCTACACTTCGCTATAGAAACAGTAATAATGTCGGATCCACCCGTAAAGAAATATAGACGCGAACAGAAATCATCAGACTCTGAAGAAGATATCGATAGTTACGAACCATATGTACCGGTCAAGGAAAGAAAAAAGCAGAAACTGTTAAAATTAGGTCGTCTCGGTCAAATAGCGGCGGAAGCAGCCACAGAAAACAAAAGTTCTAGTGAGAATGATCCAGATGATGATGGTGTGTTAATTAGATGAGTTCTATTGGCATAAGGCCTTAAAATAATTTCATAACTTCAGCTTTTATGTAGAAATACAGTCTAATATTGTAAAAAACAATATAAACGAGTGTAGCATGCAACCACTTATGTGTGTTTCAATAGAAACTGTTAATAATGTAAAAACAGCAATTTTCCAAGTTGTATCTGTAGTTTTTTTGCATTTTAATGCAATGGCATTTAAATTCACACTCAATGAACGAAGCACTGTTTCTTACAATTATTTGGAAGAAAATAAACATTAGGTATAATTTTAATTCTCTATATTCTTTCAGCTTCACAAGAGGAATGGGGTCGCAAATATAATGTGTCATTGTTGGACCAACACAGCGAGCTCAAACGCTTGGCTGAGGCCAGGGCGTTGTCTGCAGCTGAACGTCAGGCTAAAGAGGAACAGCATATATTGGAAAGTGTTGCTCAAAGCAAAGCTTTGATGGGTGTTGCTGAGTTGGCTAAAGGTGAGAAGATGACTGTGATGAACTTTATACTGTAATTTTATAGTAGGCATAAATAATAGTTAGTTTTAAAGTTAGTTGTAGCACATTCATAACAAAGTTATATTTTTAAACTTACCACTTCCAGGTATACAATATTTTGAACCAATAAAGACATCTTGGAAGCCGCCCAAATGTATATTGGAGTTGCCGGAGGATAGGCACGAAAGAGTGAGACAGCAGCTTCGAATACTGGTGGAGGGGGACGATGTACCGCCACCAATCAGGACATTTCAACACATGAAGTTTCCCAAAGGTTTGTTTTTACCCGATTATGGGGAAGCCAAAAGGAAAGGTAACAATTTTAGCAGTCTATGTATGTGTATAATGTGTATGTATGTTTATTTTACCGTAGTGCCTAAATTAATGAGGTTTCAGTAGATTAGTAATAATGCCACAGGTACATAGGCTGTATATTTTACGAAATCAATGGCCTGCTGTCAATGAAACCAGCCACTGACACCGAAACCGGTGTGGGGAGCTATTATTTTATGATGTAGGGACTTTTGATTATTATAATATAAAATAAAAAGTAATTGATTTTATACAATCCCATAATAGATTCACTGATAGTAATCCCTCCACTCGGCGTAGGCCTCTCCCAACCTCTTCCATATTTACTATCTCTAGCTCTCCTTTCCCATGTTGTGCCACATCTATCTTAAAATATGTCACTCCATCTTATTCTTAGTCGTCCTCTTCCTCTACTACCTTCCATTGGTGTCCATTCTATATAGCCTTTTTGTCTATCTATTGTCTTTTATTCTACACATGTGACCTGCCCATTTCCTCTTCAAGGTACGTATTCTTTTTATTATATCTGTTATTTTTGTTTTCTTTCTTATTTTAGTGTTGGGTATTTTGTCTTTTATTTTCATGACTTACATACTTCTTTCCATTTTTCTTTGGTGTATAGCTAGATGTTTCGTCTATTTTTTCTCAGTGCCCAATTTTTGGTTTGGCAACCATATGTTAGGCATGGCAATATAGTAGACTCATACAGTTTCCTTTTGATATACAGTTTTATTTCTCTGTTCTTCATGATTTCCTTCAGTTTTCAGTACTTTTTCCACGATAACACTACTCTCCTTTTTATTTCTCTTTCTGTTTGGTTTTTTAAAGGATTATATGTCCTAGACATATAAATTCTTTTACATATTCAATTTCTTCACTGTATAATTACACTGTCGTTCTCTATTCCATTCGTGGCTATTTTGGTCTTGGTGCCATTAAGCATAAGTCCTACCTTCTTACTCTCGCGTGCTATATAATGTAGCATTTCCTGTAACTCATCTGAGTCTTCGGCAGAAACACCAACGTCGTCTGCAAACCTCAAATGACTTAGACGCTCTCCATCTATATTAAGCCCCTTCCCTTCCCAATTTATGCGCTTAAATATTTCTTGGGGGATAAGGGGTCACCCTGTCTGACACCTCTCATAAAAGGGAACTGGACCTTCTCGTTCTTGATTATTTCTGTCTCCTTTCTTATTAAGTAGTATAGTTGTTGATTTTGGCCATTGGTTTGAGGGTTTTCTTGTTTTTATGATATTCTTGAACTATCTGTAGTGGTGCTTGTATTGGTTCTAGTATAAATTGTAGAAGGTCGTTTGTTATGTTGTCTTCGCCAGGTGCTTTATCTTTTTTCTGGGTTTTTATTGCCATTTCAATTTCATTTTCCAATATTTCTGGTATAGGAATATCCATGTTTTCGCCATTATGTGATGTACTTTTCTCTCTGATGTTTAATATAGGTTATTTGTCTGAGTTGTACAGTTTTAGAAGTTTGTAATTTCTTTTATGATGTTTTCTCGATTAGATGTTAAGTTTCCCTTTTTTGTTTTCATGTTCACTGCCCATTCTTTTTTGTCCGATAGTATATTATAAGCTTTTTTCGATGCGACCGTATTACCTATGTATTTTTCAAATATATTACTACTTACTTATACTATACTTTACTTATACTATACTATACTTTTCTAGTAGGTATGTTTCTTGTTTTGTGAAATTTTCGTGTTTATTAGTTTACTTATTTGTGTTATTTTAGTACTGTTTTCCTTCGTTCTTTTTTCCTGCTATGAAGTTTTTCTCTGTGTCATTAATTCTTTAATTTAATTGTTAAATGCATCTTTACCCTCTTGTGTCTTAGTTGGTTTCTGTGTTATCAGATGTTCCATTTCTTTTAAAAAGTTATTATATTGTATTTGCGTGTTGCTTGAAGCTGCTACTGTCTTGCGGAATTTTTATTCCCATTGTTTTCCTGTTTCTCCCTTTAACCTTGGTAAATCTCTTGTGTATTGGTGTTTGCTTTTCCTAATATTTCTTAATTAGAAAACCCACGCCGTATAGTCCATTGTGATCTTTGGTGTGGTAGAGTATATAATTTGCATGTTCTTCGATTGTTTCCTTTGGTCTTCTTGTTTCGCATAGTCCAATTATGTCCCATTTAAGGGCTCTTATTGCATATTCGAGTTCATTCTAATCTACTGTTGTCGAGTAGTGTTCTCACATTTTAACTAGCTATATGAAAGTCGTTTGAGCTACGATTTTCTATTATTTGTTTACACTTTCTGAATGTTTCATTCTGTTTTAAAGAAGTTTTAGGGGTTTAGTCATACTCCCCACGGTGACCGGGGGGAGTATGACTAATTGTTATTGGGCAATATTTGATTATTACAGTCATACCACTATTGTTGTGTACAAGATGAAATTCTAAACTGGATATAGTAAGCAAATCTGATACTGTATGTAATCGAAATTCGGGCTCTTAACTATTTCAGCTGGGGATAATTAATTTATATTGCAATGTAATTATAGTTTATTCAATTTTTTATTTTTCAGTTTCACTATATTTTTTTGTTGATTAATTATCAATAAATATTGTCTGCAGGTATTCTACGTGGTCTCGAAGCTAAAGGTATCAAGACCCCCACCCCAATCCAAGTGCAAGGCATTCCGGCTGTGCTGAGCGGGCGGGACATGATCGGTATAGCGTTCACGGGCTCCGGGAAGACGCTGGTGTTCACACTGCCCATCATCATGTTCTGCTTGGAACAGGAAATCAAAATGCCTTTTATTAGGTAAGCAATTTAATATTTATATAAAAATGGATTGCAATTCCAATGTCTCGGTAAGACTCGAGAACGGCTGGACCGATTTGGCTAATTTTGGTTTTGAAACAATTGTGGTAGTTGAGGCAAGGTTTAAACAGTTAGATATATCGGAAAAATTGCGAGAAATAGACAGGACAACGTATGTCGGGACAGCTAGTCAATTTTATAAAATACATAGAGTGAAAACCGATAATAACGACATTGAAGAGATCAGTAGATTATGGTTGTAATAGCCGATAGTCATTAAAACCGGTGGCAAAATGTTAATATTTTAACATGACATATTTTAAAACTTGGTGGTAATACCCAGTTTGTCGTTATAAGTGATGTCGTCATAAAAGGTTTTCACTGTATGTACATTATACATATAGAATGGAATATTAAACATTTATTTCACTTCTCTATTCTACCGTGATCATATTGAGTTTTCCTGTCACTCGTTCTCTTGTGTTCTACTCTACTTACGTTCTTACATAAATAATTAATCTTTATTCGCCAGGAACGAAGGACCGTACGGCCTAATAATATGTCCGTCGCGGGAGTTAGCTAAACAGACGCACGATATCCTGCAGCACTTCATCAAGCAGCTCAAAATAAGTGGCAGCCCTGAGATTAGAAGCTGCTTGGCCATTGGAGGTAAGTAATTTTATTTATATTGTAAATATTTTGCGTAGGATTAACGATATCTCGGCTGGCAGATCAGAAGTGCATATTTTTCAAAACTTAAGGCTATTTAAACAAGAATTTACAAAATTGAGAGACAATACATTTTTACAAGAAAGAGGCAAAATATAATAAAAACAAAAGAGATAAGAATTGAAGCGAAAATGTGCAAATAAGATGGAAGTTGAAAGAGACGATGTGTGAGAGGGAAGATGCGTAAATACGCACGATGCCTCGACGAGTTTTTTACTAACAACCAGAAATTGTTTATTTTTACAGAAGAATAGACAAAATGACAGATTGATAAAGGTCTCTATGGTGGTCATTATAAGCATGCAGGTTGATGTAACCACTACACGAACCAACAACTATACAAAACACTGTGTATGCCTTAAAACCGGACTCGTTTGGTGTAACACAAGTCAAAACCAAGGCTTGTCAGAACCGTTTCGAACCGGTTTATATTTATTTCAAATTTTTGCCCTGCTGACTGCTAGTAATTAATTTTTTGTACATACCCAGTTTTTTTTTAAAGTGCCAAAAGAAGTACATATCACACAATTTGTTTTGAATATGGAACATGCATAATTTTTTTAGTACCCAATTCAACACTAGGTGGGTGCTTTGAACTATTAATACAATTATTTGCCAAGCTGTTAATGTTTGCCGGTACCCACTTTTAGTAATTATTAGTTATAGATTCCACTTCACAAAATGCTGATTATCAATGCAATGAACAGGCGCATAGAGTAGAAAACATTCACACACTAGTTGCACTTTAACGAACAAATTCGTTTTACCGACAAATCGTAATTCGCGCGCAATTAATTATTAAATCAAGTAAACGGACTAGCGCATAGGTTCGTTCGGCCGTCTGTGACGTCACCGAAAATTTTGTCTTTGCAATGTCTACCGTTGTACCGTCCGTACCGTCTATCAACCGTAGAGGAAATACAAAAAATTCTCTATACAAAAAATTATGCACGAGTGACGTCACAACAGTTGAAAATGTATGAGGATAAATACAAAATTGATTATATTAACTTAAACACTGCGTTTATGTATATCATTGTTGTACCTAACAAAAAATGTCACACCTGTAACTTTTTAATTTAGCAACTGATAACTGTATTATTTGCATTTTCCATCCATTTTTTGCATGGTCCATATTTATGTCACCTTTCGGAAAATATAAGAATTTTTGTTGATTTAAAACAAATGCATTTTACCTTTTGTCTTACATCAGGTGTGGCGGTGTCGGAGTGCATGGAGGTGGTGCAGCGCGGCGTGCACATCATGGTGGCCACGCCGGGCAGACTCATGGACATGCTGGATAAGAAGATGGTAGTTGGATAATGATCATTATTTACTCGTACATCAAATACTGTACAGTTAGACTACGTTCTCAAGAGCGTTTGGTGGTGGCGTGGTTGGGACAGATAAAACTGCACTGTAAATAGAACTATAGAGCTGAAAATTATTTTACTTTCAAGTGGCCCAGTCGGTTAACTTAACGTTAACGACTAAGCAGTGCGTAGTACGGCGCGAAATCCGTATGGCCGGGGTGCAGCGTGACGTCACGCTACTGCTAGAGGGTTTCGCAAATTTGAGCGCGTGTAAAATCATAACTAGGTTTTTGTATGAAGCAAAAACTAGTGAATCTGTATACATAAAGCTTTACTGTAAGTTGTAACAAAATTTCAAGTGATTTTACATACAAATACTGCGTTCCAGTAGCACCGTCAAAACGAAATTTTCATTATTTTCATTCACATTCTGCGGGGCTATTACGATCTTTAACTTTCGTTGGTCATGGTCATCATTTTGACATTACAACTTTTTAAAAACACAATTTAAAAAGTTAAAATGTCAAAAAATATTGCGCAAGCAAGCAATGTCCAACTAAATAGTCCGCCATTTTGTCATTCAGAGAACGAATGAACCGCCCTTTAGACGGTTTAATCAAATTGTGTGACGTAGTGCGTTTTGACATAAGTCATGAAATGAGAACTGTCAAACGAAGCAGGGACCTATCGTGCTCCCAGCTTTGACATGTTTAACCGACTTCCAAAAATGTACATACTCTGTGAGCCACTTCGATCGCAAATGTTCTTGTCTTTTGATTTATTCGTTCTTTTCAGTCGTAATAAATATTGTGGCCTGTGAGTTTACAAAACAATTCAATCATGGAATCTCATAGGTACGAACATCGGAAAGAATCCAATAATATCACAACTTACTTCTTTTCTATAAAAATCTAAATTGATTAAACTTATTTATAAATGCGAAAATGTTTAACATACACTGGCGGACACATAAACTGCATCATAGTGCAAGATAACTTTCAATGAAATATAATTAGTGAAAGTTCAAACTATTTTGATTTATTTCAATGATAATGCTAACACTGGTTCTTAATCTGTTAAAAAAATCAATTCATGTGGGTAAAGGTCAACTTTTCTCACTAAAATAATCAAATTACTCCTTTTGCAGCTTTTTGGAATGAAACAGTGAATAGAACAAAAACGGCTTTATTATGAAAATTGTACAATACTAAGAAAAGAAAAGGTTTTTTTTCTTGTTTTTAATAAAGTGTATTACCTCCTCTTGCCCTAATAACTGATTCAAGTCGGTTTCCCATCGACCTGATCAGTGTCTTTAAAAGATCTTGCGGAGTATTGTCCCATTCTTGTGACAATGCAACTCTGAGCTCCGCAACCGTTGTTGGGTCCAGATTTCTTGTAAATACAGCTCTTTTTGAAAACCGTGAGTACGTCTTCTCGCGCCGGGCCCCTGAAAAGGGCCTTGGGCGGGGAACCAATACCAGGGGCATAGACCCTCTAATTGGGGTGGGATGGCGCGCCCAGTACGAGTACTGGGCGCATAAAACCAGTTTTTGGGGAAGACCCCCCGCGGCAGAACGCGGGGGAAATCCGAGGCGGCACGGCGAGGAGGCGTGGGCGGCCAAGACCTGCGGTCGACTCCGACGACGCGTGGGGTCCTGGTCCGGGGACCAGGAAGCGTGTATGGGTCCACTCCCGCACGCGCCGCTTTTGCCGACCACGGACACAACCGACCAGGGAAAGGAGGGCGGGGGGAAGGGTGTTCCCGAGCCCCAGACTTTTGATGTCGGGGGGGAGAGAGGCTGCCACGGGGCTGACGTGTTAGGCAATAGGGCTGCCCCACGTCATACTCCGGGCGCACTAAAAATATTTGCGCCGGTTTTATAACCGACGCCGGGTGGTGGAGGGGGGCAACGATCCAACGGTGCTAGTCGGGGGGCGCACCGCGCTTGGGGGCGTCTCGGCAGCGTGGCTCCGGGATGCTCCCTGCGTCTGGTGTCAGCTGTTCGGGTGCCGTTTGGCGAGCGGGCATGCCACGGCAGCGGGTCGGCATATTGACCGGGCACGTGGCTTCCGCTCGCTCGGAGAAACAGGTGATCTAAAACTAAAATAAAATTATTCACATTCAAACGTGGGGGGGCGGTGCATAGCACGCGAGTGTCCCGAGTCCGGGACGCGCGTCGTGGATCTCCGGCAGTCACAGTCGGCTCCTCTGATAGGAGCTTCTGGATGCCGGAGATATCCAGGCGCGGGTCCGAGCTAGGGTCTGGGGAGCCAAATTTTTATTAGGGCTGCGATGGTGGGGCGCCTTTTAGGAGGGCCTGTATGATGGTCTGAAGGATTTCCTCCCCGGCCTGAACCTTCTGAACTAGGTCCATGACCAGGGAGAGGAGGGTCTGCAGCAGCTCTGCTGTGGATGCGGGGGCCACGCTTTGCCCCAACTCTTGGGGCAGCGGAGGAGATACGGGGCAGCCGCGTGTTTTGCGGGCTCCGAGGCGGTGATATTTTCCACGGCTGTGATGGCCGAGGAGGTGGCACTGGGGGTGCGCGAGGTGCGCGGGGAGCGCGAGGTGCGCGGGAATCGCGGGGGGCTCCGGGTTTTCCGCGTGTGGTCAGGCTGCGGTGGAGCGAGCGTGGGTGGCTCCAGCTCCAGTTGAATGCTAGCTGCGGGAGAAGCGGTAGCACAGGGGGCGGCCACAGAAGGTACGGCATCTTTCCTCCTGGTTCTCGGTTTCTTTATCCTCCGCGCGTAGGAGTCTTGGGCCGAGGAGGCGACTTGCTTGGGAGAGTAGTCGTTTGCCTCCACCATCAGTGAAGTTGGCGGAGGAGGTGGGGCCCCCTGCTCGAGGGGAGGCGGGGCAGAGTTTGCGCGGGCGGGGGGGGGGGGGGGGGGGTAGAGCGGGCATAATCTGGTCGCTCTTTCCGAGCTGCAAGGCTGGGCATTTCCTGCTGTTAGCAGGTTGGGCCCCCCTACAGTTAGCGCAGGTAGGCGCCTCGGTGCGGGGGCGGGGGCACTCCCGCACGGAGTGTTCTTCGGCACACCGGACACAGGTCACCTTACGGTGACAGTTGTGGCTCGAGTGCCGGAAGCGAAAGCATCGGTGGCATTGGGCCGGGCCGCTGCGGCCCTGCCAGGCTTCGATGCAGATTCCCGGCATATACAAAAGTTCGGTGACTTTATATATGCCGGGCACGACGACGACGACGACGTCATGGGGCCCTGACGATGCGGGCGAAATAAATACTGCCACCGGGTTCAGATCTCGCCGGAACTTCGGACACGTATTCCGCCACGTATCCCAGTTCGGCGAGTCCGGCCTTGATTTCCTCGGTGTCTGTGGAAGAAGGTAGGCCCCTAATACCTACCTTGATTGCCCTATCTTGTGGTAGCGAGAACGTGAACCAGGAGGCTTGTCCCTGCTTCTCCAGATCCGTAAGGTAACTCTTTACGGTCCTGTATTCGTGTTCGCTTCGGGGCATGAAGCGAATACCAGGACCGTTTTGTTTTGCGAAAGGTGCATGCCCCAGGATGTCACGAAGACGACGGAAGTGACGCACCCAGTCAACGATTTTCTCGGCGACCAGAGGCGGGTAGCGAGACGCGGTTGGGGGTGGTGACATTTTAGCCGTCACCGACGCCGGAGCGGAAGGTCGATGGATGTTCGCTTGTGGGCTGGTGGCACTCACCTCGGCGTAGGTCGGCTGGCGGTCAGCGTGCCTGGCCGGTCGTGGTGCCTGCAGGTTAATGAGTGGTGGCGGAAAGGCGGGTGCGCGGTGACGATACTCACGCGGCGGGCATGAACGGATTTCTGTGGCCGCAGTAGGTTGCGGCTCGGCGGTTGTCGCACGGCTGTGGGGACGGCGAAGCATCAGGCGAGCGCGGAGAGCTCGCGGTGGGCTGGAGTTGGCCGCGCGGCTGAGTAGCCAGCGCGGCGCTGTGGTGTCGCGGCTGGGGAGCCGGCGATGGGCGGGCTGAGCCCGCGGTGGTGCGGGGTGTGTCCGCTAGCAGGACGCTGTCATGTCCAGGGTGTGCGGCAGGCTGGCGAGAATCGCTCGCATGCGCAGTACGGCGCGATGCGCGCCTAGGTTTGGCCGAACCCTGATCGGCTGTGCGAGGCGGGGGCCCAGACTCGCCGCAGGCCGCCGTCGGGAGGCATTGGGGCGGGGGGTACCAATACACCCCCGCGAGAATGCCGAAGGCGACCCGGGGCGGGCGGTGTCCTGTCCGCACAAGCTAGGCTCGGCGAGCATACGGTGGTGTGTACGGTCCGGGATCGAGCGCGAGCTGGACCTCGATGAAGCCGGGCTGTACGTCGTCTCGGAGTCCGTACGAGAGTTCAGGTGGTCGTGGCGTGGTAGCCACGGATCATAGTCCGTCATGTTAACACTAACTACTACACTAACGACAAGTAACAAGTGTACGTATCACAAACAAAGAGTACTCACACTAACGTGGAAGGACGATACACTAAGTGTACATAACGAGGACGGTACACACACTTAGGGGGGCTGTCTCCTCGTGACCCAACGCTGAGCCGAAACTCAACGGGAGGCCAAGAGCAGGGCAACTCCCCAGCAAGGCGCAAATCCACAACCTATTCTAATGAATAAGGTGTGAATTCACGGTCGTTATCAGGAGTGTCTATAGCTGCACTGGAAGCGGGTC